>OX465296.1:34114200-34536200 GCA_949987735.1 Leucophora obtusa
ACAAAATACACATCAAATCAAAGGTATGGACCAGTTCATCCATTAGAACTACCGTGCTAAGAAATCCATCGTCCAGTATAGGAGAAACGCTGGAAGATGAAATTTATGCTCCCAATGGAATAAAAGATGCAGTTTTGAGAGTTGCAAGACAAAATACACATCAAATCAAAGATATGGACCAGTTCATCCATTAAAACTACCGTGCTAAGAAATCCATCGTCCAGTATAGGAGAAACCCTGGAAGATGAAATTTATGGTCCCAATGGAATAAAAGATGCAGTTTTGAGAGTTGCAAGACAAAATACACATCAAATCAAAGGTATGGACCAGTTCATCCATTAGAACTACCGTGCTAAGAAATCCATCGTCCAGTATAGGAGAAACGCTGGAAGATGAAATTTATGCTCCCAATGGAATAAAAGATGCAGTTTTGAGAGTTGCAAGACAAAATACACATCAAATCAAAGATATGGACCAGTTCATCCATTAGAACTACCGTGCTAAGAAATCCATCGTCCAGTATAGGAGAAACCCTGGAAGATGAAATTTATGGTCCCAATGGAATAAAACATGCAGTTTTGAGAGTTGCAAGACAAAATACACATCAAATCAAAGGTATGGACCAGTTCATCCATTAGAACTACCGTGCTAAGAAATCCATCGTCCAGTATAGGAGAAACGCTGGAAGATGAAATTTATGCTCCCAATGGAATAAAAGATGCAGTTTTGAGAGTTGCAAAGCGAACTACATATCAAATGAAAGATATGCACCAGTTGGTCCACTAGAACTACCGTGCTAAGAAATCTATCGTCTAGTATAGGAGAAACCCTGGAAGATGAAATTTATGGTCCGAATGGAATAAAAGATGCAGTTTTGAGAGTTGCAAGACAAAATACACATCAAATCAAAGATATGGACCAGTTGATCTATTAAAACTACCGTGCTAAGAAATCCATCGTCCAGTATAGGAGAAACGCTGGAAGATGAAATTTATGCTCCCAATGGAATAAAAGATGCAGTTTTGAGAGTTGCAAGACAAAATACACATCAAATCAAAGGTATGGACCAGTTCATCCATTAGAACTACCGTGCTAAGAAATCCATCGTCCAGTATAGGAGAAACGGTGGAAGATGAAATTTATGCTCCCAATGGAATAAAAGATGCAGTTTTGAGAGTTGCAAGACAAAATACACATCAAATCAAAGATATGGACCAGTTCATCCATTAGAACAACCGTGCTAAGAAATCCATCGTCCAGTATAGGAGAAACCCTGGAAGATGAAATTTATGGTCCCAATGGAATAAAAGATGCAGTTTTGAGAGTTGCAAGACAAAATACACATCAAATCAAAGGTATGGACCAGTTCATCCATTAGAACTACCGTGCTAAGAAATCCATCGTCCAGTATAGGAGAAACGGTGGAAGATGAAATTTATGCTCCCAATGGAATAAAAGATGCAGTTTTGAGAGTTGCAAGACAAAATACACATCAAATCAAAGATATGGACCAGTTCATCCATTAGAACAACCGTGCTAAGAAATCCATCGTCCAGTATAGGAGAAACCCTGGAAGATGAAATTTATGGTCCCAATGGAATAAAAGATGCAGTTTTGAGAGTTGCAAGACAAAATACACATCAAATCAAAGGTATGGACCAGTTCATCCATTAGAACTACCGTGCTAAGAAATCCATCGTCCAGTATAGGAGAAACGCTGGAAGATGAAATTTATGCTCCCAATGGAATAAAAGATGCAGTTTTGAGAGCTGCAAGACAAAATACACATCAAATCAAAGATATGGACCAGTTCATCCATTAGAACTACCGTGCTAAGAAATCCATCGTCCAGTATAGGAGAAACGCTGGAAGATGAAATTTATGCTCCCAATGGAATAAAAGATGCAGTTTTGAGAGTTGCAAGACAAAATACACATCAAATCAAAGATATGGACCAGTTCATCCATTAGAATTACCGTGCTAAAAAATCTATCGTCCAGTATAGGAGAAACGCTGAAAGATGAAATTTATGTTCCCAGTGGAATAAAAGATGCAGTTTTGAGAGTTGCAAGGCAAACTACATATCAAATGACAGACAGGGACCAGTTGGTCCACTAAAACTACCGTGCTAAGAAAACTATCGTCTAGTATAGGAGAAACGCTGAAAGATGAAATGTATGCTCCCAATGGAATAAAAGATGCATTTTTGAGAGTTGCAAGACAAAATACACATCAAATCAAAGATATGGACTAGTTCATCCATTAGAACTACCGTGCTAAGAAATCCATCGTCTAGTATAGGAGAAACGCTGGAAGATGAAATTTATGCTCCCAATGGAATAAAAGATGCAGTTTTGAAATATTATATTTATCTTACAAATTAAAAAAAAATTTAACATTTTTCCAAATTTGTATTTTATATTTTTACTTTATTCTTAAATACAATTTTTCTTTTAAAATGTTGGGTAAACCAATTTTATATTTTAAAAAACTTCGAAGTTCTTTAGATATTATATTTATCTTACAAATTACAAATTAAAAAAATTTAACATTTTTCCAAATTTGTATTTTATATACTTTATTAAAATTATTTATTAAAAATTTAACATTTTTCCAAATTTGTATTTTATATACTTTATTAATTCTTAAATAAAATTTTTCTTTTAAAATGGAAAAATCAAAGTTGTAATAAAATACCCAACTTTGGTAAACCGCCAGCAGCAGCAGCACTTATGGCATCAGTCTGTTGACTATCAGTGGCTACCAGCCACAAACATACAGCTTGTTCGGCTAAATTGATATTTTTCGGAGCGAAACAAAGTGGGGAACAGAATTATTTTCAATAACACAACTTGTTTGTTCAGAAGTTCCAGACAATATTAATTAAAGCCCAAACAGCTTCAAATTGGAGGAGTGCACTTTCGAAATTCTGTATGAAACGTATACAAATGCTCTAGATAACATTTTACGTGTAGCCTGCATTCCTTGGAATTGTCTTTCTGGTTTCGTACTATGCACGTCAGCTACAATTTCATCAGAAGTCATTTGTACCGGCGATTGGCCTTTGCATTCTTTGAGAAGCGAAGTAAAGTCATTGATGGTACGTCTTTTAAACATCTGATCTTCCTTTTTCGATTTCCGCGATTCCACGGTAACTTCATGGCGTCTTAAACGTGATTCATTTGTACCGATAGCGTTGCTTTTGTATGCACCCTGCCTTGTAGCATCCATTTTACTCATCTGATTGCAAATATAATATTAAATTGTTTTGCAACTCTTAATTACTTCTGTTGATTTATTTTAAAATTGTATGGTTTTTTCCACCGATTATTTATATTTTTATTAAAATAAGTTTTTTTTTTTTTGCTAAAATCTTTGTGCGTGTTGTCAGTGTTGCGCACATAGATTACTAGAGTTGTAAAAGTACTGAGTATTCCCGTACTGAGTACTCAATACTGACTGTTTTTTTGAGTACTCAATACTAAAACGGTACTACTCAATACTTTTTAAGCTGCCTACACACTAGGGAACATGGTTGAGGGAACAAAAAATATCAAAAAATTTTGTAAACACGAAATGCATGCTCTCAACACTCACACACACACAAACGCACTCACACATTCACAAAAAATGCTCTCTTTTTTTAAGTATGTTCCCTAGTGTGTAGGCAGCTTTAAGATGCAATTTTCCGTAAAAATTTGTATTTTTCGTATGAAAATACAGCTCTAAAAATAGTACTTTAAAAATACAACTCTGAGAATACAACTCTATTTGTGAAGAAAAGAAATTGTAACGAATTTTTGAAAAAACTTATTTAATAAATTTAATTTTAAATTGTTTTAAATTAATTAAAATTTAAGTAACAATAGTTATATAACACGTGTATGTAAATTGTTATTATTTACATTTTTATTTTTAAATTCCAAAAACCCTTAAAAGTATTGAATAGTATCGAGTACTCAATTGAAAAGTATTGAGTAGGATTGAGTACTCAAAAAGTATAGAAATTTCACAACTCTATAGATTACATAGAACTCTAAAGAGATTAAACAGAGCTGTACCCAGTGTTGCCACTTTCTGAATAATTATTCAAAAACGGGACTGTTTACACATTCGTTGGATAATTTTTGAATAAAGACATTTTTGTGTAGTTTTTGTGTAATTTCACTTTAAACAGAAATTTCCGCAAATTTTTAAAAGTTAATAAAAATTAGTCGATAGTTGACGAAACGAGTTTGTCTGTGAAACATTTACCACAAATCTCTAATTTTGTTTAAAACACCGTCTTTTGTTTATTTTTTGCGAAAATAATTGTCAAGCTTCCTTTAGAAATTCTCTTGGTTTGCAAGACCATTTAAAAATGCAGCGAAAGAGTGGGAAAATTTGAGTATGTCATCAAATTAGGAACACCTTGGGCAGAGAAAAATTTGTTAAATTAAAAAAAAAATGGTTAAAATTTGAGGCGTATGGGAGAGAATAATTATCAAGTAGGTAATATTTTTGCATGCAACGCATCTGAATGAAGTAGCCTTTTTGAAAAACATAAATACTACCATTTTTTTTTAATATTCGAATTTAAAAGCACGCCATTTTAAGCTTTAAAAAAGTTATTGCGTTGAAATTCTCTTTAATTAGAGAATAATTTGTTATAATATTTTTCAGAAAAATTGGCCTGGATTTGCTTTTGTAGAAGGCAAAAACCCGGACCAGGTTATTGCAACAGGTTACAATGCAAATAACTTTTGCACTTTGCAGGTGGCAGAAATGCTGTGTTTAAAAATCAATTCATAAATAGAAAAGTGGCAAAACTTTGGAGTCGAAATTTACAGTGTGAAATTTTATATAAGTCCAAAATATTTTTATTCTTCCCCGCTGTGCTCAGGAGAGTTTATTTTGAAATAATATAAGAAATTATAATTTTTTTGTGTAATTTCATACGGTTTTGGATAATTTTTGACCTACAGATGTGAAATTTTTTATTTTACTGGTGGCAACACTGGCTGTACCCCGTTTCTGTATTTCTCGCATAGAAAAAGTTTGCGGAAAAAACATGTGAAATGCAACCCTGCTCTGCTTTATATAGGGTGAGTCGCAGACAATAAAATATATATGAAACCAAATCAGCTAGTAATACGTTGCATAGTAAGTTATTTCTAATTTAATTAGGTGTTTTACAAAACAACATGTGTCAACAGTTCTTTAAGTTACATTATCTGAACGAATTACAACAAAAACTGCAGTCCATTTTATCACGTCTTTAATCAGCCTGTATAATGCAGGGTGACCATTAATTTCTCGATGCGAAAACTTCTCGCATTAGATACAGAAACGGGGTACTGGTTCGACAACGAGATGTGCTTTTTCATATATTTTGTATGGGAAGCAAAATGTCGCCATGTCGTCCGGCGATTTGTCGGCGGAATAGAATCTATGGTGGCATTCGGCAGAGAAACCTTAAACTGATACCGGTGACTTGTAGCTCTTTGTGATTACTTACTCTGCTGAACGATGTTTTCTTTGTTTTGTTTTTAAATACATTTTTTCTATATTTTCCTTTGATTTTTTAAATTTTTTGTTTTTGAATTATATTTGTATGTTTTTATTTGTCATTCATACAAAACAAACATTTTTTTAAAATCAACAACAACAAATGTATCACTATCTGATCAAAAGTAGCAAACATTTTTGACGCTACCAAAATATGACAGCGCTACCTGTGCGCTCAGACTGAGCGGTTAGTGATCAGGTCGTTCAGCAGATAGTTGAACAACTGTTGTAGAACTGTTGACTGTCAAATTGTATCTGCCGAATGCACCCTATTCTATTTTCGTTTTGACACAGTAACCTAGTGTCTTCAAATGCAATGAAATATGCAAAGAAATTTTAAAATAACACACAAAACAACAACAACGAAAATAATTTTGTTGTTACTTTGTGTGTTATTTTCAAATTTCTTTGCACATTTCATTGCATTTGAAGACACTAGGTTAGGGACAATAATACCCATTTCATACAACAAAGTTTAGTGGCTAGTAGCAAAAAAAAAAAAAATCACAAAAAATATCGCGAAAAAAAATTTACAAAAAGGAAATTTCTTACATCAATATATTTGTTTGCAGAATGTTAATCGCTGATTAGGTTTTTAATTCAGTTTTGTACCAGTCTTTTTTCGCGTTCCGTCATTTTTTTGCAATTTTTTAAATGCGGTTTTTTCAAATTTATAATCTAGAGACTATAATGCCCATTTAATATAACAAAGTTTGGTCGTTAGTTGCAAATAAAATCGCGAAAAAAAATTTGCCAAAAGGAAACTTTTTGCATCAGTATATTTGTTTGCAGAATGTTAAGTTTTTTAATTGAATTTTTCTACCATAAAGTCTTTTTTAGCGTTCCGCCATAATTTTCCAATTTTTTAGGTGCGATTTTTTTAAATTTATAATTTAGGGACATTTAAATCTATATATAATCTAGGGACATTTAAAGTGCGTAAAAACGCGTTTAAGACGAAAACTAACATATGAATTTTCGTATGCACGTTAACTTTCAACACGGATAATTATCAACGTCGAAAACTCAACGTTTATACGTTTTCACATGTAAATCTGCCTACACACTAGGAAACATTCTTAAAAAAAGAGAGCATTTTTTGTGAATGTGTGAGTGCGTTTGCGTGTGTGTGCCACTGTTGGTAAAAGTGGCACAAAAGTGCCATTTGTGGCACTATTGAATGTTCAATGGTAGAGTTGTGAAATTTCGGTATTTTTGGAGTACTCAATACTACTCAATACTTTTCAATTGAGTACTCGATACTACTCAATACTTTTAACGGTTTTTTTAATTTAAAAATAAAAATGTTATGAATTCGTATTTATTAGGAAAAGTTATAACAATTCACATACACGTGTTAAATAACTATTGTTATTTACATTTTAATTAATTTAAAACATTTTAAATAAATTAATTAATAGCCTAATTTCTTAAAACACTACACTTCACTTCACCTAATTTTTTAAAATTTTGTATTTTGTAAATCCCGGTGATGAACGCGGTGATCGTCTGTGCTGACTTACGTAGTTTTTAAACAAAATTATATGAAAAAGCAAATTTTGTAAATCACCAGACTGTTATTTTTGATCACTTGAATTGTCAAAGATATCACTTGCTTTTTTTAGGTGTTGAATGAAAAATAATGCAATAAAACACCAAAAATTTAAGAAAAAAGTAATTAACGATAATTATGCTAAAAAAAACATATGGATAGGATAATCTAGCGGAAGAAAAACAATTATAACACGACTTTATTTTTCAAAAATTTTATTGAAAAAATAAAGTGCAAAAAATAAATTAAAAGACCTAATTAGCGATTAACATTCTGCAACCGAATATATTACTTCAAAAATTTTACTTTTAACACAATTTTTTTTTACGCGAATTCATTTTGCAACTTACCACCAAACTTTGTTTTATGAAATGGGTATTATAGTTCCTAGAATATAAATTCAACAAAAATCGAACTTAAAAATTGCAAAATAATAGCGGAACGCGAAATAAGACTTTATGGTAGAAAAAAATTAATTAAAACACACAATCAGCGATTAACATTCTGCAAAAAAATATAATGATGGAAAATTTTAAAATTTTTAAAATTTTTCGAGGTTTTGTTTGCAAACTAAACACCAAACTTTGGTGTATGAAATTGGTATTATCGTCCCTAGATTATGAATTTAAATAAACCACTTAAAAAATTGCAAAATAATCTCGGAACGCGAAAAATGGCTTTATGTACAAAAAATTAATTAAAAAACTTAACCAGCGATTTACACTGCGCAAACAAATATATTGTTGGAAAAATTTCCGTTTTTCGATGATTAAGTTTTTTAATTAATTTTTTGTACCGTAAAGCCTTTATTTTGTAAATTTTGAATTGTGGTTTTATTAAATTCATAATCTAGGGACTATAATACGACTTTCATACACCAAAGCTTGGTGATTAGTTTGCAAAAAAAAGCGAATAATTTTTTGCAAAATTGAAAATTTTTGCATCATTATATTTGTTTGCAGAATGTTAATCGCTGATTGTGTGTTTTAATTAATTTTTCTACCATAAAGTCTTTTTTCGCGTTCCGCTTTTATTTCGCAATTTTTTAAAGACGGTTTTTTTAAATTTGTAATCCTGGGACTGCAATACCCATTTGATACAACAAAGTTTGGCGGCTAAGTGCAAAACAAAAGGGAAAAAATTCGGAAAAAAAATTTACGAAAAAAATTAAAAAAAAGTAAAATTTTTCCATCAATATATTTGTTTGCAGAATGTAAATCGCTGATTAAGTACCATTAAACTTTTTTTCGGGTTCCGCGATTATTTGCAACAAAAAAATTGTGCAAAATGGGAAATTTTTGCATGACTAAATTGGTTTGCAGAATGTTAATCGCTGATTTAGTTTTTTGATAAATGTTACTACCATTTTTTGAAGATATTTTTCACATTGAAACAAATGTTGTATTTTTTTCTTTTTTGTTTACATTTTTATTCTATTTTAAGAGATACCAATAATAAATTATATAAATTCCAACAAAAAACATTTAAAATTTGCCTATTTTTGCAGAAAGATGGCAACCCTTAAACGTAAGTATTTGACAATTCAAGTGATAACGTAAAAATCAATCACGAATACGTAGGGATTTATAAAATAACATTTTTTATTCCCTGCGTTAGGTGAGTGAAGTAATGTGTAGGTGATGTGATGAACGCAGGTGATTTACAAAATTAGGCCATAAATAATTTTTCCCAAAAATTTGTTACAAATTTTTTTGCTTCACAAATAGGGTTGTATTTTCAGAGCTGTATTTTTAGAGTACTATTTTTAGAGTTGTATTTTTATACGAAAAATACACATTTCTACGGAAAATTGCATCTTTAAAAGTATTGAGTAGTACCGTTTTAGTATTGAGTACTCAAAAAAACAGTCAGTATTGAGTACTCAGTACCGGAATACTCAATACTTTTACAACTCTATTCAATGGCACTTTGGCACTCTTCATAGAATCTTGGCACTTTTTAAGAAAATTTCTATATAATTTGATAAAAGGTCGATATCGCTGGTATTTCATTAAAAGAGACGTCTACTTAGAACGGGTAGCAAAATTAAAAAACAAACGCCACACTAAAAATTTCTACAATTTTCTGGACTACCTTCCAGTTCTTTGGGGACAATTTAATCATTATTTTGATCTTTAAAAATAAAAGCAATGGGGATAAAATTAGAAAAACTTTAATTGATTCTATTGTATTGTCCGTCCGGAATTTTTCAAAAATTTTTTATGGTATTCTAGTTTTTTTATGGCAAGCAAAAGTTTTAAAAATTTCACCATACAATGGTGAAAGCTTTTTCTGCCAAAAATAAAATAAAATTATCAAAAATTGTAATTTGTGAAAAATTACGATTTTTTCGATAGTTTTATGAAATCTTAAATGAAATGAAAACTTAAAAAAAATGTCCAGGAACCTCAGAACACGAGAGAACTAGTTCTAAGCACTTGAAGTTTCCTTTAAATTTTAGCATCAAGTATTTTGAGCTTATTCCTAACAACCCCAAAAATCCCATGTTACTACGTAATCTTTTGGAGGAATTTGCAGGAATTTTAGAATCGGTAAAAGGTTCGATGCATCTTAATATAATATCTCAAAATATGAATGAGGTATTTCGTATTATATTTCTGTGAACTAAAATTATAAAATTCTTCAAAAGAAAATAAAACTTTTATTTTAAATTGTTGATGAATGAAAATATATGTGCTTTTTATTACATGAGAATTTTGTCAAGGTTTTTCTTAGAATAACAAAATTATAATAATTTCCATTCACACCAGTTTTGTGACAATTTTGTTATTGTTATAAAGTTTAATAAGGCTGTAAATGTATAAATATTTGAAATAAAAGCTGAACATATTTTTTGAAATATTTGCATGTTGCTAAATTTTTTTTTTTTTTTTTGCACTTTTAAAGTTTTTTGGCACTTTTTTGGCATCATTTAGGCACCAAACGAAAATTCTCCAATACCATCACTGGTGTGTGCGTGTTGAGAGCGTGCATTTCGTGTTTACAAAATTTTTTGATATTTTTTGTTCCCTCAACCATGTTCCCTAGTGTGTAGGCATCTTTACTTAACTTATTCGCGTTACTTCCTAAAAAATTTTGCTGACGTACGTTTGATTATAACGGAAAATTATAAAATTAACGTTTTTAAAATTTGTTTGTACCACAATCGGTTTAAAGTATATTTGCTTTAAATACTTAACGTTGATAGGCATGTAATAAAATACAGCTATTGCCAGAATAAATATGTACACGCAAAAAATAAAAAGTGGATAATTGCCGAAGTACTTCTGTAAAATACAACTTCAAAAGTTTTCTGCTAAGTTACACAATTCTTTAATTAAAATATAATATTTTCTAAGACAATTTATAAAAGAAAAAACTTAGGTAACTTAACATATTTTGAAATGCGTGAAAATGGAATAGGTCAAAAACTAAGGCAAGTTGACAAAAACCAAAAATTTATAATTCTACATATATTTTTTTACTAACTAACAAATTATATTTTTGAAGTTGTATTTTACCTAAGTACTTCGATAATTATACACTTTTTATTTTTTCCGTGTTCACAATTTGGGGGTGCGCAACCATAGATTACATAGCCATCTTACTCTTCTTCTTTTGTCAACAAACACATTTTTTCACACACATTCAAATATTTTTTGATATAGAATATAGAACGTATGTCCAATACAATTCTCATGTATTACGTGCACTGACAGCAAGTGTCAAAGAGTAAAGCTGCCTACACACTAGGGAACATTCCATTCCACATGGCCATTTTTTTACGAATGTTGAAATGTGTATAGCATTGTGTCATGTTGACCTTCGTGTTTACAAAATTTTTTGATATTTTTTGTTTCCAAACTCAATTTTTCATCGTGTGTATCGATGTTACTGTTTTTGCTGTATTTAGTTCATTGATAGTAGTCACGCTGTCAGGAGCTTTTGTAACTACGCATTTGAGAAAATGACAATTATAAATAATGAAAACTGCATTAATTTTATAAATTAATATATTTTCGAGAATTATGGGACATAAAATGTGATAACTAAAAAAATAAAACTAAAAAAACAGCAGCATACGGAAAACTAACAATTAACAAATTAATTAATTTGAATTTCTTCCGCCAATATTTCATGTGATCAGTTCTACAAACAAACAAAAATGTTGTTTCGTTTGACGTTTTGTTGTCGCGTGTGCATCGTCTGTATAAAAAATTAAAAAAAGTAGAAACATGTTCTGTCACGAATGTTCCCCAGTGTGTAGGCAGCTTAAGAGATTAATCACAACTGGGTCGATTGTCGACCGACGACAGCAACAGTTGTCACGATTAATTTAATTTCAGCGACAATCGACCGTCGACATTTGTTGACGTTTAGAAAAAAAGGAAAGCAAAACAAGAATATTATTGTATTTGTTTCACCACAATTCTTCACCAATTCAATTGGTCTTTCACTAGTTCTTGTTGTTTTATATTTTATTGTATTTAATTTTGTTTTTTGCCGTAAATTATGTATTTTAAATTTCAATTATATTTCCTCTGTCAAAAAAATTAATTTTTTGTAAACAAAGTACGAATTTTTGCAGCTCTAATACGAATTTCTAACAACTCTGTTCTAATGGCAATCTTTAATTAGTTATCCCGGTGTCTTCAAATGCAATAAATTATATGATATGAAATGTCAAAACCATTTCAGTGAAACGTCAAAATGATATCAATTGCAAAGTGGTGGAGAACACTTGACCATTTCATAGATAAGAAATATCATAGATTTTTCTTCGAAAAATACAAAATTTTATCAAACATTAATTTTTATATACAAATAATAAGAAATTAAACACTTTCTCTTTCTTTTTTACCAAATTTTCTGTTGTTTTTTTATTACAAAGTTAAAATTAAAACGAAAAGTGAGAGTTCATGGCAGGCATCATTGCAAGATCCGCTTGCATGTCAGCGATGTTATGATATTGCAATAAAATTGAAATTGAGTGTCTTCACTTGAGATGAAATTATTTTGACAATTGCTTGTTATCATTTTATTGCATGTCAAGACACTAGGTAATAAATTATATGATATGAAATGTCAAAACCATTTCAGTGAAACGTCAAAATGATATCAATTGCAAAGTGGTGGAGAACACTTGACCATTTCATAGATAAGAAACATCATAGATTTTTCTTCGAAAAATACAAAATTTTATCAAACATTAATTTTTATCTACAAATAATAAAAAATTAAACACTTTCCCTTTCTTTTTTACCAAATTTTCTGTTGTTTTTTTAATACAAAGTTAAAATTAAAACCAAAAGTGACATTTCATGGCAGGCATCATTGCAAGAGCCGCTTGCATGTCAGCGATATCATGATATTGCAATAAAATTGAAATTGAGTGTCTTCACTTGTGATGAGATCAATTTGACAATTGCTTGCTATCATTTTATTGCATGTCAAGACACTAGGTTACCTAGTGTCCTTACCTAGTGTCTTGAAATGCAATAAAATGATAGCAAGCAATTGTCAAAATGCTCTCATCTCAAGTGAAGACACTCAATTTCATTGCAATATCATGATATCGCTGACATGCCATCGGATCTTGCAATGATGCCAGAGATCAAATGTCACTTTTAAGCTGCCTACACACTAGGGAACATGGTTGAGGGAACAAAAAATATCAAAAAATTTTGTAAACACGAAATGCACGCTCTCAACACGCACACACACACAAACGCACTCACACATTCACAAAAAATGCTCTCTTTTTTTAAGTATGTTCCCTAGTGTGTAGGCAGCTTTAGTTTTCATTTTAATTTTGTAATAGAAAAATAACAAAAAATTTGGTGAAAAAGAATGGAAAAGTGTTTAGTTTTTTACTATTTTTCGGTAAACATTAATGTTTCATATAATTTGGTGTTTTTCGAAGAAAAATCTATAATATTTCTTATTCATGAAATGGTCAAGTGTTCTCCACCACTTTGCAATTGATATCATTTTGACGTTTCACTGAAATGTTTTTAACATTTCATATCATATAATTTATTGCATTTCAAGACACCGGGTTAAATGCAATGAAATGTGCAAAGAAATTTGAAAATAACACACAAAGCAACAACAAAATTATTTTCGTTGTTGTTGTTTTGTGTGTTATTTTAAAATTTCTTTGCATATTTCATTGCATTTGAAGACACTAGGTTACTATGTCAAAACGAAAATAGAATAGATTCTATTCCGCCGACAAATCGCCGGCCGACATGGCGACATTTTGCTTCCCATACAAAATATATGAAAAAGCACATGTCGTTGTCGAACCAGCTCTGTTTAATCTCTTTAGAGTTCTATGTAATCTATAGAGTTGTGAAATTTCTATACTTTTTGAGTACTCAATCTTACTCAATACTTTTCAATTAAGTACTCGATACTACTCAATACTTTTAAGGGTTTTTGGAATTTAAAAATAAAAATGTTATAAATTCGTTTTTATTAGAAAAAATAATAACAATTTACATAACTATTGTCACTTAAATTTTAATTAATTTAAAACAATTTAAAAATAAATTTATTAAATAATTTTTTCCAAAAATTCGTTACAATTTCTTTTCTTCACAAATAGAGTTGTATTCTCAGAGTTGTATTTTTAAAGTACTATTTTTAGAGATGTATTTTCATACGAAAAATACAAATTTTTACGGAAAATTGCATCTTAAAAAGTATTTAGTACCGTTTTAGTATTGAGTACTCAAAAAAACAGTCAGTATTGAGTACTCAGTACGGGAATACTCAATACTTTTACAACTCTAGTAATCTATGTGCGCAACACTGACAACACGCACAAAGATTTTAGCAAAAAAAAAAACTTATTTTAATAAAAATATAAATAATCGGTGAAAAAACCACACAATTTTAAAATAAATCAACAGAAGTAATTAAGAGTTGCAAAACAATTTAATATTATATTTGCAATCAGATGAGTAATGTGTATGTGTAATGAGTAAAATGGATGCTACAAGGCAGGGTGCATACAAAAGCAACGCTATCGGTACAAATGAATCACGTTTAAGACGCCATGAAGTTACCGTGGAATCGCGGAAATCGAAAAAGGAAGATCAGATGTACCATCAATGACTTTACTTCGCTTCTTAAAGAATGCAAAGGCCAATCGCCGGTACAAATGACTGCTGATGAAATTGTAGCTGACGTGCATAGTACGAAACCAGAAAGACAATTCCAAGGAATGCAGGCTACACGTAAAATGTTATCTAGAGCATTTGTATACGTTTCATACAGAATTTCGAAAGTGCTCTCCTCCAATTTGAAGCTGTTTGGGCTTTAATTAATATTGTCTGGAACTTCTGAACAAACAAGTTGTGTTATTGAAAATAATTCTGTTCCCCACTTTGTTTCTCTCCGAAAAATATGAATTTAGCCGAACAAGCTGTATGTTTGTGGCTGGTAGCCACTGATAGTCGACAGACTGATGCCATAATTGCTGCTGCTGCTGGCGGTTTACCAAAGTTGGGTATTTTATTACAACTTTGATTATTCCATTTTAAAAGAAAAATTTTATTTAAGAATTAATAAAGTATATAAAATACAAATTTGGAAAAATGTTAAATTTTTTTAATTTGTAATTTGTAAGATAAATATAATATCTAAAGAACTTCGAAGTTTTTTAACCTATAAAATTGGTTTACCCAACATTTTAAAAGAAAAATTGTATTTAAGAATAAAGTAAAAATATAAAATACAAATTTGGAAAAATGTTAAATTTTTTTTTAATTTGTAAGATAAATATAATATCTCAAAACTGCATCTTTTATTCCATTGGGAGCATAAATTTCATCTTCCAGCGTTTCTCCTATACTGGACGATGGATTTCTTAGCACGGTAGTTCTAATGGATGAACTGGTCCATACCTTTTATTTGATGTGTATTTTGTCTTGCAACTCTCAAAACTGCATCTTTTATTCCATTGGGAGCATAAATTTCATCTTCCAGCGTTTCTCCTATACTGGACGATGGATTTCTTAGCACGGTAGTTCTAATGGATGAACTGGTCCATACCTTTTATTTGATGTGTATTTTGTCTTGCAACTCTCAAAACTGCATCTTTTATTCCATTGGGACCATAAATTTCATCTTCCAGCGTTTCTCCTATACTGGACGATGGATTTCTTAGCACGGTAGTTCTAATGGATGAACTGGTCCATACCTTTTATTTGATGTGTATTTTGTCTTGTAACTCTCAAAACTGCATCTTTTATTCCATTGGGAGCATAAATTTCATCTTCCAGCGTTTCTCCTATACTGGACGATGGATTACTTAGCACGGTAGTTCTAATGGATGAACTGGTCCACACCTTTTATTTGATGTGTATTTTGTCTTGCAACTCTCAAAACTGCATCTTTTATTCCATTGGGAGCATAAATTTCATCTTCCAGCGTTTCTCCTATACTGGACGATGGATTTCTTAGCACGGTAGTTCTAATGGATGAACTGGTCCACACCTTTGATTTGATGTGTATTTTGTCTTGCAACTCTCAAAACTGCATCTTTTATTCCATTGGGAGCATAAATTTCATCTTCCAGCGTTTCTCCTATATTAGACGATGGATTTCTTAGCACGGTAGTTCTAATGGATGACCTGGTCCATACCTTTGATTTGATGTGTATTTTGTCTTGCAACTCTCAAAACTGCATCTTTTATTCCATTGGGACCATAAATTTCATCTTCCAGGGTTTCTCCTATACTAGACGATGGATTTCTTAGCACGGTAGTTTTAATAGATCAACTGGTCCATACCTTTGATTTGATGTGTATTTTGTCTTGCAACTCTCAAAACTGCATCTTTTATTCCATTGGGAGCATAAATTTCATCTTCCAGCGTTTCTCCTATACTGGACGATGGATTTCTTAGCACGGTAGTTCTAATGGATGAACTGGTCCATACCTTTTATTTGATGTGTATTTTGTCTTGTAACTCTCAAAACTGCATCTTTTATTCCATTGGGAGCATAAATTTCATCTTCCAGCGTTTCTCCTATACTGGACGATGGATTTCTTAGCACGGTAGTTCTAATGGATGAACTGGTCCATACCTTTGATTTGATGTGTATTTTGTCTTGCAACTCTCAAAACTGCATGTTTTATTCCATTGGGACCATAAATTTCATCTTCCAGGGTTTCTCCTATACTGGACGATGGATTTCTTAGCACGGTTGTTCTAATGGATGAACTGGTCCATATCTTTGATTTGATGTGTATTTTGTCTTGCAACTCTCAAAACTGCATCTTTTATTCCATTGGGAGCATAAATTTCATCTTCCAGCGTTTCTCCTATACTGGACGATGGATTTCTTAGCACGGTAGTTCTAATGGATGAACTGGTCCATATCTTTGATTTGATGTGTATTTTGTCTTGCAACTCTCAAAACTGCATCTTTTATTCCATTGGGAGCATAAATTTCATCTTCCAGCGTTTCTCCTATACTGGACGATGGATTTCTTAGCACGGTAGTTCTAATGGATGAACTGGTCCATACCTTTGATTTGATGTGTATTTTGTCTTGCAACTCTCAAAACTGCATCTTTTATTCCATTGGGACCATAAATTTCATCTTCCAGGGTTTCTCCTATACTGGGCGATGGATTTCTTAGCACGGTAGTTTTAATGGATGAACTGGTCCATATCTTTGATTTGATGTGTATTTTGTCTTGCAACTCTCAAAACTGCATCTTTTATTCCATTGGGAGCATAAATTTCATCTTCCAGCGTTTCTCCTATACTGGACGATGGATTTCTTAGCACGGTAGTTTTAATAGATCAACTGGTCCATATCTTTGATTTGATGTGTATTTTGTCTTGCAACTCTCAAAACTGCATCTTTTATTCCATTGGGAGCATAAATTTCATCTTCCAGCGTTTCTCCTATACTGGACGATGGATTTCTTAGCACGGTAGTTCTAATGGATGAACTGGTCCATATCTTTGATTTGATGTGTATTTTGTCTTGCAACTCTCAAAACTGCATCTTTTATTCCATTGGGAGCATAAATTTCATCTTCCAGCGTTTCTCCTATACTGGACGATGGATTTCTTAGCACGGTAGTTCTAATGGATGAACTGGTCCATACCTTTGATTTGATGTGTATTTTGTCTTGCAACTCTCAAAACTGCATCTTTTATTCCATTGGGACCATAAATTTCATCTTCCAGGGTTTCTCCTATACTGGACGATGGATTTCTTAGCACGGTTGTTCTAATGGATGAACTGGTCCATATCTTTGATTTGATGTGTATTTTGTCTTGCAACTCTCAAAACTGCATCTTTTATTCCATTGGGAGCATAAATTTCATCTTCCACCGTTTCTCCTATACTGGACGATGGATTTCTTAGCACGGTAGTTCTAATGGATGAACTGGTCCATACCTTTGATTTGATGTGTATTTTGTCTTGCAACTCTCAAAACTGCATCTTTTATTCCATTGGGAGCATAAATTTCATCTTCCAGCGTTTCTCCTATACTGGACGATGGATTTCTTAGCACGGTAGTTTTAATAGATCAACTGGTCCATATCTTTGATTTGATGTGTATTTTGTCTTGCAACTCTCAAAACTGCATCTTTTATTCCATTCGGACCATAAATTTCATCTTCCAGGGTTTCTCCTATACTAGACGATAGATTTCTTAGCACGGTAGTTCTAGTGGACCAACTGGTGCATATCTTTCATTTGATATGTAGTTCGCTTTGCAACTCTCAAAACTGCATCTTTTATTCCATTGGGAGCATAAATTTCATCTTCCAGCGTTTCTCCTATACTGGACGATGGATTTCTTAGCACGGTAGTTCTAATGGATGAACTGGTCCATACCTTTGATTTGATGTGTATTTTGTCTTGCAACTCTCAAAACTGCATGTTTTATTCCATTGGGACCATAAATTTCATCTTCCAGGGTTTCTCCTATACTGGACGATGGATTTCTTAGCACGGTAGTTCTAATGGATGAACTGGTCCATATCTTTGATTTGATGTGTATTTTGTCTTGCAACTCTTAAAACTGCATCTTTTATTCCATTGGGAGCATAAATTTCATCTTCCAGCGTTTCTCCTATACTGGACGATGGATTTCTTAGCACGGTAGTTCTAATGGATGAACTGGTCCATACCTTTGATTTGATGTGTATTTTGTCTTGCAACTCTCAAAACTGCATCTTTTATTCCATTGGGACCATAAATTTCATCTTCCAGGGTTTCTCCTATACTGGACGATGGATTTCTTAGCACGGTAGTTTTAATGGATGAACTGGTCCATATCTTTGATTTGATGTGTATTTTGTCTTGCAACTCTCAAAACTGCATCTTTTATTCCATTGGGAGCATAAATTTCATCTTCCAGCGTTTCTCCTATACTGGACGATGGATTTCTTAGCACGGTAGTTCTAATGGATGAACTGGTCCATACCTTTGATTTGATGTGTATTTTGTCTTGCAACTCTCAAAACTGCATGTTTTATTCCATTGGGACCATAAATTTCATCTTCCAGGGTTTCTCCTATACTGGACGATGGATTTCTTAGCACGGTAGTTCTAATGGATGAACTGGTCCATATCTTTGATTTGATGTGTATTTTGTCTTGCAACTCTCAAAACTGCATCTTTTATTCCATTGGGAGCATAAATTTCATCTTCCAGCGTTTCTCCTATACTGGACGATGGATTTCTTAGCACGGTAGTTCTAATGGATGAACTGGTCCATACCTTTGATTTGATGTGTATTTTGTCTTGCAACTCTCAAAACTGCATCTTTTATTCCATTGGGACCATAAATTTCATCTTCCAGGGTTTCTCCTATACTGGACGATGGATTTCTTAGCACGGTAGTTCTAATGGATGAACTGGTCCATATCTTTGATTTGATGTGTATTTTGTCTTGCAACTCTCAAAACTGCATCTTTTATTCCATTGGGACCATAAATTTCATCTTCCACCGTTTCTCCTATACTGGACGATGGATTTCTTAGCACGGTAGTTCTAATGGATGAACTGGTCCATACCTTTGATTTGATGTGTATTTTGTCTTGCAACTCTCAAAACTGCATCTTTTATTCCATTGGGAGCATAAATTTCATCTTCCAGCGTTTATCCTATACTGGACGATGGATTTCTTAGCACGGTAGTTTTAATAGATCAACTGGTCCATATCTTTGATTTGATGTGTATTTTGTCTTGCAACTCTCAAAACTGCATCTTTTATTCCATTCGGACCATAAATTTCATCTTCCAGGGTTTCTCCTATACTAGACGATAGATTTCTTAGCACGGTAGTTCTAGTGGACCAACTGGTGCATATCTTTCATTTGATATGTAGTTCGCTTTGCAACTCTCAAAACTGCATCTTTTATTCCATTGGGAGCATAAATTTCATCTTCCAGCGTTTCTCCTATACTGGACGATGGATTTCTTAGCACGGTAGTTCTAATGGATGAACTGGTCCATACCTTTGATTTGATGTGTATTTTGTCTTGCAACTCTCAAAACTGCATCTTTTATTCCATTGGGAGCGTAAATTTCATCTTCCAGCGTTTCTCCTATACTGGACGATGGATTTCTTAGCACGGTAGTTCTAATGGATGAACTGGTCCATACCTTTGATTTGATGTGTATTTTGTCTTGCAACTCTGAAAACTGCATCTTTTATTCCATTGGGACCATAATTGCATCTTCCAGCGTTTCTCCTATACTAGATGATAGATTTCTTAGCACGGTAGTTCTAATGGATGAACTGATCAATATCTTTGATTTGATATGCAGTTCGCCTTGCAACTCTCAAAACTGCATATTTTATTCCATTCGGACCATAAATTTCATCTTCCGGCGTTTCTCCTATACTAGACGATAAATTTCTTAACACGGCAGACTTTTGGCTCGTCTTGGATGTACTTATTATTTGAGACTTATTTCGTTCTGCAACTCTTTCTGGTTTCATATTAGAAGATACTGGAATCTTTCATTGAAATTTATTGATAATTAAAAGACTTAAAAACCTTATATTTTTTCTCTATTTATTTATTTTTTAATTCATTTACATTGTAATTCATACTTATTGAATAAATGTGTGCAATAGAAATGTTCCAACAATACTGCGCCGTAATTTGTAATAGTTGTGGGAGGGAATACGGCACTAAAATTTGTTTCGCGTTGCCAACTTAAAAAAAATTCGATGCTAAATATTCGATGCTAACGGCACGTACGTACAATAAGTTCTTCTACAAAATTTTTTTTCCTTAGGAACACATGTTATAAATTTCATTGCAAGAAAGCTTAGGCCAATTAGAGGGTTATATTATTCAAACTTAATAACTTTGCTACTTATACCAAATGTTATCGTTTTACCAAATTTCAGAAATCTCCGTCCATTCGTTTTGAAGTTAAGGCGATGTCCTTTAAAGGTATCCTTATGGAATCCTGTGCGTCCTTGGACCAAAGTAAGGAACTTTTTGAATAGCTTAAGCTCCTATCTTACTTCGTGATCACTATCAATTGTTTTAGTCAATTTAAATATGTTTTTAAGATTTTTGAAAATCTTGGTTGTTTTAAAATATTTAATTTTTGAAATTTTACGAAATTTTTTCTTTGACACTTTCTCGCTTCCAAACCGTGCATTGTATACAAAAAAATTCTTGGCAAAAAATTTAATAAATTTTGTTTTCTGTTGAAAAAGCATAATTTCTTATAAAATACTCCTTTGGCGCATTTCTGGTCAATTTAATATACCCCGCCTGGAGGCGGGCTTGCCGGTTAGGGGGTTAAATCGTGTTTTATTGCGGCTCAATATTTGTAAAAAGAAAAACAAATTTACAAGAAATTTGATCAGCTGTTTAAAACTTGACCGTCAAGTTTTCTCAAAACTTGAAAGCAAAAATTGATATCAAGTTGCTGTTCAATTTTTAAAATGTGAGTGTGTTAGTAAAAAAATGTGAGTGTATTGAAACTTGAAAGGCAAAAATTTAACATGTAACCCCTATGTAAAAAAAGCAAATTTGCAAACACAATCTGCTAAATATAGCAGAAAATATGCTAACATGGCAACACTGATTGTGAGAAATCCAAGAATGAACAAATCTGTTTTTCACAGAGTTGATCTTTGAAAGGAGATACAGTCGAAGCAAAATAGTCGGCGGGAGCTAAGCGAAAAATAAACGGCGGGAGCTGAAGATCTAAGCTGGCCATACACTACGCAATAATCTTGTGTAACTTTGGTATTCACTGAACGTAATTTTGTTTTTTTTTAATTCACTGAACGAAAATTAAATTGAACGAATTCAGTAGTGAATTAATTCAGTAAGGAATTAATTCACTTTTTTTCCGTTCGATTTATAAAATTGAACGAACGCGTTAATTCATTTGATTTAATAAAAATAACTAGCAACTGAATTAATTCGTAACAAAATAAATCGAACGAAAATATGAATTAATTCCATTAAATGTATGGTGCTTTGTGAATTAATTCATCGAATTTTTAATTCAGAATTGGAAAATTGAATTATTTTTTTTTGAGTTTTAAAGTACAGTTAAATGCAGTGTTGCCATTTCAGTGCTTTTCGGGTATTTTTTTGGTGCTTTTTTCCTTCCCGTACCCGGTGATTTTTTACAAATACCCGTTTAAAAAAAGCGGGTATTTACGGTGCTTTTTCGTATTTCAAGCAGTGCTTTTTGTACAGTTTAAATTTTTGGTATTTGTTCTCGTTTTTTAAAATTTTTCTTGAATTTTCTGTCCAAATTTGAAAAATAAAACGAACTATACAAGAAATACATTATTGCACAATGTTTGTAGTACAATTTTAAATAGTAACTTCGTTACATTTAAACAGAGCTTTGAAGAATTAATTCCTTAATTCAAATTTTCAATTCTGAATTAAAAATTCGATGAATTAATTCACTAAGCACCATATATTGAATGGAATTAATTCATATTTGCTTTCGTTCGATTTATTTTGTTACGAATTAATTCAATTGCAATAGTTCTTTTTATTAAATCAAATAAATTAATTCACTGGTGAACACGTTCAATTTTATAAATCGAACCGAAAAAAAGTGAATTAATTCCTTACTGAATTAATTCACTACTGAATTCGTTCGATTTCATTTTCGTTCAGTGAATTAAAAAAAAATAAAATTACGTTCAGTGAATTAAAAAAAAAAAATAATAAGTTCACTGAATTGAAAAAAAAAATAAAATAAGTTCACTGAATTGAAAAAAAATAAAATAAGTTCACTGAATTCAAAGCATGTTTTCTGCCGTTCAGTAGAAGAAAACAATAATGTACAAATAAAAATTTTAAATAAGCAATTTTACAGCGTGTGCTAGTAAAAATAAACAAATTAGAAACCGGATGCTGTTTATCAACCTACATGATTCAAAAATAAAGCCTTTTACTATTAAAAATAAAAACTTTACAGATATAGATAAATTTGGAAAAAAAATATAACTATTAATTTTTCAAACTAATTATATAGTTATATTTTTTCCAAATTTATCTATATCTGTAAAGTTTTTATTTTTAATAGTAAAAGGCTTTATTTTTTAATCATGTAGGTTGATAAACAGCATCCGGTTTCTAATTTGTTCCTTTTTACTAGCACATGCTGTAAAATTGCTTATTTAAAAATTTTATTTGTACATTATTGTTTTCTTCTACTGAACGGCAGAAAACAGGCTTTGAATTCAGTGAACTTAGTTTATTTTTTTTCAATTCAGTGAACTTATTTTATTTTTTTTTAATTCAGTGAACTTATTTTATTTTTTTTTTTCAATTATTTAATTAATTCATGCACTTTTTTTCCGTTCGATTTATAAAATTGAACGCGTTCATCGGTGAATTAATTCATTTGATTTAATAAAAAGAACTATTGCAATTGAATTAATTCTTTGAATTTGTTGTTTGATGAACGCATTCAGTTGAACAAATTCAGTGAATTACTTAAAAAAAGGAATTCATTCAATTGAAGAGAAAATTGAATTCGATTGGTAGTGAATTCATTCAAAAAGGAATTAATTCTTCAAAGCTCTGCATTTAAACTTAAAAATTTTGAAATATTAGTTTGGTGCTTTTTCACCCCTTTTTTGGTTATTTTTTTAACCTTTTTTACACGATTTTTCAAAGTTAAAGTTTGTTTTTAAATTCTTGATTTACATTTTTCAAAAAATTGATATCGTGCTTTTTTTCCCAATTTTCGGTAAATTTTTACCCTTTTTACCCGTTTTCATAATGCTCACGGTGCTTTCCTGCCTTCAAAAGTTGGCAAGACTGGTTAAATGTACCGTTAAATGGCGCTGTTACCAAACAGACATATATATATAAAAAAAACAATGTGATAAACAACACAGACGCACAGGAACAGCAACAACACATACACAACCATTGCATGACCAGGTTACGCGCAATTAAGTCCTAATACGTCAGAATAAAACAGACGCACAGGAACCACAGCAACACATATACGACCATTGCCTTCACAATGGAAGCTAAGCGCGACGAAGCCCCAATACGCCGGAAAAGGTTTGCATGTGATTAGACTGTACAGTCTAACGGCATGCTGAGACACGCTTTAGAGTATCGCAAAACAAAAACAACCGACACACAGAAAAAAACAGGGGGAACTTTATCTAAGTGCTATGTAATTATACAACTACATAAGTTCGAAGTAAGTTTTACAATTTTCCAGCAAAATATATGCATTTTTTCGGATATTTTCCACTACACATGTATATATTTTGCAAGGATTGTATATATTTTACAAAAAAATGTGCATACTTTACAAGAACTTTGTAAAACTAACTTGAAAATTATGTAGTTGTATAATTACATAGCACTTAGATAATATTCCCCCAGTTTTTTTCTGCGTGGATGTTCCCTATTAAAAAAATTTAATACAGGTCACGAGATAACCTTCTTCGGCGACTCACGGCGAACTGGAAAATTGAATTAAGGAATTAATTCTTTAAAGCTCTGTTTGTATGTCGCTGTACAATACCAGTGTGTTCGTTTACTCGAAATTCTTATTACTTTTATCACAATTGGAAAGTTATGTTTACTTTTTGTATTGAATTTTTCCGGCTGTAGTAAAAGTAGTAACTTGTAGTAAGTAAACGAACATGCTTAACATTGGAAAAAATCAAAATGGATTTGATTCTTATTGCACAACCATGAAAAGTTAAAAATATTTTGTAATGTGTAGGCCATATTGTGCCATTTTTATACAGAAGAAAACCGTGGTGTTATATCTTGTGCAAGAGTATTGTACATCTTATTGTATTTCGTATTTTTGCAATCTTGTCCAAATTTTGGAATTGTAGATAAAAATTGGCATATTAGAAAAACTCAAAACGGATTTGAATCTTATTGCGCCAGCATGAAAAGTATTTTGTAATGTGTAGGTCATATTTTGCAATTTTAATATAGAAGGAAACAGTTCCGCCATATCATGTGTAATATCATCTTATTGCACGGTGTAGGGCAAAACGACGATAAATATTGGAAATAATATTTGCAATAGTATTGCGTAGTATATGAATAATACCTTTACTGTGGGTCTCATACTGCAGGTTTAACTTTAACTTAACTATAAACAAAAGAAAATGTCAAAAAAATGTACACAAAACAACAACAAATTTTTGGGTTAACTATTAACTAAAGTTTAAACCTGAAGTATGAGACCCACCGTTAAACACGAGATTTAAATTAATTTTAAACCACGAAAAAGAAATGCAAAACAAAACAATTTCAATTGATTAAATTCGGATTCGATTGTTTGTTTAATGATTTGATTACCGAACAACAAATCAAGGCAACCATTTTCTGTTAAATTGAATCAATTCACTTGATTCTATAAAAAGAATCAACTAAAATCTTATTGTTTCTTTGAAAAAGATATTGATTGGATAAAGTAGGCAATTATTCTATTTATTAAAATGAGTTTTGCGAATCGATTCGTACAAAATTTAATCGAATTTTTAAATCGAATTAAGGAATTATGTTTCTAAACGTATATGAGCTGGGTCGACAAGTAAACAACTAAGGGGAAACTAGCCGGCGGCGGGTCGACTCCAGTAAACAAGTAGGCGGCCGCGGCGCTTCGTCTTTGCGTCACTCGGCTTGCACCTTCCACTATATTAAAAAAACTAATTAAAACTGAAAAACTTTAAAACAAAATGGCAAATAAATTTGATACACACAAAACAAAACATCAACTTTTCCATCTATCCATAAGCCTGGGAGTAATATTAATCTGTATGACCTACATGCAATACAGAAGAAATTGGACGCACCTTGGAAACTTTTGGGACTCCCTAATCGTGCCGATTGTCTTTACGGGCGAAATGTTAAAAGTAATACTGTGCTGCTATTACGGGCGCCACGATGATCCTATACTGACGCAGAAGCAAAAACAGAAGAAGGCAGCCTATTTTACACCCAAAGAATTGACCGGCGGTTTGCTATTACAATTTTTTTGTACTCTACTATATGGATTTATTTGCATCATCCTGGGAGCACCCGTATTACAAAATTATGAACAAACATTTGTGTTATCATTACTTTTGACATTGTTATCGGTGTCGCCTACAGTATTTCTATTGGGTGGAGGAGGGGCCTTGCAGGTGTGCTTCTGTGAAAAGCCCGATTTTCTAACAAAAAGTGAAGAAACTGCCTTGGATCTTTTTAAATATAATGCTCTGGGTGGCATATTGGGAGCCTGGGCCGGTTCAATTGTATCACCTTTGGACTGGGATCGTGATTGGCAAACATATCCTATACCCAATGTAGTGGGTGCTCTATTGGGTAGTGCCTTGGGTAATATATATGCTTGTTCTCGTGTTCTATATGCCACTGGTAAAATATATATGAATAAAAAGAGATCTTAAATTGTGAAAAACTAAATATTTTGTTGTCTTAACTAGGTTTGTTTTTTCGAGTTTTATATCTATAACTCTTTGTAAAAAAAATACTATCCCGATCTACATTTATTTGTTTTGTTATGAAAAATGAAATTTAAACAGTTGGGTCACCTTTGTACGAAAGCTGTTTTCGTATATGAACTTCTTCGGACCGCGAAAAAGAGTAATTATATTGTGTTCGCTATCTTTACTAATAAACACAATTCATTTGTTGGTATTTATTCTTTTTGATATTTTTATCAAATTGAAAATACCAATATTTTTGTTACATTTAAAAGAGAAAAGCCAGGAATTTCAAGACTTGGCTGCATTTTTAATAACCGTTTTTACGATCCGTAAAAACACCTATACTGTTCGGTACGAATGCGTTCAAATTGAGGTGAAAAACGCATTTTTTTAACATTGGCTTGTCATAGGAGAGAAGGTGTTTATGCTACTTTGCACGTCATAAAAATGAGTGCTTGGCTGTTCTTTTTTATATAGGAAAGCAATTAATTTTTTTTACTATCTAAGGAGAGATGAAAAGTAACTTCTTGTGAATGTATATTTAAGAAGTGATATTTATGACTTTTGAATGCATTCACAAGAAGTTACTTGGGCCGAACAGTATAGGTGCTTTCACGGATCTTGGTCAGGTATTTTTAATACGTTTATTGGAAGTAAGAAATCAGCATATCTATCTACTTTATATGCAGAGAAAAATGTTTGTTTTGCTGGGTACTGCAGGTTTAAGTTCTAATAGTTAACCCAAAAATTTGTTCTTTATAAAATTTTTCGACATTTTCTTCTGTTTAATAGTTAAGTTAAAACTACGGTATGAGACCCACTGGTTGTTGTTGTTGTAGCAACGCCTCCTACAATAAATATGTAAGCATATATAAGACTAATCTTCTTCATCTTGTTCTGCTGACTCAGCTAGATCCAGACCCAGGAACCGGGCCGCCTCCACCGGGTGGGTCCATAGTGACGTGGGATCTAGGTGAGTGTCGTGCAGCCAAAGAGGTGGTTTACGGCGTGGGGACCTCTCTGGCATGCGGGACATGTGTTCGGGATGGTGGGCTCGATCCGAGACCAATATGAATTAAGGCGTGAACACCATCCCGAACGCAATTGCGCGAGGAGAACTCTCGTAGATCGTGGGAGAGTCCTCTCCTCGTTCTCCGCAATAGGTGGGGGGCGACCTCCAAGAACGATATTCATCCGGTAAGAATTGATGGCGTCATTTACCGTGTCCCGATGAATATCGTTTATACCTGCCCTATAGGATGCTTCGTCCAGCGGATCTCATATAACGCTGGACCGTGCCCTCAAAGATACGAAGGTCCTTTCTGACATGCCTTCGGGTGGTTCCTCCGATGACATCCCAGCAGGAACTGCTTCGAGAGCATTTGGCAGTGTTCCATTACTGTTAGGACCTTCGTTTCCTCGTGAAGATGTTGAACCGAGGACATTTGTAGGCATCCTGTAATTGTCCTGAGGGCAGAGTTTTGGCAGGTTTGGAGCTTTCTCCACTGGGTATCGCTGACTCTAGGCGACCACTGGTAATTTTTAACGGTGGGTCTCATACTGCAGGTTTAAACTTTAGTTAATAGTTAACCTAAAAAATTGTTGTTTTGGTAGTGTGAGAAAGGGTAGCAAAGTATTCTTTATGGTAAATTTTTCACAGTTTTGAGGTGAATAAAATTTCACTAGCCCATAGTAGAATTTTTGACATAAGCAAAGAAATATTTGACATTTTAAAATGTGAAAGTTTCTAAACAAAATTAAGAAACAATCAGTGTGTTCGTTTACTCGAAATTCTTACTACTTTTACTACAATTGGAAAGTTTTGTTTACTTTTTGTATTGAATTTTTCCAGCTATAGTAAAAGTAGTAACTTTTAAGTAAACGAACAAGCTTTTTTTTTTTTTGAGTTATTGTGTAGATGGCGGTGTACAACACGCAAATTGCCAAGTTATAGAGTGCGCTTAACCCGAGCGCTTGATGAAAGTCGTGTATGAAGTAAAAACAGGTTACCGATGTCCAAAAGATGGGCGTTGAAAAACGCCTACTTCCACAGAATACGTCTGTAACCAGTGAAAGGTTGTGTTCACAATAAAAAAGCAAGGTACTTTACATGAAAACAAAAAAGATTACATAAGATTGGCAATTTTCGATTCATTTATAAAATCAATTAAGTCGCCAAAGTCTTCCTTATTATAAGTCTTCAACAAGTCAAGAAGACGTGTGTACTTGTTAAAAACCTCATACTTCCTTCGAACGTCGCGAAACTTGTCACAGGAAAAAATCAAATGATCTGCATTCTCTATATCACCACAGGAGTCACACAGGCTGGAATCACTGACATTTATCAGGGTCAAATATGCCCTGTCATAGACATGCCCAGATAGCAACCGATTTATCAACTTTATCCCGGCAGGGCTCATCGAGAACCCCCGATACCAAGGCTTGACAGGAATGTCAGAATTAAAGAAGTAAAAAGCCCCCTTCTGCGAGAAATCTCAGAGTAGGACAGATTCCACTCCTCCTGCAAGGAATTACGAATCAGTCTCAGTGCCCAGTCCGCCGGATAATCCACATTAATGGGAGCACCATTTTCCAAGGCCAACTTGGCCAGTTCATCAGCCCTCTCATTAAAGGGAACACCCATATGACTCGGAACCCCAACCAAATGTATCGACGCAATAGTAGAACGATCAATAATAGTCAAAATCTCAGATACTAGAGAATTTTGCCACTTGCTTCCCATCAGAGAAACGCACGCATTTCGACTATCCGTAAAAATTACCAATTTCTCCATATTGTCCTCTACGGCAGCCACTAGGGCCTCCCTGATTGCAATTAGCTCAGCAGAGAGTGACGACAGACGAGTAGGCCATTTAAATAAAAAACACCGATCCGAGGAAATAAGAAAAACAGCACAACCAGATGCAGATTCCGAAAGAGAGGCATCTGTAGCAAAATAATCAAGCGAATTATATTGATCTAAAAGCTCACCGTAGTAACCACGAATGCACCCCACAGGAGCATTTGCCTTGTTACCAAAAGGGTGATTAATCCTAAAGGTGACCCTAGAGGAGATTCTAGACTTCAAACATTTACCTAGTCTGTCAAAAATATCCTCAAATTTAGAAAAGACAAATGAATAACTGCAATTCAAATGACGATTGTCCGCAATAATACAGAATAAATCAGGATTAGTATTGGAAAGCCTAATCAATTCCTTGGCGGTAAGAAGAATAGCTCTAAAGTGTGGTGGAAGCTCACTCGCCAGAGCATAAATAATCTGAATAGGAGTGGACGGTGTAAGACCAAGACATCTTCTGAGCGTGGAATTCTAAAATGACTGAATCTTCTTGTCAATATACCTGGGCGAATGCGACGTAGTGGTCCTGGCATACTCAAGTTTGCCACGAAAAAAGCTTTTATAAAATTTCAGAGACACCTCCGGCCTGAGACCACCCCTTACCAACGAACAAGCTTAATATATACAAATGAAAAATTCAGAACAAAAACAAAAAAGATTTAAAAATTAACGTTCCAGAAATAGAGGCAGAAAAAAATTACATTACATTGAGGTAATCATTTTTACTTCTCGGCTTCGTCTAAAAAAATTTCCATTAATCGCAACGACCTGGTTTGTAGGAGAATTGCAATTATGTGACCTTCTCCGAGAAAAGGGACCTAGTGTGTCAAAAAACGGGAACTTGGGAAAATCGATAAAAATGAGAAAAACATTAAAATTTGAAACTTTAAATGCGTTCTTCTCAAAACTTCATTTTCACACACTAGGTCCCTTTTCTCGGAGAAGGTCACATATAGTTCCCAAAAATGTTTGTTTCCTTTCATTTATTTTTTCACTATTATTTACATCTGCCAAAAATTTTATATTGTAGAAAAAGATTTCATTTCACACAGGAAAATTTAAATTTTTTTCACCATAGAACAAATGTTTTTCACTTTACTATTGTTTCACACACACCCTTTGTATACATTTTTTGATATTTTTTTTTGGTTATAGTGTCGTTAAACCTTACAGTATAAGACCCACCGCAAGAAGATAAATTTATACCTACTCAAAATTTCTACAAATATTTAAATTTGCATGGAATATTTATATAAAACTCGAAAAAAACCTATTGTATTAAATAATTTTCTAGTCACATTTACCATATTTTACACAGCCTAAATAAAAAACATAAGAAAACTAGCACAACATAAAATTTTTTATGTATTTTTTTTTTAATAAAATAATATCATCGCTATTCTGTGTTTCGAATCCTTATAAAAAAATTCTGCAGTGAAACATTCCGTATCTTTTTGCTGCTCTGTAATCAACAACCGATATTTTTTGTTTTATATCGTGTAGCAAACGCTTGGTGAAAGTAAAACGAATATATATTTTTTTGCAACATAAAAGGTGTGTTTCTTACTTTTTGGGTAAAGTTCGGTAAAATGAGAGTTAACAAGAAATACTCTCACGAAGTGACAAAAATGCCCAAAAGTAAACGAACGCGAAAAACCATATTTGAACCCCGAAAAACAAACGTCAACAGATTTGTGCATTATAGTTCGTTTTGGTGAGCGCTCTTTCTAGTTCTTGTTCAATTTGTTGTAAAAATATAAATAGATTTTCTAGTTAAACCCCTTTTTAAATCAAAAATTTTAATAAAAATTTTCTTCTCAGGCATTTTTATATACAAAAAGGAATACGTACTTTATTAAATTTGTTAAAGATTTTAATATTAAAAAAAGCTTCGATTTATTTACATATTTATCTCTTTAACACATTTAAACAAGCGTCTTCAAAAAATTGTCGGTAATTTTATGGAGTTGTAACATAACCGATAAACTTTTGCAACTTTTATACTAAATTTTGTAAATGATAAACATATTTTCTGAATGAATTAAATGAGAGATTGAACTAAGAGATATTAGTTGTGAACTAGATCTTTGCTTCAAATAAGTAAATAGTTCAATTGAACTAGTTGAATCCAACAGATGATATAACAGCTGATAAAAACAATTTACCCAAACTTACACGAAAAAAAGTTTGGGCTTCTTCGGGCAAGAAGACCAAGAATATTACTCTCTCATGACAGCTCTCATTTACCCAATTGTGCAGTAAGAAAACGCTTTTTGGTAAAATTGGGATCCCGCGGGATCCCAATGTTTAGTACCCGAACAGACTTAAAAAATCTATTTTAAAATTTGTCTATAAATTCTAAAATTTGATGAAACAGCGAATTTCCGACATTTTTAATCACGTGTTATTTTACAAATCCACTCTAATTAAAAAGTTTGCGAACTCAGAATAGGTGTGTATATTTTAATGTTTAGATTATAGTTGTTCCTTAGAATATATTTTAAACAAAATTTTAATTTTCTTAAGCTTTATTTATCATTAAAAAACTTTCATCTTCGAGCAGACATCTCTGGCCTACATACGATTCATTAGGTTCCCAATAGTCATCCTCATCATCGTCAAAAGTTTGGAGTTGCTCGTTTCTTACAGCATTATCAACTAATGCATCATTTATCTCTTGGAGTTTCTTTTCGGCAAATTCTGCTATGGTAAATTTTTTCTCCTGATCTTTGTCTAAGTTTTTAAATTGTTTCAACTCGCCCGTTAAGGGGCACGATTTCTTTTCATACAAATATTTCAATTGTACAAAATGTTGACCAAAAGCCAAGCGTTGTATTGAATTTTGTACAATGCTTGCTGTCCAGCAAACAGCCAATGTAGTGTGGGGCTCATATGATGCCACAATATTGTTAAATTCCTCCGAGCTGATATTAGTGTTAAAATATATAGTTTCATGATTTGCTAAGAAACTATACATTTCACACATTTTTGGAATGTTCTGTTCGGATATCAATAAAATTTTCATGGTCGTAATATCCATATAAGATAGGCGAGTTTTGAGTATATCTTTTGTGGAAGGTTTAGAGACTGATGTGGTATTATTTTTTATCAAACGGCATTGAAAACTTGCTGTTTTTGATGATTTTAGGCATTGTTCTGAAAGGTAAAAAGAAAATAATTGAATTCTATATTTAAGGCGCCTTAACACCTAGTTCTTAAATATGTGTTTAGCTAAAACACATATTTAAACTTTTTGATCTATTACAAAAGTTCTTTATTCTTTTACACTCATTGTGGCTAGAGACATATGTTTAAGATTTAGGTGTGGATGCCGTTTAAAGAATTTTCATAAAAATCAAATTTAATTTTCTTTAAAATCTAATTTTTACATTTAGGGAATGTTATAGGGAATGATATTCTCTTTTTTTCTGAAAAATCGCGAAATCGAAAAAATAAATCCAAAGAACCAAATGGCAACAATTCGAATTCAGTATTCCAGTTATTTAAATTTTTGGTTTAAATCTGTGCCATTTTTGCTTAACAGTTTATACCTGAGATATTAACCCATTTACCAAAGCGAATTTTTTGACAAAATTTTTACACCGAGTTTCATACTAAACGTTTGGGTTAACTTTAAACTAAGCAAAAAAATTGTTATCATTGTTTTTTGTGCAAGTGTGCCCAAAAGTAAACGAACGCGAAAAACCATATTTGAAGCCCGAAAAACAAACGTCAATAGATTTGTGCATTATAGTTCTTTCTAGTTCTTGTTCAATTTGTTGTAAAATTCCAGATAGATTTTCTAGTTAAACCCATTTCTAAATCAAAAATTTTAATAAAAATTTTCTTTTCAGACATTTTTATATACAAAAAGAAATACGTACTTTATTAAATTTGGTAAAGATTTCAATATTAAACAAAAGCTTCGATTTATTTACATATTTATCTCTTTAACACATTTAAACAAGCGTCTTCAAAAAATTGTCGGTAATTTCATGGAGTTGTAACATAACCGATAAACTTTTGCAACTTTTATACTAATTTTTGTAAATGATAAACATATTTTCTGAATGAATTAAATGAGCGATTGAACTAAAAGAGCTATTAGTTGTGAACTAGGTCTTTGGTTCAAATTAGTGCATAGTTCAATTGAACTAGTTGAACCCAACTGATGATATAACAGCTGATAAAAACAATTTACCCAAATTTACACGAAAAAAAAGTCTGGGCTTTTTCGTGCAAGAAGAACAAGAATATTACTCTCTCATGACAGCTCTCATTTACCCATTTGTGCAGTAAGAAAACGCTTTTTGGTAAAATTGGGATCCCGCGGGATCCCAATGTTGAGTACCCGAACAGACTTAATATAAGACCCGGTGTGAGTATGAAACCTAGAGTTAAAGCATAATCGCGCCGTCTGGTGGTAGTATAATTAAAATTCAATCTCTTACGTTGGGCCTCATACTGCAGGTTTAAGCGTTAACTAATAGTTTTTGTTTTATATATAATTTTTTTACATTTTCTTTTGTTTAATAGTTAACTTAAAGTTAAACCTACAGTATGAGACCCTCCATAAAGGTTTAGGAGTTAAATAATAGTTGACCCAAAAAATTGTTGTTGTTTTGTATCAGAGCTGTATAGTTACTTAAAAATATTTACGACGATTTGTGTTTATTGTGATTGTATCGTTCTAATAAAATAGAAAGTTTGTTTATTTTTAGAATTTGAATAACGATTTCAGACCTTAAAAGTTAATTTTGTTTTCTTCTCCGAAAAATGCATGTGATCTGATTGGACTGAATTGTTGTTTTGTTATGGTGTTTTCTTTTTAAATAAAATTAAAATCAAAACAATAGTGGTATTCATTAAACGTCGTATCTTCCTGTTATATAGCATAAACCTTGTATTTATACACAATAAATGTTAAAAATAGTTTACAATCCCTGGTAAATTTATGCACCTATTTTAAACTTTTGGTATTTATGTATATACACATTTGAAAATTGTCAAATATGAAATTTATTTGATTTTCTTTTATTTGTTTTTATAATTTTTTTTAGAAACAATAGGAAAACATCAATATAAATAAATCCGTGTGTTATATTTAGAAATTTCCAAAAAAAAAAAAAATAAATTTGTAAAAAAACAATTTAGTACAATGTGCGTTCATCTAAATATTCGTGTAAACTCATAAAATTACCAGTTGTGTAAAAATAGGTGTGTTTCTTTACTTTTTGGGTAAAGTTCGGTAAAATGAGAGTAAGCACAAAATCCTCTCACAAAATGACAAAATTACCCAATAGTACAGGAACGCAAAAAACCACTTTTCTAGCCCAAAAACTTATTTCAAAGAATAATGTTAAACAGTGATGGGACTTGAAAAATTTTGTTTTGTGCCAAGTGTGTGACTAAAATGTGCCAAATGGGCCTTTATTGTGCCAAAACTCAATTTTCACTTAGAAACCGTGTTTTCAACTTTCATTTTGTAAATGCATTCTTATGGAATTATTTTGAATTCTTATGGAATTAATTATATTTGAATGAATTAAAATTTTCTTTCAATTAAAAGGTGAATGATAAATTAAATTCATCCGATAATTATTAAAGATTTGGGAATGCAGCCAATGAATGAATTCTTTAGGAATGGTTGCACGGAATGGTATACATATAAACATTTTCTAAAACTGAATTAATTTTTTTATGAATTAAACTTAAATTAATTCTTTCGAAGCTGTGAGATAAATTTATAGCATTTGAATTTTTAAAATTCTATGGATTAAGCACCGTAAGTTGTTCAGTTTTCACGTAAAAAACTGTTATACTATATAATAAAATAAAATTATTTTTCACGACAATGAGTTTCACGTGAAAATTGTACAAACTTAGTTTTCACGCATATTTAATGTACAAGACTATTATTTTTCTGGTGAAAAAGTGACATTTTGTGTTAATTGTGATTGTGGCTTTGTTATAAAATTAAAATATTGTTAATTTTTTTAACTTAAATTGCAATTTAAAGCATTTAAAGTCTGAGAGAAATTTTTTCACATGAAAAACAACTTACGGTGCTTTATTCGGTAATATCTTCGATGCCATTTTTTAGTTTTGCTTTATTCGAAAAGGTATTTTAATACCAATAAATGCTTAGAAACTAAAAATTAAAGAATTGTTATTTTTTAAATTCATTTTGTATTAAATTTTGTAGATAACCAAAATGTGCGAAAATAGTTTCGGTTGTGCCATTGTACCAAACAATCTTAGATTGTGCCAAAAATCCCATCACTGATGTGAAAATACGTATAATTTCAGTTTGCCAATCGCCACAAAAAGACATGTTTATTCACATTTAAAAGTTGTTTTTGATTTTATTCAATTAATTTTAACAAAAAACAAAGTTTCTTTTGCTTATTTCTTTATTTAATTACAATTTTTAATTTAATTTCACAATTGTTTTTTGTTTATATTTGCATCAGCTGTTTTACCAAAGTTTACCCGAAGAAAAAGTCTGGGTAAATTTTGGTAAAAAGAGAAGCACTACTACACTCTCATTAGCGCTCTCATTTACCCAATTCTCGAGTACGGGAACGCTTTTGGGTAAATTTCGGTAACTTTGGGTAAATTTCGGTAACATTGGGAAAACGTCCAGGAATTCGAAAATTCGAATTACGTTAAAAACAAAGTCGTTCGAATTTGTGAGCGTCTACCGTATCTTAATTATTGGCCAAAATTACAGTTTGTGTATTTATTTATTTATGTTCTCATATCCTGTACAACAAGATTAAATCTTATAATTAAAGTACAGGAAAGCAGTTTGTGAAAAACAGATATTGCAAAATATTTAAAGAAAAACTTAAAATTACACTAAATATGCTTTAGAAACGTAAACTATCTAAAACATCACAAATAGTTGCAAAAATAAATATATTAATTAGACTAACAAATTGTCAATATTGTAGAAAACAAAATTAATTCTGTTTAAAAAATTCAAATAAAAATTGTTTGAAGTTGCTTGCGTTGCTGTTGAGTTGTTGATTGGATGGAAGATCTCTCCAAAGACTTGCGGCATTTATGAAGAAGTGCCATTCAGACACATGATAACTATGTTCAGGTATAATAGTCTTTCTACCCCTTGGGGATAATGCAAATTGAATAATTTCAAAAAGATATAAAGGATTTTTTGTATAAATGATTTTGTGATAAAACAAAAGTACTCGAATTTTTAGAAGACTTTCAAAAGATACTCCATAAAGTTTTATGGCAAATGAAATTGCCGTCACTGCTAAGTTAAAAGAGGGACATGTGTAGTTTTCAGTAGAATTATTCTCTGAGGTGTATTTAAAAAAAAACTATGCTTTGTCCACATTTTTATATTTTGTTGAAAAATTTAAAAAAACACTCAAAATTTATATAAAAAAAATCCCATCTTTGGCCATACCTGGGACTAGGTAAGCATAATTCAAGAGACAAAAACGGCTTTAAATCGCAAGTTGAAAAATAAGGTCTACCCTAATGTCCATACATTAGAATAGCGCTAAAAATTGTATTAAAAACAAAACCATTTGAAGGATTTGTAATACTATTTTTAAAAAGTAGGGATTCTTATAAAATGTTGTAAACTGAAATATAGTTTAATCACACTTACAGTGGCTCACAGCATGTTTCAACCAGCATATATTCAGAAATTAAAGTGGGTATAATTTGTGAACAAAAAATTTTAAGTGTGTGTTGGTAGAATATTTTTACAACTTAAAAAAAGGAACTTTTTTCAGTCCCAAAGATACATTTTGTAAAACTTACAAACTAAAAGCTAGTAATAACGTTCTTTCGCAATATGATCTATGGGCTTCTCTACCATTAAAATTATTGTATCGAAGCATACGACGGATAGGTTCTGCACTAAACGTTTTATTTAAATAATTCATTTTTAACTTCAACAGCCAATTTTGGAGCAGATAATATGGGATTTTTTCTTATTTTCGAACGATGTAGAGCTCGTCAGTTTCATTAAAAAAAATTTGGCAGCCTTTCATGGCCTTTCTGCCCTAACACTAAGGTTACACGATCAAGATTTTGCTTTCGAGTTGATAACACATACTGCTTGTCAAATTCAGTTGAACTTGAAGCTGTGACGTAGGCTGCATGTAACTTGATAGTCAATTTTGCTTTCAAGATGCCGGCCGTCAAGGAAAGAACTAAAAATGATCGCCTATGTGGGCTGTTTTCGCACTGTAGGCTGTTCGAAAAAGACTTCATTTTTTACTTCACATCTTCCACAGACATTTTCATGTCAGCAGAAATAGATTTTTTATTTATTTTTATTTTTAAATCAATCGTGTTTCATTGCGGCACAATTTTTGTAAAAAGAAAAACAAATTTACAAGAAATTTGATCAGCTGTTTAAAACTTGACCGTACAGTTTTCTCAAAACTTGAAAGCAAAAATTGATATCAAGTTGCTGTTCAATTTCTAAAATGTGAGCGTGTTGGTAATAAAATGTGAGTGTATTGAAACTTGAAAGGCAAAAATTGAACGTGTAACCGCTATGTTATATAAGCGTGAAAATGAGATTCATATTAATCTCATGCATTTACTGACACATAAAAATAGCAAAGGCAACTCTGTTTCAAGACTAATGGTGGACTGTGGTCATATCAACGAGCATCTAACCTTATGTTTACAAATGCAATGAAATGTGCAAAGAAATTTGAAAATAACACACAAAGCAACAACAACGAAAATAATTTTGTTGTTGCTTTGTGTGTAATTCGTAAATTTTATGGCATTTTTTTTATCACATTTGGGTAAAAAAGGTGCGGTGCCAACTCTCCAAACCTCTGTTAAATTACTAACAGCGGTATTCAAAATGAAAATTTAGCGTAGAGTTAACATGAGTTTTATTCATAGTACTGTTGTTAAATTCATCATAGTATTGTTGTTAATTCCTTCTAATGTTCTGTTATCAAACGCCAAAAAACAAAAAATTCTATTCACAATAATAAACAATAAAGTCTTGTATTTTCAAACACAGGGTTGGTCTTAATCCGTGTGCTAAGAAATCATTTTGAATAAACTCTATTCTAACAACCTGCTAGGCCTAAAAAATTCTAGTTAACAGCTCGTTGTGTGCGATGTATAAGAAGCTACTACCTTTTGATTTTGAATACGGGGGTTAATTTGTATCGAAAAATGTTACCATATCAATTACCTATACCCGTATTCAAAATGAAAAAGTGTATGCTAACTAACTTGCTGCTAACTTTTTAACACACAAATTCTCATAAGGGAAAGCTGGCAGCTAGTTAGCATATGCATTTTCATTTTTAATACGAGGGCTAGTGCCTACAAATGCAATGAAATGTGCAAAGAAATTTGAAAATAACAAATAAAGCAATAAAAACGAAAATAATTTTGTTGTTTCGTATGTAATTCGTGAATTTTATGGCACATTTTATTGCATTTGAAGACACTAGGTTACACATGTCTGAAAAGGCTAACATTTTTCGACACAAAATGTCAATCTTCGAAAGAGCGAGTTGAAAACCGCCTGCTTATATCTATTTTCACTGTTATAGCTAACCTGGGGAACCACTTATTGTTTTTTATTTTACGTATTCTTTTTAAATTGTGACATATATAAAACTACATTAAAACAGTTTAGATTTTTTTTGTGTAGAAGTTATAGGTACTAAGTTGAATATTTTAATTTTAAGTGGTTGAAATAAGCTGTGAGCCACTGTATGTCAAAAAATATGTGCGTTCATGTACGTTACCGCACCAACAGCCCAAACAACAACAATTTACACGCTATATTTAGTACGGCCACTTGCGGATAATAAGTTGTAAAGTATGGTATTCTGTACGATGCTGTGCGACTTATTATTCTCTATGGGAAGCAGAGCTGAATGCTACCGGACGCGTCACAGGTTGCGGATAGTGGTACGTCCCGCAGATATGCGGGGTAGCTGCTTTATGCAGCCGCAGACAGTCAGCGGCTCCGAGAGGAGAGTCTCAGAGGGAGTCCGGGTTGCTCTGGTCTCCACCTAAATTCTGAGTGTCAATGATACTCGGAGCAACATGGCGAGTATTTGGCGCCATTAAATGTCCAATAGCTACAAGCGGCTCGCTATACAAACGTGAATCTTATGGCAGGACTGGATGTCTTACAATACCAGTACGGTCCCACAAACGTATTGTGGTTGCTCAGGGTTGATAACCCAGTCATAAAACCTTATTACCCAAGAAACGGAACAAAATAATGAAAATCAACGGATCCCCCAGTCGACGACCTTTAGCTTTCGAAAAAGGACAATAATAGGAACATGGAACGTCCGAACATTATCAGATCCAACAAAACTTGCCCAAGCTGCGTCAGAAATGGATAGATACAACTTGGATATACTAGGGCTGGCGGAAACTAGATGGATTGGTCAAGGAGATATGAGGCTGATAACTGGACATTACTTTATGTATAGCGGTAATAGTGATGAACGTGCAAGAGGAGTTGGAATTCTAATCTCGCCAAGATGCAAAAAATCTCTGAAAGAATTTAGACCAGTCTCAGATAGAATAATAACAGCAAGATTCTATACAAAATTTCGGAATATAACATTAATACAATGTTACGCCCCAACGGAACCATCCGATGATGACACCAAAAATAATTTCTACAGTCAGCTTGAGTTAACTATAAAAAACACACACATATAGTTGTTGTGCTAGGTGATTTCAACGCGAAGGTTGGCAACAATAACATCGATTCTCGCTCCGTCATGGGCCGCCACGGCCTTGGTAACGTAAGAAATGACAACGGTGAACGATTAATAGAATTCTGCTCAACACATGATCTTTTTATCGGTGGTACCAAGTTCCCTCATAAGGACATACACAAGTACACTTGGAAATCTCCGGATGGCATCACACGTAATCAGATTGACCACGTATTAATCAGTAGGCGATACCACAATACATTGTTAGATGTTCGTACCCGTAGGCGTGCTGATATTTATAGTGACCATAACTTAGTAGTAGCACAGTTTCGATTACAACCAGCGGCTCTAAACAACCAAGTGTCTTTAAATAGGCGAATAGATGTGAATAAACTTCATCTGCCAGATGTTAACACCAGCTATCGCGCAACTCTTACTGATAAAATAGGAGCATTATACGAACCTCATACCTGGGAAAACATCGCCACAGTGTGCAAGGAAGCAGCAGAGGCCACAATAGGTGTACAACAGCAACAAATAAAACCATGGTTAGGTAATGAAACATGGGAATGCATAGAAAGACGACGAGAGCTTAAAGCTAAACTTATGAATAATAAAAATCCAAATGAGAGAGCTGTTTTAACATGTACGTATAATAATGCAGAAAAGGAAGTAAAGAAGTTGGCAAAAATAGATAAACAAGAATATTATAACAATATCGCGTTATCCGCAGAAAGAGCAGCGTACCGGAACGATCTACGTGGCGTATATGAAGCAATAAATAATCTTGGAAATGTAAAACCCCACATACCTCCGTTAAAAGACTGTGATGGAAATATTTTGACAACAGATGTAGAACAATTACACCAATGGAGAAAATTCTTTGAAAGACTCTGTGGAACCAACGGAAATAAGTGTTCAAACCCCAAACAATGCATTACGGCGAAACCCATCCAGAACCATTTCAACTGAGCCCCCATCTATAGAGGAAATCCAAGCAGCAATACACAGGCTAAGGAATCACAAAAGTGCAGGCCCTGACAACATTGCAGCGGAATTGATTAAATATGGCTCTGATATTCTTGCACCTGTACTGCATCCCGTCTTCAAAAAAATCTGGGTAGACAACATCATCCCATCTCAGTGGAAGGAGGGTGTAATTATAACAATCCCAAAGAAAGGGAACCTAAGTGATTGTAAAAATTGGAGAGGAATTACTCTCCTCAATACAATTTTAAAAATTCTTGCTTTTATAATTCTTGACCGTATATCACCTAGCCTCAACGCAACCTTACGGCAAGAACAAAATGGCTTTAGACCACAAAGATCATGCGTGGACCATATAAACACTCTACGTATAATTATTGAGCAGTCCGTGGAATGGCGTTCCCCTCTGTACTTACTTTTTGTAGACTTTGACCGAGCTTTCGATACCATCTCAAGGGATGCGATATGGTACTCCCTGAAGCATAAAGGTGTACCAGAGAAAATAATTTCCTTGATTCGCGAACTGTATGCAAATGCCGAGTGCACTGTTAGATTGAAAGGGAAAAATAGCGAAAAATTTACTATGAAAAGAGGTGTAAGACAGGGATGCGTCTTGTCCCCACTGTTGTTCATTGTTGTACTGGATAATATCCTCACGAAAACGAACGGCGAAGTTCCCGACGGCATACAGTGGCGACCTTTCCAAAGACTGAATGATTTGGACTATGCGGATGACATTTGCTTCTTGTCTCATACATTGACTGGAACGAGAACTAAGCTTGAAATGTTAATTAAAAATGCAGCCCAAGTTGGTCTACGAGTCAATATTAAGAAAACCAAGCTAATGCGGATTGAAACCTCTAATCAGACACCGCTTAGTGTTGCAATAAGTGGCGTTCCAACGATAATAGAAGACGTAGAACAATTCTGTTATCTTGGTAGCACAGTTTCCAAAAATGGTGGTGCAAATAACGACGTCATAGCACGTATAAATAAGGCCCGTCACGCATATCACAAGTTAAGGAAAGTATGGTCCAATCGGAATATATCCCAGCGAACAAAATTAAGAATTTTCAACACCAGTGTTAAACCTGTTCTCCTATATGGTTCTGAAACCTGGAAAGTCACAGACTTCATATGCAGAAAACTTCAGGTATTCATCAACAAATGCCTGAGACGAATCTGTAGAATATTTTGGCCTCAAACTATTTCCAACGAAGATTTATTGGGAAGGACAAACACCGATCCAATAATTATAGAAATAAAACGCCGAAAGTGGCGGTGGATAGGCCATACGTTGCGCAAACCAGACAACGATATTGCAAAAATGGCCTTTGAATGAAACCCTCAAGGCTCAAGGCGTCCAGGAAGACCTTTTACAACGTGGATAAGATCTATTCATGCTGAACATCGATCTAGGGGAACATGGCAGCAGATCAAACTATTGGCGTAAGATAGGCAATGATGGACTGATTTTGTTTCCGCCCTATGCTCCGACTAGGAGCTATAAATATCTAGCATAAGTGTTATATTTAATATTCGTTTTACATATAATTTCAAATGCTAAATATTTATTAAAGGAATATAAAAAAAAAAAAAATTTAGTACGGGAACGCTTTTGAGCCAGTTTGGGTAACCGCTGTAAAGTACGGGAACAGGCATAATGTTTCTACATGTCTCGCATCATTAATTTGTTTAAAAAAATCTAAAATTCATTGTTGCCAATTTAAGCGATTTTAATTTGCCTCCAGAGGAAGAATTGCCGATAGCGCAAAAACCTAACAATTTTTATTCAGAAGAATAACATGAATGACTCACTCAACATCGCCCAGCCCAAATCGCTGGAGTTAGGAAATTGAATTTTTTTTCTTATTTATTCGTAATACAATAAGGGGGTATTTTGTAATACGCAACGCCTTGCGTTGCGTTGTTTTCCATACAAATTGTTTTTGTAACAATAACAATTTACACACAAATCGTTTTACAAAATACAAAATACGTTTACAAAATAAATACGTTTTACAAAATAACCCACTAAGCCTACAAGGCCAAAGAACGTATTACTAACCCAGTGTAGAAACGGTAATTACATATCATTATTTTTTGGAGTACCAGTAATGACACCCACTTACCTTCTGCATTATTTTAAAACATATAATAATGAGTTACTGATAATGACTTATTTTTATCATTATTTTAAATAGAAAATAATTTTTTAGATTTTTTTGAAAATTTTTTGAAATCTATTTTTAGACTCAATATTTTTTAAACACTGGTAAGGATATATGTAACCACATATTTTTTGATTTTTTGTATGTTGGCGAGTAAGCTTACTTGTGTGCAGCAGGTCAATTATATTTTTATCTATTAAATATTACATGTAGATATAGCTCAGATGGTAGAGCTGTTGACTGGCAATCTGTAGACCCAGGTTCGATTCCCGCACCAGCAAATTTTATTAAAAAAAAAAAAATACAATAAAAAATATATTTTTTTATATAGTTTATTTTTTTGAAAATCTATTTTTAGAGTCATTATTTTTGTCAGTACTGGTAAGCACATAGGTAACGATATATTTTTTGATTTTTCGTATGCTGGTGTGTAACGACAACTCATTATTTTTCGCGACATCGCCATATAAAGGTAATAAGAAATGTAATAACAAAAGTAACTAGTTACCATTACCAAGTATGTAGTTACATAACCACATATCTGGTAATGATTTTCTACACTGGGAAGTAGTACTAAATACTACCCGAGTAAAAAAAATTATATATAATCATATGTGGCATATATTACAATATATAATTAGACATGTCGTTATGTATATCCATATATAATTATATATGACGTCTTTTTCCAAATTTTTTTCTTACATTATGCCATATATAATTTCGTCTAATTAGATATCGGCCTTTATAATATTAGATATGGTATATATGATTATATATTACATCCCGGTGAAAAATGTTCATATACGCTCAAATATGTTCATATATGGTTTATGTATGGACACATATGAACAAATATGGATTTTTATGAACATATATGGATTTTATATGAACATATATGGAAGTATATGTGATTCCATATATGGAAAAAATTTCATATACAGACATATATGGAAGCATCTGTTATTTCATATATGGAAATGGCACTCATATATGGACAAATATGAAAGTATATGTTATTCAATTTATGCAAAAGGGACTTGTATATGAACATATTTCGAAGAATACATTTTTCCATATATGTAAAAGGAACTTATATTTGGATAAATATGGAATTATATTTAATGCCATGAATAAAAAAGGAACATATGTAGCGCCTAATTTGAATGTCATACATAAATTTATATCTATCGTACAACCTTATAATAAAGGCAGCAACGTTAGCATGTATTCGCATATATTTAATAAATGTATATGTTTATATATGTCCATATATGAACATATACTTAGGTGTTACCTCATTTTTCGGATCCATACATATATGGTTGAACCATAAATGTTCATATATGGACATTTTTCACCGGGATAGCATGGCTGATCTTATTGCATATATAGTTATATATAGAGCTATATCTTAATATATATGATGGCATTTTAGCAATATATAATTATATATGGTATCATTTAAACAATATATAACTATATATGGCGCTAGTTAAACTAGATGTTATCATATTTGGTGCCATTCAAACCATATATTATCATATATGGTGGCATTTAAACAATATATGGTCATATATGGTACCTTATGAACAAAATATTTAATACAGTTCCAGATATGATAATATATGCTACTATATATAGTGCCAAATATATTGATATATGGTGTCATTTATCTCTATATATAAAAGAATAACGTGACTGACTGACTGACTCAACATCGCCCAGCCCAAACCGCTGAAGCTAGGAAGTTGAAATTTGGTATGTAGGTTCCTCTTTCGGCGTAGACGTCCGCTAAGACGGGATTTTTGGAAATTCCTACCGGAACGGGCAAAAAGGGGAAAAGTCTCCCCCTTGGCGGCCTGCCAAAACCCCTAAAATTTTCTTTATTTTTAGGAATTTTAAAATAAAGTTAACAAGACTGATGTGTGATGATGTGACTCACGGACATTTCTAGTCACGCGCCAATCCCTAGTAATTACTAAATCTAAAACTAGTTCAAAATCGTTGTTAACATAGAACCACATATAATATAATACGGTTTTACACATGTGTGCAATATAATAGATACATTAAAATTTTTTCTAATTTTTTTCTCGATGCCTTTATTTTTAAAGAACAAAATAGTGGATAAATTCATCCCAAAATGCGAGGAGATTGTTCAGAAAATGGTGCAGAATATTAGCGTAATGGCCGTTTTTTTATTTTGTTACTTGTTTTAAGTAGGCGTGGCTTTTAATGAAAAAGAAGCGATATCGACCTTTTATCAAATTACATAGTAAAATTTAGCGAGCAATGGTAGGATCTATACAAACTGTATATTTTTGGAAATTCTATATTTCCTTAAATCTTGCATTATCTTTATCTACAAGTAGTCTCCAGACTTAAAATGACAGCGCCTTAAACATGACCAGATTTTTCTTTGTTTCTAGCGATTTTAAAATTGAGTTAACAACACTAAAACTTTAAACTGAATGGCCTGATTCTATACTTACCGCGATATAACAAATCAGACAAACTTTTTTTTACGTTGTAGTATAAAGTATTTAAATATCAGTGTTGTTAACTTTATTTTAAAATCGCTACAAACAAGAAAAATTTAGTCATATTTAAGGCACTGTCATTTTAAGTCTAGAGACCATTTGTAGAAAAAAATAATGCAAGACTTAAGGAAATATTGTAGGAATTTCAAAAATATACAGTTTTTACAGAACTGATCAGTACTCGCTAAATTTTACTATGTAAATTGATAGAAGGTCAATATCGCTTATTTTTCATAAAAAACCACGCCTACTTAAAACAAGTGACAAAATACAAAAACAGACGTCACGCTAAACTTCTGCACCATTTTCTGAACAATCTCCTCGCATTTTGGGGTGAATTTATCCACTATTTTGATCTTTAAAAATAAAGGCAACGAGAATAAAATTAGAAAAAATTTGAATGTATCTATTATATTGCACACATGTGTATATGGACCTTATATATTTTTATATAAAATCACTTTGAAATAATTGCTTATGTGGGATGATATATAATTACCCGAGTAAAACGGGTTATACATTATTTTATATTATTTAATACAATTATGTCTCGTTATATATTGCTTTGTATGGCACTATATATAATAAGACATAAAATTTCGTCTTTCGAACAAATTTTATATGACCCAATATCTAAATATATCTTTTTACATATGTTGTCATATTTAATAAGATCTCGCCCATGGAATTGAAATTGTAAGACCAAAAATAGCCCAGTTTCATGTTTAATTTAAGATTTTATCGAAATCAATGGATTTTTAATTGGAAAATATTCTTTTACAAAAACAAATTTTGATATAAAATTCAAGTGATTTAAAAAAAAAAACATGAACACGAAAACTGGCAAAATACTTTTGTATAAAATTTGAGTGAAATTATCTGACGGTTACCCATACATTATCGACGTTAAAAATATTATGTTAAAAGAGTTAACACTTTATATGGGATTTCGTACCACATATATATAGCAACAAAACAAGTCTATTGATTTAAAAAAGAAACATTTATTTCCCCTATATAATTTATGTTATAGTCTTGCTTCAAATAAACTCTTAATATCTTACGGTGGGTCTCATACTGCAGGTTTAACTTTAACTTAACTGTAAACAAAAGAAAATGTCAAAAAAATGTACACAAAACAACAACAATTTTTTTGGGTTAACTATTAACTAAAGTTTAAACCTGAAGTATGAGACCCACCGTTAGTAAATTCAAATTGAAATTCATTTTCATTTAAAACGTTATAAATTTACATCGAAACAACAAATTCTTTTATTTTTAAATTGAATATTGGGTCATATTAATAAAAGTTAGCCAATTCTTCGAAGTAATTATTTTGGTTTAGGAATGACGTACCACCAAATTTATCCATAGGCTTGAAGGATATCAAAATATCCTATGAAATTAAAACAAAAAAATTGTCTACCCGCAAGCAGACTAAAATTGTGTAATAAATAACTTAAACACCTAATAAAAAATTCCCCCTATTAGTGAAATGTAGTTTTTTATTCATACATACACTATTTACAAATTTAAAACATTTTTTAACGATTATTTCATGGCATTTTTCTCATTTTTTTAAGTGAAAGCCCAAAAATAAAAGCTTCATTTGAACTTTTCTCACTTTCAAAATGAAAATCTCACCTTTAGTAAAAAATCCAGTAATGATTTATGAAAATTATTGGAAATTTAATTTTATTTAGAATTTTTTTATTTTATGGATTATTCTTAAACTATACTATATCTCGTATAAGTACTGATTAATGTGTAGATACTTTTTATGTATGCAGTTTCACATCAAGACTCGCAAACTTATTAGATTTGCTTAGTTCACACGATACACGAAACCTTACGTGAATTCCCCATTGTTTTTCAGTACAATATTTAATAAAAACAGAAATACGAAAATTTTTATCCAACTGGACCTAATTGCATCAAATTTTAAATATTAAGATATTATTTCATACAATAATGTCTGGTCAAAATTCGGATTAAATTGTATATAATTTAAAGTAATTAAATCCAATTTGATCCACGTAGATACAATTGTATTCACCATTTTTCGGATTAAATTGTATGTGATTAGTTATTGTATTTCATAAAATTGGATATGTCACCATATCATCTTTTTTAATCGGGTATAGATGATTTTATAAAGAACGTAATATTGTTATATATTAAAGAAATCATGAAATATTGTAGATATGGAACCATATTAAGTTATATATGAGTTCTTATTCGTCAATATATAATCATATCTAACACAAATTATGAAATATTTCTTATATGGCTCCACATATAGTTTTATAATATTATGTATAGTGTCATACTAAATTATATATAAACGTATATGTAATTATATTTGTAATATGTTACTTTATGTACTTACCCGGGTAAAAATCTTAATATGGTGTCATATATAATTATATCTTATTTGATAAGTCCCCATATACAACCACATACAGCTTGATCCGAAAAATGGGTCATCTACATGTATCTAATTATATAAAATTAGATATAATTTGATACAGTTTGATCCGAGATTTGTCCATATCCAGGACATCATATTATATCTAATTCGATATAAAATTATCTGATTTTATATAATTTTGTCTGATAGTAGGTATACTTTTTATGCATAACAGCTATTAAATTGACATTGAAATTTGTATAGTTTGAACAATTTTAAAGGCCCAAATTTAATAACATAAAATAAATTTAGTTGAATGCTTTTGTCTTCTAAATCGTACGCATCATTTTTTAACATGATTTTACATGAAAATAATCACGTGAAAATTATTTGGCTATCGAGCAATTAACTCTTAATTTGCAGACTACTAAATTTGATGTTGAACTATATATTAATTTCTACGGGATTATATAGAAAGTTATATAAAATTACAAGAATATATTTTTAGTATGACGACACATACAGTGCTATATAACTTAGTATCGAACCATATATAATCATATCGGTCACTACATATATTTTGATTAGTTTTATATGGCTTATATAGTTATATATGGAGTCAGATTTGGGGATATGTAATAACATCATTTACCATACAAAAAATTAGTTGAGAAAATAATATCAGATGTAGTTGTATATAATGATATGTGTCTTAAAGTGACTCCATTCATTGTCAGATATAACCCAATCACATTATATATGATAATATATAACTATTTTTGCTCGGGTATATATAACACATGCAATTATATGTAGGCCAGTATGTAATAATATAAAATCACATATGTCTCCATATTAAAACCTTTGAGGAAAAAATATCTAACATATGTCTATATAAAAGTATATATGCTTGAATTTAAAAGCATATGTGGCCATATGTAACTATAAGTTACTATATGCAATTACATAAAATAATATATGGTTATATCAAAACTTTTTTACTCGGGATATCATTAAAACAACATACCATGTATGGTGCCATTTAAACAATATATTGTCATATATGGTAACTCATCAGAAACAACAATATTAAGTGTATTTCAGAAGCTATTAATTGTATTTCAGAAATTATAATTGCATTTCAGAAATTATCGAATGTATTTCAGAAATTATTAATTGTATTTTTTTTTTCTTAAATACGTAATTTCTGAAATACAATTGATAATTTCTGAAATACAGTTTGATAATTTATGAAATACAGTTGTGAATTTTGGAAATAGAGTTAATAATTTCTGAAATACAATTGACAAAACTGAAATTCAATTGACTAGTTCTGAAAAACAATTCATAAATCTGAAAAATAATTCATAAGTTCTAAAATACAATTAATTATTTCTGAAACACAATTGATAAATCTTAAAAACAATTGATACACTTGGAAATGGTGTAGAGCGTCAAAAAGTTGTAAATAAAATTATTTTATTAAAAAAATTCAATTTAATAAAAAAAAAAATATATATTTTTATAAAAAAATTTATAGAAAAAAAATTATAATTTTATAAAAAGAAATTCAATTTATAAAAAAAAATGCATAGCCGTGAACGGTATCGAACTCGAGACCTTCTGAGTTTAAATATCTGGCTGGGATCTTATTTAATCCCAAATAAATGAAGATCTTACATAGTCCCCAAATATAATGCGGGATCTGTTTTTATATGTCATTTCTGTGGATACCCTATTAAAAAATTAATGAAATACAACATACAATCATATCTTTTCTTGATGCCGGCCAAAATAAAATTTTATTCGAAAAATGGTGGATCGTACTGCAGTAATTTAGATCCACCTTGGATTTAATATGATGAAATACAATCCGAAAAACGAGTTTATCTAATTATATAAAATTGGATGTGACATAATGATAATCATGAAATAATTTCAATAGAATGGACCGTTTAATGCAATCTTAGCGATATCTGAATGAATTATTTTTGTCTAATGGTATCAATTAAAATGTAACTTTTTGTATGAAATCTAATTTTATATAATTAGCTTAACCCATTTTTTCGATCTGCCATTTTTCGAATCAAATTAGATCTAAGTTTATCCACAAATATATTGCTGGATCTAATTCGATCTGCCAAAATTGAGATCAAATTAGATCTAATTTTATCCACAAATATATAGCTGTATCTAATTCGATCCGCCATTTTTCGGATCAAATTAGATATAAGTTTATCCGCAAATATATAGCTGGATCCGCCATTTTTCGGATCAAATTAGATCTAGGTTTATCCCCAAAGATATCATTGGACCTCCCAATTTTGAGATATAACTTGATCTTAGTTTATCCCCATATATACAATGGGATCTAATAGGATATGATTGGATACACCCAATTTTGAGATCTAATTGGATCAGCTAGATATTACAGCATATCTCAAACAATATCAAATTGGATATGATTAGATATTGCGCGAGATCAATTTTTTTTACTCGGGTAATTATAAGAAAAACGAGTAAAAAGGTTAAAGTCGGGCATGCCGACTATACAATACCCTACACCAGTGTGGTGTATTGTTTGGATCCGAAATTCGAATGGGTTAAAATGGGGCTTATGTCAAAATTTTCTATAATGTAAGTCAGCGCACCAAATTTCATTAAAATATCTTAATATTTGCGACCTGCAGTTTGTAACCAAGCCAATTTTGGGGGGACCCTTATATGGGCACTAGTTCTAAACATGGACCGATGTTTACCAAAATCAATAGGCTTCGTCCTTGGGCCAACATAGGTCTATGTACCAAATTTCATCAAAATAGCTTAATATTTGCGACCTGCAGCGTATAAACAATATAATTTTGGGGGGACCCTTATATGGGCACTAGTTCTAAACATGGACCGATGTTCACCAAAATCAATAGGCTTCGTCCTTGGGCCAACATAGGTCTATGTACCAAATTTCATCAAAATATCTTAATATTTACGACCTGCAGCGTATAAACAGTATAATTTTGGTAGGACCCTTATATGGGCACTAGGTCTAAACATAGACCGATGTTCACCAAAATCAATAGGCTGCGTTATTGGGCCAATATAGGTCTGTGTATCAAATTTCATCAAAATATCTTAATATTTGCGACCTGCAGCGTATAAACATTATAATTTTGGTAGGACCCTTATATGGGCACTAGGTCTAAACATGGACCGATGTTCACCAAAATCAATAGGCTGCGTTATTGGCCCAATGTAGGTCTGTGTACCAAATTTCATCAAAATATCTTAATATTTACGACCTGCAGCGTATAAACAGTATAATTTTGATAGGACCCTTATATGGGCACTAGGTCTAAACATGGACCGATGTTCACCAAAATCAATAGGCTGCATTATTGGGCCAATATAGGTCTGTTTACCAAATTTCATCAAAATATCTTAATATTTACGACCTGCAGCATATAAACAGTATAATTTTGGTAGGACCCTTATATGGGCACTAGGTCTAAACATGGACCGATGTTCACCAAAATCAATAGGCTGCGTTACTGGGCCAATATAGGTCTGTGTACCAAATTTCGTCAAAATATCTTAATATTTACGACCTGCAGCGTATAAACAGTATAATTTTGGTAGGACCCTTATATGGGCACTAGGTCTAAACATGGACCGATGTTCACCAAAATCAATAGGCTGCATTATTGGGCCAATATAGGTCTGTGTACCAAATTTCATCAAAATATCTTAATATTTACGACCTGCAGCATATAAACAGTATAATTTTGGTAGGACCCTTATATGGGCACTAGGTCTAAACATGGACCGATGTTCAAAAAAATCAAACTTGTTCGTCCTTGGGCCAACATAGGTCTGCGTACCAAATTTCATCAAAATATCTTAATAGTTGCGACCTGTAGAGTGCGCACAAGATTGCATGGACAGACAGACGGACGGACAGACGGACATCGTTAAATCGAAATAAAAACGAGTAAAAAGGTTAAAGTCGGGCATGCCGACTATACAATACCCTACACCACTCTGGTGTATTGTTTGGATCCGAAATTCGAATGGGTTAAAATGGGGCTTATGTCAAAATTTTCTATAATGTGAGTCAGCGCACCAAATTTCATTAAAATATCTTAATATTTGCGACCTGCAGTTTGTAACCAAGCCAATTTTGGGGGGACCCTTATATGGGCACTAGTTCTAAACACGGACCGATGTTCACCAAAATCAATAGGCTTCGTCCTTGGGCCAACATAGGTCTATGTACCAAATTTCATCAAAATATCTTAATATTTGCGACCTGCAGCGTATAAACAATATAATTTTGGGGGGACCCTTATATGGGCACTAGTTCTAAACATGGACCGATGTTCGCCAAAATCAATAGGCTTCGTCCTTGGGCCAACATAGGTCTATGTACCAAATTTCATCAAAATATCTTAATATTTGCGACTTGCAGCGTATAAACATTATAATTTTGGTAGGACCCTTATATGGGCACTAGGTCTAAACATGGACCGATGTTCACCAAAATCAATAGGCTGCGTTATTGGGCCAATATAGGTCTGTGTACCAAATTTCATCAAAATATCTTAATATTTACGACCTGCAGCGTATAAACAGTATAATTTTGGTAGGACCCTTATATGGGCACTAGGTCTAAACATGGACCGATGTTCACCAAAATCAATAGGCTGCGTTATTGGGCCAATGTAGGGCTGTGTACCAAATTTCATCAAAATATCTTAATATTTACGACCTGCAGCGTATAAACAGTATAATTTTGGTAGGACCCTTATATGGGCACTAGGTCTAAACATGGACCGATGTTCACCAAAATCAATAGGCTGCGTTATTGGGCTAACATAGGTCTGTGTACCAAATTTCGTCAAAATATCTTAATATTTACGACCTGCAGCGTATAAACAATATAATTTTGGAAGGACCCTTATATGGGCACTAGGTCTAAACATGGACCGATGTTAAAAAAAATCAAACTTGTTCGTCCTTGGGCCAACATAGGTCTGCGTACCAAATTTCATCAAAATATCTTAATAGCTGCGACCTGTAGAGTGCGCACAAGATTGCATGGACAGACAGACAGACGGACGGACGGACAGACGGACATCGTTAAATCGAAATAAAAAAAAATTCTGAACCGATCGGTATACTATAAGGTGGGTCTACGACCAATATTTTTTGGTGTTACAAACATCAGCACAAACTTATAATACCCTGACCACATAGTGGTGTAGGGTATAAAAAATTCTGAACCGATCGGTATACTATAAGGTGGGTCTACGACCAATATTTTTTGGTGTTACAAACATCAGCACAAACTTATAATACCCTGACCACATAGTGGTGTAGGGTATAATTATATTTATATACATATGTATATAAATTTCATTATTATTAACAGTAATAATAATAAGAAAAAAAATATAAATCAATATAAAGTAGCAACCTCAAAAAAAAAACACTCTTACACATATGAATCACTAGTCCCAATCAGCGAAATTCGACAAATTTACTGATTCTCCAGAAATTGGTTTCTCTGGAAATTACGTAAAAGTCTATTTTTAAAAGTATCAGCAGAAACAGTTAAATCATGTAAATTCTCAGGTAAGCGATTCCAAACCCTAGCGGTTCTAATAAGAAATGATCGTTCATAAACTGAACAATTATAAATAGGATAAACAATAGGCCTTTTTTTAATCACCGGATTTATTTTTGGATTTATTTTATTTTGTTAAAAAATCCATATTTTGGTTTTTAATTTTCAAAATTTATAATTTTTATTAAAATCTAATACTTATTCTTATTCGCCAACAAATTGTGCAAGAAAATCATTAAATTTTTTAAAAATATGAACACAGGAATTAAAATAAGCTAAATCCAAAATGGATTTAAAAAATAAATAAATCCGTTTTGGATTTAGCTTAATTTTCTTCCAGAAAATTCATTTTCGCAAAATTTAAATTTTTTCTTTCACATTATATTAGGGAATAAGTGTTAGATTTGGATAAAAATATAAAATTTTAAAAATTAAAAAATAAAATGTGGATTTTTTAACAAAATAAATCCAGTGATTAAAAAAAAGGCCAAATATGAGCATGCCTCATAGATCTAAAAAATATAAATTTAGAAGCCAAATAATGAGGCACATCAAACTTCAGTATTTTAAATAGGAAAAATCATATTGCGTAATTCGAGATATTGTACAAAAAACAGCCTAAACATTCATTCACGGCTCCAATAATACGAGCATGATCATCATGAGGAATCCCAAACACAAATCGTACTATTCATTTAAGAACACGTTCTAGCCTATCTATATTATAGGATAGTGTACCACATACAACATCAACCCAGTATGCAAAATGAGTCGAGCTTGTATCGAAACTGAATTATTTTCTCGTAAAATTTTATCGATATCGAGTTACTATGTAGCTTGCAAGGTGATATAGATCCGAAAAATTGTAGATTTATAGATTCGATATTTCATCGAAACAACGAATATTTTTCGAGGGAAAATATGGTTAATAAAAGGGGAAAAAAATATTTTTCTTTTCTTTTTTTACCTTTCCCTTTTTTTATTCCTATTTAATTTAATTTTCTTCAATTTTAATTTAAATTCAAAGCAATTTTGTTTTGTTCCAACACCAGCCACGATTCGAACCAATATCCTTTGGTTTAGAAGTTCATCGCCTTACCCCTTGAGCCAAACCGTATGATACATATAGTTTCATAAACATTTTTTTATAATTCAAATTGTTTTTATTATATTTGAATCTACCTTTTTATAAACTTCATATTACCCAACAAACATGAATGTAAAAGTTAAAATAAATGCCCTAGGTATAAGAACGAATATGCTGATCTTATCCAATTTTACGTAAATAAATTTAATGCTTAATATAGAAAGGCCCTAACTCGACTTAATATTTTATTAGAGGAAAATGAAATCTGAAAAACTACTTTTATTTTATTGTTTTTGTATTAATAAAAAAATTCATTCAGAGAAACTCTATAACGAAGGTTTTTAGATTTGTATTGCCTTCCCTTCAATAGAAATTAAGAATGAAGTTAGGGTCTAACTTCATTAAGCCATCGATATTAAACTTTGGAGCAAAATTGCATAAAAATATTTGTATACAAAAATAAAGTAAAAGATTTTAAAACCGTCCTGTTTGAAGATAATTATTTTAAAAGTGACAATACACTGTGAACAGTGTTGCAATTCAGTGCTTTTCGGTGTTTTTTTCCCTCCCGTACCCGGTGATTTTTCAGATTTCTGGCAGTGCTTTTAGTGCTTTTTGTACAGTTTATATTTTTATAGCCTACACCACTACGTGGAGAGGGTATTATAAGTTTGTGCTGATATTTGTAACACCAAAAAATAATGGTCGTAGAATGGTAGTACCTATACCGATCGGCTCAGAATTTTTTTTATTTCGATTTAACGATGTCCGTCCGTCTGTCTGTCCATGCATTCTTGTGCGCACTCTACAGGTCGCAAATATTAACATATTTTGATGAAATTTGGTACACCGACTTATGTCGGCCCAAGGACGACGCCTATTGATTTTGGTTGAAATAGGTCCATATTTAGACCTAGTGCCCATATTAGGGTCCCCCCAAAATTATATTTTTTATACGCTGCAGGTCGCAAATATTAAGATATTTTGATGAAATTTAGTACACAGACCTATTTTGGCCCAAGGACGAAGCCTATTGATTTTGGTTAACACCGGACCATGTTTAGACCTAGTGCCCATATAAGGGTCCCCCCAAAATTGGCTTGGTTACACGCTGCAGGTCTCAAATATTAAGATATTATAACGGAATGTGGTTTGCTGACTCACATGGTCCAGAGAAAAAAGCCGATAGATTCTAGATAGAATCGGTCCATATTTGGACCTATCACCCATATGGGCTATAATTACGATTTTCTCTTTTATAATTTTATAGAAAATTTTGACACAAGTCCTATTTTAACCCATTCGAATTTCGGATCTAAACATTAGTTGGCTCTTAACCAGACTGGTGTAGGGTATTGTATATTCGGCATGCCCGACTTTAAGCTTTTTACTCGTTGGTATTTGTTCTCATTTTTTAAATTTTTCTGTCAAAGTTGAAAAAATAATACGAACTATACAAAAAATACATTTTTTCACAATGTTTGTAGCACAATTTTAAATAGCAACTTCATTATATTTAAACTTCAAAATTTTGAAATATTAGTTTGGTGCTTTTTTACCCCTTTTGGTTATTTTTTGAACCTTTTTTACACGATTTTACAAAGCTAAAATGTGTTTTTAAATTTTTACCCTTTTTACCCGTTTTCACAATGCTCACGGTGCGTTCCTGCCTTCAAGAGTTGGCAACACTGACTCTGAATTAAGATGAGAATAAGATTAGTTAGTCAGCAATACAAATTTGCATAAATCAAAGTACCTAGAATTTAGTGTTCAACTGCAGTTTATAAAATTCAATTTTAATTGAGAAAAACTTGCGTTACATTTACTTTTTTTGATTTTTAAAGTTAAACTTTCATTTGAATAAAACTTATAACTCTCTATTTTCCAATTTTCTGCCACGTATAAAACTTTTTGAGAAAACAGAATAACTTTAAAATCTCATAAAATATAAAATCTATCCTTTTTAAAAAAGTACGTAAAGGGCATTATACAGGCATGTCACAGGTTTTTTTCGGAATAGATTTGATTTCGCAATTTCATTTCCGCAATTTTTTTCCAAAAGTGATCGAAAACAATTTTTTTCCTTCTGAATTTGCAGTTTAAGGTGCTACAGAAAATTTTGTATTGAAAATAAAACATTCTGGTAAGTATCGAGTATGCTACAGTCTTTATAGTTGTACTTAAAACGTTAAAAGTTTCTCCAGAAAACGTAAAACGAAAAAAATATCGTTTTCATTCCACTTTCAAAAACCAAAGTGAAATTGGTATTTAGAGCAGCTTAAACTCATAAAAGCTTTTCAATAGTGCTTGGTATGTATTCCCTAAAGTGTCGTTAACCATTTCACTTAAAAAAATTTACATTTAAAACGCTTTTTGTTGGTAAATTCAAAAATTTTCTTGTTGATTAGTAAAACGTAATTTTTTATGAAAAATTAAAATTTTTAATTTTGATCGGCGATCTTCTCTTTTTTAACTATAAATGGCAACTTATATCAAAATTTAGCAGTTGGAACACGAATTTACCACAAAAAGTCTTTTTTTTTAACATTTTAGAATTTACGAAAACGCAAAAAAGCTGAAGAAGCAAAAGTAAAACGTTACGAAATTGTACATCGAAATCATATTAATTTTATGCGAAATATGTGTTAAAACTTTAAATATGCTCTCTAACAAAAACTTGTTTAAGTGAAATTATTAAAAACAGCATTCTTAACTTATAATTATTTATGTTTGTCTGCTATATTTGGTCTAAATATGCAAAAATACTATTTACTTCTGGAGAAGCAATTTGCGTTTTCAATTTCACTTTCAAGTGAAATTGAAGTCTGTGACATGCCTCATAAAAAGTGTTTCACCTTTACTATAAAAAATAAAAAGTCCATTTTAAATCACAAAAGTCGACTATTATTTTAATTTTCGTACCATACAAAATATTTCAAATATACCTTAAAATTCTGTTTCAAATTTTAAATTTTCAAATTTTGTTTACATTTGTTTTACAAATTTCCTTTTTATTTTTGAATATTTTGTTTTGATTTTCAATAAAAATAAACAAAAATTTTGACTTTTATTATAAAAGTTCTATTTTAAATATTTTGTATAGTACGGTTAAAACAAAACCTTTGCTTTAAAATAAAGTCGACTTTGCCAAAAATATACGTTTGAAAAATATTGATAGTAAGGCTGTTTGTTTTTAAATTTTATTTTTGTATTTTATATTTTTAGTTTTTGTAACTATTTGTGTGGTGAATATTTAAGTCGCATATGTCGACCCTTTTGATAGCAACTGACATCGATATTTCTTCACATTTTTACAACCCGGTAACCCCGTGACTCTCAACTCAATTTAAACATTTTTACTAACAATCCAGATAAATTTGGCAATCGATTTCGATAATTTCGTTGTCGTAAACTCTGGTTTGAAATATTTAATATAAAACAAAACAAAAAAAAACAAAAGAATTTAGATATAAACGAAGTTTCCAGTTGTCCAGTTTTTCTTCTCGTGCATCTACAAAACCTCGTTTTTATAGATTCAAATTGTTTGCTGGGTACATTTGTTTGTTTAAATTTCTTTTTGTTCAATTTATAGATATGTCAAAATATTTTAAATTCAAATTTAATTCATACAATTTTCAAATCGGTTGTGGTGTAGATGTCTGGAACATAGGTCTGGAAGGTCAGACATTAGGGTGGGTCGATTTAGCAATCGATATTGCGTCATCGATTTTTCGAAAGCTTTTAGCATGGGGAAAAAAAGTTCCACTACGACATATCAAAAAAATCATTTTCGAGGCTCCCAAATTTAAAGTAAAATAAGTAAAATTGTTTTCTGCTTGATGATGATAATGATGTTGATGACAACAAGGAGAAAATAATTTTACTTATATACTTTTACCTCTAATTGCCACATTTTTTATCCGATTTTCATAAGTAATACCTTTCTGGAAAGGTTGTATTGTTATATTGTTTACAACTTTATTAGTTGTTTCAAAAAGCTACCTCAAGATGGCGCTAATCTAGCATTTATTAGAAAATTGCAAAAAATTTAAATTTGGGAGCCTCGAAAATGATTTTTTTGATATGTCGTAGTGGAACTTTTTTTTCCCCCATGCTAAAAGCTTTCGAAAAATCGATGACGCAATATCAAAAAATTTTTATCCATACAATTTGACCCGCCCTATCAGACATAGACAAAATTTAATTTTATGAGGTTCGTGGTTCAAATCTCTATTACAGCCAAATTTTATTTTTTATATAACTATGTTGTATATCCTTTTTTTACTTTTATTAGGTAAACTACGTTTTTAACGCTAAAAAGCATAAACAAATTATAACCCGCGTAATTTTTGGAGGACAATTAATATCGAGAAATTTCAATATTTATACTTTAAATACATTGGAAAACGAACCAAACTTGCGAATAATAAAAAATGCCAATAAATTGAGAAATTAAGATATGATAAAGTGTCGAAATCGATAAAATTTTCGATTAAAAAGTGTGCTCAAAATGACGACTCTATTTCATATTGATTTATATTAATTTTTTCGAAAAAACTTCGATAAAGCTTCGAAATGATGAACCGCTTCGAAACTGTGCATACTGTGATGTGATGTAACTGTACCGTGCCGTAACTAAAAATACACTTATAGATTACCGCAAACGACATTACTGTTTAGCATCCATTTCATGTGGTTTTATATTTTATTCTAAATTTTTCCATTTATTTGTTAATTCTTATTCCTTATTTGTTGTGTGAATCAATTTTCTTTATTCATTTCATATTTTTTCCAACTAAAATCATTCAGCTGTTTCGATGCCGGATAGAAAATTCTGATTTCAACAGAATGATCCGGCAAGTACGTTTACATTTACGTGTTAGTAACCATTCGTATACATTTCTTCTTGTAGCTTCGAAACAGCTGATTCGTTACAGATACGTTTACGGTTGGGTAACTCAGCCTTAAAGCATACGCGATCGTGCGCTTGGCCCTAAGTGGCAAGTGCAATCCACAATGGTACAGTGATCTAAGACCCAAGGTAACTTTAGCGGATATATCATCCACTTCGGGACCAAAATTTAAGTACTCATCAATTATCACACCTAAACACTTGAGATTATTAAAAAACTTAATATTCACACCACCCATACCAATATTGGGATAATCAACACTACGAAATAGTGAACGAAACATAATAGCTTTGGTTATAAGCGTTTTAATAGTAAAGTCATTTTCCACCATCCAATTACTTAAGTTTGCAAGGTTGAAATTGATTACCGCCTCCAAAACATCAGGAAACTCTCTCCTATTACTAAAAAGCAGTTGAATGTCGTCTGCAAATAGGAAGGTTTTACCAAATCTAAGTCCAAACCATCTACACAATCATCTAAGTACATTAAAAAGAGAAGAGGTCCAATAACAGAACCTTGCGGAACTCCAGAGTAAAGAAAAGCAACATTAGAAATGGAACCACGGAAACTCACGAATTGCGATCTTCCCTGCAAATATGAATAAATTAGCTTGCAAGCCATCCTAGAGAAACCAAAAATTCTATTAAGTTTTCCAATAAGGTTGTAATGATTCAGTCGGTCGAAGGCCTTAGAAAGATCCAATGACATCAAAACACTATTTCTGTCATTCCTAAGGTTCTCCCTTACAGTCTCAGTCATGCCTAAGAGCATAGCCGAGGTACTGTACTTATCTCTATAGGCATATTGAAAGTCCCTAATGAGATTATGCTGTGATATAACAGGTCAATTGAAAAATTCGTTTTTTTATTCAACATAGTTCCCTTCAAGGGTGATACACTGATTATAGCGACCCTCCAACTTTTCGATACCATTTTTGTAGTACGATTTGTCCTTTGCTTCAAAATAGGCCTCAGTTTCTGCGATCACCTCTTCATTCGACGAAGAAAATTTCTTCCCAGCGAGCATTCTTTTGAGATCTTAGAAAAGGAAATAGTCGCTGGGGGCCAGATCTGGAGAATACGGTGGATGCGGAAGCAATTCGAAGCCCAATTCATGGATTTTCGCCATCGTTTTCACTGACTTGTGACACGGTGCATTGTCTTGGTGAAACAGCACTTCCTTTTTCTTCAAATGCGGCCGTTTTCCGGCGATTTCGTCCATTGAACGGTCCAATAACGCTATGTAATAGTCAATTTACGGTCATTCGAAATGATTTTGTGGATTTTTTTGATGTTTTCGTCCGTAACAACCTCTCTTGGGCGTCCACTGCGTTCACCGCCTTCGGTGCTCATTTCACCAAGTCTAAACTTAGCATACCGATCCTTGATGGTTGATTTTCCTGGGGCAGTGTCCGGAAACTCGTCATCAAGGCAAGTTTTTGCTTCAACTGTATTTTTTCCCTTCAAAAAGCAATATTTTTCAACACGCGAAATTCCTTTTTATCCATTTTTTCCCAATAACACTCAAAATGCTATAATTAACAAACTAATGATCCGACAGCTGTCAAATTTATACACGCGTCTTTTGAAGGTTAACTAAAAATCATATCGATTTAAATCTAGTAGCGCCATGTATGTGTCAGGCCGGGGACTTCTCAATTGACCTGCTATACTGAATTATCTGATACTTTAACAGGTGCTCCATTATTTTCGAAAGTGATGGTAATATACCCTACGGGAAATTTTAACAAACTGCCACCGAACTGGCCCCTTTATATGAAATAGACTGGTCACTTTTACATGGCGTTGTCATAGGAGGGGTAAATTGACCCCTTGTGAAATGTCACAAGACACATCCTAGGACAGGTTACTAAACTCTCATAAAAAACAAAGTTCAGGGACCTGTCCTGGGATTTGTCTTGTAACATGTCACAAGGGGTCAATTTCCCCCTCCTATGACAACGCCATGTAAAAGTGACCAGTCTATTTCATATAAAGGGGCCAGTTCGGTGACAGTTTGTTAAAATTTCCCGTAGGGTACTTATAGGGCATAGATTATCATTGTCATAAGAGGAACCCCTCTTGGGAGTGGGAACCATACGTGCCAACTTCCAGCAGTCTGGATAAGTTGATGTTGTAATTATCATATTAAATAAATGCTGCGCCCCCCACAATTTTTATTAAATTCGTTTTTTTATTTAAAGTTTTTTTATTTAAAGCCTTCACCCAGCCACCACAAATAAATAATTCTGCACAACAATGGGTTTAAAATAAATAAATATTTGATCACTTTTTCTCATGAAAGTGGATTGTTAGCAGTGTTGCCAATTTAGCATATTTAATGCTAGATTTAGCATATTTTTAATTCATTTAGCATGAAAAAAATGTATCTAGCATATGGCATTTTTTTCAGCATTTTTCAGTCAAAATTTAGCATATTTTTAGCATTTTTTACAGTTTTATTTTCTGTTTTTTTAAGAATATTCTACATTAATTTGAATTTAAATGTAATATGAAAAAGAAATTTTTTTTTTACTTTTAGAGTAAGTACTAAGAACTATTTTTACACGTTAATTACACTGTGCAGTCGCAAATTTTAACAAGCTGGGAACCTACTGGTAAAGCTAATTCGAGTACGCTGAATTCAATGGTGATAGCAGTTTTTCAAAGTTAGCTCTCGTATTCGCGATATTCGCAATTAAAAATTTTGACGGGTACCAAAAAAAAATTTATTTTTATATCATTTTTATTTATAAATTTATCAAATTTGATTAAATATGTACAACATTAAGGAAGCTGTAACTTTTTTTCACGAAATTTTTTTTATAGATTTTTTTTCGCAAAAATTTCGCAAAAACATTTTTTTCTGCAAATAAAAAGTATGTGTTATGTTATTTTTTGTATATTCAATAGCGTTTATAAAAATATTTAATAGAGTTAAGAACAAAAATTTCTTTCAAAAAAAAACAAAAATCGCGAAAGAAAAAAAAAATGTTTTTGGGGAAAAAATAGCGAAAAATTGTATTTAACAGGGTTGGATTGATTGAAATTCAATAATGATCCCAAAAGTATAAAAAATATTGCTTTATGGTACTTTAATATTAAATTTTTAATTAGGCAAGCCCGGCGTTAAGTTTTTTACTCGTTTTACTTTTTTTGTTGTTATGGTGAAGGAGTGATTTTGCACAAAAATACTCCAATTTTTGTAAAAAATAATAATAATAATTTAAAGAATAGAGTTTAAAATAGAATTAATAGATTTGCAAAATGTTGATAAGGTTCGTTTTTAATCTTTGCAATTTTTATTGATTTTTTTAGGTTGGGGCCATAGAGGGTAATGTGGATAGCGTTTGTGATAAATTCCTATCTTTTAAGAATTTCAGTGAATTTTGATTATTTTTACTGTAACAGCTGTACACTTTTCATTTAATCATACCAAAAATCTTACAACGTCAAGCAACACCACAAAAAGTATTAACCCTGATCGCGAAAATAATTTTTTTAAAGAATTTCATGCAGGTAAGCCCAAAGATGCAGAAATTTGAAAACGGTAAACAGAGCGTGCAATAAAAACCATTAAATTAATTTTGAGTAGATAAATTAAGGCTGAATAGTAAATTCATATTACACGCCAAAGTATTCCACATTACCACCTATTTTAGAAATAAAACATTTTGAGGTACTTTTGTTTATCCGCCTTTAATTTTTGAGATAACATATTTTCAGTAACACATTTGGGAAATCAAATAATAATAAATTTATTTTAACCCTTAAATGCATGGTGTAGCCATTTGGCAACATACCGGTTTTTTAATAAAAAAACCCACTTGATGCATAAAAATGCATTTTTGGGCATTAGAGGCCCCTTCTGTACATAGTGTTCCTATATTTTAGCGCAGAATTTTTAAACAGAGTAAAAATCATGGTTTTGCTCTGTATATTTGTAAAAAATCTAAAACACGCTTTTTTCACAAAAAGTGTAATATTCAAAAATATTTTTTTAAATATTTAAAGTGGTATTCTCGCAATAAAATTCAGTTTGGCGACAATAAATGTATAAATTACAGTTTATAGAATTTTTTTTTGTTTTTTTTTTTTTTTTGGATACACGTTAAAATAATCACAATTTAGAAATTTGTCAAAAAAAAAACCATATTTCTCAATAAAAATCACCTTTTTTTTAATATAATTTTTTTTGGTATTTTTCTTCAAATGTACACGCCTTTAGAAATCATATATTTAAGGGTTAAAGGATTTTTGAACTTTTTTACAAGAATTAACTTTTGAGTTGTTTTAAATTTTTCTTTTATATACTTTTAGTTAATAAAATGAACTGAATTCATAATTAGAGATGACTTATTTTCAGTCTAATTTTAAAAAGTCACTAAAATAGTTTTTTTTTAACAAATTGAAACATTTTTTATAAAATTTTTTTAGCATATTTTTTCTAGCATATTTTTTTAGTTTTTAGCATTTTTTAGCATTTTTATGCAAAAAATCTAGCATTTTTTCCTAAATAAGTTTTGGCAACACTGATTGTTAGTAATGAATCCATAATAAATTGCAATATACGTGTGTATGTTAAGATAATTTGGTAAAGTGCGAACTTAGGTAGATAGACCCGTAAGTAGTTTTGTTCATTTGTGTTTTGAATGAAAATAAATAACGTAAAGCAGGGTTGGAAAGCATTTTATAATATTAAAAATAGCGGGCAAAGCTACGTTGTTAGCGTGTCTTAAAGTTTTTTTTTTAATTCCAGTTTATGTATAGGTAGACCTGGCAATTCAAGTAAATTCACAAATTCAGTTGGAAAATTTACTGCGTCGGTTTCTTCCACCGGTGCTTCGTTACATGAAGTTTAAATATCGGAATATATAAGTTCCATTCCTTTTCTAAGGTTTTTTCTCTTTCAGAAAATTTGTTTAACTTTTTGGGGAGTATGTTTCAATGCTACATAAGTTTCATATTCCGTTGATAGTGTTTGAACAGGTAATTCCCTCTTCCAATCCATTTGCATTGTCTATAATTTCAATTCCGCTCGTTCAACGTTTATATCCATTTCATTCCACTTGTGTAGTGTTTCAATCCCACTCGTTTTCTATTTAGTTTCTTAATTTTAGTGTTTCATATACACTTGTTCTTTAAGTTTTAGGTTTCTAGCTAAAGATGTAGACGTTAAGGGGGGGGGGGCAATTTTCCCCTTTTGAACCACCATTTTTACCACGTTCCTGTCCAAAGTCCTAGAAATGCCTTGTCGATAAGTTAGCCCATACTCCAAGGAAAACATATTATATATTACAGGTTTCTAGCCGAAGGGTTCGGTTAGGCCATCAAGGGGGAGAATTATTCCGTTTTTACCCCTCCCGGTAGGAATTTCCAAAAATTCCGTCTTAGAGGACGTCTGCGTTGGAGGAGGAACCTACTACATACATAATTTTAGGTCTCTATATCCAGCAGTTTGGCCAGGCCGTCAAGGGGGAAGTTTTTTCCCTTTTTACCCCTCCCGGTATGAATTTCCAAAAATACCATCTTAGGGGACGTCAACGTTGGAGAAGGAACCCAATTTAAGATCCCTTGTTCCAGCAGTTTGGCCAGGCCGTTAAGGGGGAGACTTTTCCTGTTTTTGACCCTACCTGTAGAAATTTCCAAAAATCTCATCTTAGCGGATGTCTACAATAGAGGAGGAACTTTAATACCAAATTTCAACTTCCTACCTCCAGCGGTTTGGGCAGGCCTTTAAGCGGCACTTTTCGCTTCATTAATACCCATTTTTGCAATGTCCCTGTCCAAAAAGCACCTCCTCGGTAAGTGAGCACATACTCCAAGTAACATATGTTTTACATTTCAGGTTTCTAGCCAACTTTTACTATTTGTGCCCCTCTCGGTAGGAATTTCCGAAAATCCATCGACAGGGAATTCCAGCTTCCTAGTTCCAGCAGTTTGAGTAGGCTGAGAGGAACTTAAGTACCGAATTTCAGCTTCCTAGTTCCAGCAGTTTGGACAGGTCGTTAAGGGGCAACTTTCGCTTTTTGAGCCCCCATTTTATAACGACCCTGTCCAAAATTCAAAAAAGTATCTTTCTAATAAGTTAGCCCTCACTCCAGGGACCCACATTTTAAGCTTCAGGTTTCTAGCCGAAGGGGTTTTTACCGGCCCCCAAGGCTTTTTTTTTTTTTTTGCCCCTCCCTTTAGGAATTTACAAAAATTCCATCTTCGCGGCTATCTGCGATGGATGAGGAACATTCATACCAAATTTCAACTGCATTGCCTAAGGGGTTTGGGCAGGCCGTTAGTGGGGACATTTTTCCCTTTCAACCACCATTTTTACTATGTTCCTGTTCCAAAATAGAAAAATTACGTTGCCGGTGAATTAGTCCTACTCCAAGGAATACATATTTAAAATTTTAGGTTGGCCAAAGGGGATTGGGCAAGCCGGCAGGAGGAGACTTTTACCTTATTTCCCCTCCCGATAGGAATTTCAAAAATTCCGTCTAAGCGGACGCCTACACAGAAGCAGGAACTCACATACCGAGTTTCCTTTTGGGATATCCTGCAGGGAATTCCAAAAATACAAACTTAGTCGATGTCTACTACAGTGGAGGAACCTTTATACCAAATTTCAACTTCTTACCTCCAGTGGTTTGGGCAGGCACTTTTCCAATTTGTGAGACTGTTTATGGGGAGACTTTTCCCCTTTTTGCCCGTTCCGGTAGGAATTTCCAAAAATCCCGTCTTAGCGCACGTCTATGCCGAATATCAAGAAACCTTGTTTTAGTGGAGATATCCGTGGGGGGAGGAAAAAAAGTAGTTTTTTTGAAATTATATATTATTTTAAATGGTACTTTTTGGAAAAACGAAATTTTTTGGAAAAAGATACTTTGTTTTTACAAAGTACTTTATTTGTACTTTTTTTGCAAAAGGTACTTTTTTTAAAAAGTTGTTTTTTTTTGGAAAAATGTATGTTTTTTGGAAAAAGGTACTTTTTTTGGAAAAGGTACTTCTTTTGGAAAAGGAAAATTTTTTTAGAAAAAGGTACTTTTTTTTGGGAAAAGGTACTTTTTTTTGGAAAAGGTACTTTTTTTGAAAAAGGTATTTTTTTGAAGAAATGTATATTTTTTGGGAAAAGGAACATTTTTTTAGAAAAAGGTACTTTTTTTGGGAAAAGGTACTCTTTTTTGGAAAAGGTACTTTTTTTGAATAAGTTATTTTTTTGGAAAAATGTATGTTTTTTGGGAAAAGGTACTTTTTTTTTTGGAAAAGGTACATTTTTTTACAAAAAGGTACATTTTTTGGAAAAAGGTACTTTTTTTAAAAAAGGTACTTTTTTTGGAAAAAGGTACTTTTTTTGGAAAAAGGATTTTTTTTTGGAAAAAGGTCTTTTTTTTGGAAAAAGGTACTTTTTTGGAAAAAGGTACTTTTTTTGGAAAAAGGTACTTTTTTGGAAAAAGGTACTTTTTTCGGGAAAAGGTACTTTTTTTTGGAAAAAGGTACTTTTTTTGGAAAAAGGTACTTCTTTTGAAAAAAGGTACTTTTTTTGGAAAAAGGTACTTTTTTTGGAAAAAGGTACTTTTTTTGGAAAAAGGTACTTTTTTTGGAAAAAGGTACTTTTTTTGGAAAAAGGTACTTTTTTTGGAAAAAGGTACTTTTTTTTGGAAAAGGGTACTTTTTTTGGAAAAAGGTACTTTTTTTGGAAAAAGGTACTTTTTTTGGAAAAAGGTACTTTTTTTGGAAAAAGGTACTTTTTTTGGAAAAAGGTACTTTTTTTGGAAAAAGGTACTTTTTTTGGAAAAAGGTACTTTTTTTGGAAAAAGGTACTTTTTTTGGAAAAAGGTACTTTTTTTGGAAAAAGGTACTTTTTTTGGAAAAAGGTACTTTTTTTGGAAAAATGTACTTTTTTTGGAAAAAGGTACTTTTTTTGGAAAAAGGTACTTTTTTTTGGAAAAAGGTACTTTTTTTGGAAAAAGGTACTTTTTTTGGAAAAAGGTACTTTTTTTGGAAATAGGTACTTTTTTTGGAAAAAGGTACTTTTTTTGGGAAAAGGTACTTTTTTTGGGAAAAGGTACTTTTTTTGGGAAAAGGTACTTTTTTGGAAAAAGGTACTTTTTTTGTCCCCTTTTTGCCCCTCCCGATAAGAATTTCCAAAAATGCCGTCTCAACGGACGTCTACACCGGTCGAGGAACCTACATACCAAATTTCAACTTCATAGCTCCAGCAGTTTGAGCAGGCCGTCAAGGGGGAGACTTTTTCCCCGTTTTGCCCGTCCCTGTAAAAATTTCCAAAACTCCCGTCTTGGTGGATGTCTACGATAGTGGAGGAACCTTTATACCAAATTTCAACTTCTTACCTCCAGCGGTTTGGGCAGGCCGTCAAGGGGGGCATTTTTCCCCTTTTTAACCCCCATTTTTACAACGTCCCTGTCCAAAATTCTAGAAAGTACTTTCCAGAAAAGTTAGCCCCTACTCCAAGGAACACATATCTTAAATTTCAGCTTTCTAGCCAAAGGGGTTTTGGCAGGCCGTCAAGGGGGACACTTTCCCCCTTTTTGCCCGTTCCGGTAGGAATTTCCAAAAATCCCGTCTTAGTGGACGTCTACCCTGAAAGAGGAACCTACGTAACAAATTTCAACTTCCTAGCTTCAGCGGTTTGGGCTGGGCGATGTTGAGTCAGTCAGTCAGTCAGTCACGTTATTCTTTTATATATAGAGATAATTAGTTTAATAAATTTAATTGGAAGACCATCAGTTCCAATAGAATTAGATTTGACCTTTCCCAACGCTAAACACAAATCATCAACACCAATACAGTTAAATGAGAAACCATCAAGTCCACCATGTAAAGTTCCAATATCGAAAGTAGCTAAATTACTCCCATTACTATTAGAAACGAAAAAATTGTTAATATCATCAACATTAACTTCGTCCAAGTAATTACTATTCTTCCCACGATAAGCATTATTCAATAGCCTCCACATTTTTCTATTATCACTACCATCAAACATATTCATGTAATGCTGGCTTCTGAATCTCCGAATTATAGATTTCAGTTTGTTGTTGCATCTGCAAAATACCCTACGATTTTCTAATGAACTATCGTTCAAGAACACACCGTAGGCAGAATCCCGAAGTCTCCTAGCATCAATTTCTTCCCGTTTACTCATCCAAGGATCTTTTTTCTGCTTAGGTTTGAACCTGCTCCGCCGTCCGGAGGGGCAAAAAGAGAAAAAGTCTCCCTTGGCGGCTTTTTTTAATGTTGGTAATAGTCCGAATAAGTTTTCGGGGATCGATTGGAATTGAAACATTAGATAAGTGGAACGGAATCTGAATGATTCAAACCGCTGGAGTTTGGTACTTGAAATTTTGCATGTGACCCTACCTTTAACATAGACAATACCAAGTTGTCTATTGTTCTTGGAAGTATGGGCTATCTTACCGACAAAGTACTTTTTGAAATTTTGGACAGGAACGTGTTAAAAATGGGGGTTCACAAGCGGGAAAATGCCCCAATTAACGGCCTGCACAAACAGCTAGAACTAAGAAGTTGAAATTTGGTATGTAGGTTCCCCCTCCGGCATATACAGTGGTGGCCAGGTATTTAACACAATTCAAGTTTCTTCTAATTTTATTGTTGTTGCCTTTATTTTTAAAGATTAAACTAGTGGCTAAATTCGCCACGAAAGGTAAGGAGATGGTTCAGAAAATTGTACAGAATTTTAACGTAATGTTTGTTTTTTCATTTTGTCACTTGTTTTAAGTGGGCATGGCTTTTAACGAAAAATTAGCGATATCAACCTTTTATCAAATTACATAGTAAAATTTAGGCAGCACTGATCGGTTCTGTACAACCTGTATATTTTTGGAAATCCTATAATATTTTCTTAAGTCTTGCATTATTTTTATCTACAAATAGTCACCAGACTTAAAATTGCATCACTTTAAACATGACCAAATTTTTCTTTGTAAAGTTAACAGCACTGAAATTTTAAATTGAATAGTTTTATGCTTTTCTTACCACAATATAACAAATCAGTCAAGATTTTTTTTACGTTATAGTAAAAAGCATTTCATGTTAAAATTTCAGTGTTGTTAAATCGCTAAAATCAAAGAAAAATTTGGTCATGTTTAAAGTGATGCAATTTTAAGTCTGGTGACTATTTGTAAATAAAAATAATGCAAGACTTAAGAAAATTTTATAGGATTCCCAAAAATATACAGTTTGTACAGAACCGATCAGTACTGCCTAAATTTTACTATGTAATTTCATAAAAGGTTGATATCGCTAATTTTTCGTTAAAAGCCACGCCCACTTAAAACAAGTGACAAAATGAAAAAACAAACATTACGTTAGAATTCTGTACAATTTTCTGAACCATCTCCTTACCTTTCGTGGAGAATTTAGCCACTATTTTAATCTTTAAAAATAAAGGCAACAACAATAAAATTAGAAAAAACTTAAATTGTGTTAAATTCGTGGCCATCACTGTACATCCGCTAAGATTTTTGGGAATTACTGCCGGGAGAGGCAAAAAGGGGAAAGTCTTCCCCCTTGACGACCTGCCCAAACCGCTGAAGCTAAAAAGCTGAAATTTGGTATGAAAGTTCCTCTTCGGTCGCTAAGACGGAATTTTTGGAACTTCCCTCAGGGAGAGGCTAAAAGGAGAAAGTCTCCCCTTGATGGCCTGCCCGAACCCCTTTGGAAATTTAAAATATGTTATTTGGAGTATAGACTAACTTCGCGGGGAGGTACTTTTTGGAATGGGTTAACTTTCTGGCAACGTACTTTTTGGAATTGCCGCATTTGGGCAAATGAGAATCCACGAGTGATTGTCGAAAAACCAATGCACCCACAAAGAGTGACTGTTTGTTGCGGTTTATGGGCTGGAGGCATCATCGGGCCGTATTTTTTCCAAAGTTACTTTGAATGGTGTTCGCTATCGTGAGATGATAACGAACTTTTTATGGCCCGAATTGGAAGATATGGATGTGGACGATATGTGGTTTCAACAGGACTGTGCCACTTGCCACACAGCTAACGAAACAATGTCTCTTTTGCGCGAGAAATTCAATGGCCGTGTTATCTCACATGGTGGCGATGTCAATTGGCCGCCAAGATAATGTGATTTGACACCGTTGGACTTCTTTCTTTGGGGTTATTTGAAAGAAAAGGTGTACGTCGATAAGCCAGCAACAATTCAAGAGCTAAAGGATGAGTTAATTCGGCACATTAACGGCATAGAACCTCAATTATGCCTCAGCGTCATCGAAAATTTGGACAATCGGATGGAGGTGTGCCGCCGAGGTCGCGGCGGCCATTTGGCCGATATTTTGTTCCATACATAATTGAACGATACCAATATATCATAATAAAAAGAAATGATAATAATTTCCTAAATAGTTTGTTTCATTCAAAATTAACATCGGCCCTTAAAATTTAACCACCCTTTATTTCCATTCAATTTATTTGCACTTACTCCGTTCCATTCCTTTTTCAACTGTTTCAATTCAACTCGTACCCCATTCTATGCCATCTTGCTCCCCATTCCATTTTGTTACATATTCCATTTCATTTCGTTCCCTCTTCCATTTCCATTGCCTATAGTTTCAATTCCTCTTGTTCCCCGTTCATATCCATTTCGTTCCACTTGTGTAGCGTTTCAGTTTCACTCGTTCCCCATTTAGTGTTCCGTATGCACTCGTTATTTAAATTTTAGGTTTCTAGCCAAAGAGGCAGACGTTAAGGGGGGCAATTTCAGAACCACCATTTTTACCACGTTCCTTTCCAAAGTTCAAAAAAATACCTTGTCGATAAGTTTGGTCATACTCCTGTCTTAGGGGATATCTGCATTGGAGGAGGAACCTACTACATACAGAATTTTAGGGCTCTTTTTCCAGCAGTTTGGCAAGGCCATCAAGGGGGAGACTTTTTTTCTTTTTACCCCTCCCGGTAAGAATTTCCAAAAGTACCGTCTTAGCGGACGTCTACGTTGGAGGAGGAACCCAAATACCGAATTTCAGCTCCCTAGTTCCAGCAGTTTGGCCAGGCCGTCAAGGGACCTTTCCTGTTATTGACCCTACCTGTAGAAATTTCTAAAAATCTCGTCTTAGCGGATGTCTACAATAGAGGAGGAACCTTCACACCAAAATTCAACTTCCTACCTCCAGCGGTTTGGGCAGGCCTCTAAGGTCATTTTTGCAATGTCCCTGTTCAAAATTCTAAAAATTACCTTCCCGATAAGTGAGCCAATACTCCAAGGAACACATATTTTACATTTCAGGTTTCTAGCCAAAGGGGTTTTGGCAGTTCGTCAAGGGGGAGAATTTTACTATTTGTGCCTTAGAGGGCGTCCAAATTGGAGGAGGAATCTACACAGGGAATTTCAACTTCCTAATTTCAGCAGTTTGGGCAGGCCGTCAAAGGGGCCACTTTTTTAGCTCCCATTTTATAACGACCCTGTTGAAAATTCCAAAAAGTACTTTTCTAATAAGTTAAGCCCATACTCCAGGGACCCACATTTTAAATTTCAGGGGGGTTATTATGTAATTCGATTCGAAATGGAAATACTTTCGAACAGAATTTTCACATTGAAAATTAAGTAACAAAAAATAGTTTTTATTGGGGGAAAATATTGAAAACGTGTATGCTATAGTCAAATGTCCAAAAAAGTTGGACTTTCAACAACGGATATCTTTTTACAAGAGTTTTAAAATTTCCGAATTCGAACAGTATTTTTCGAATCCGCTTACGTAATAACCCCTCAGGTTTCTAGCCAAAGGGGTTTTTACAGACCACCTAGGGGAGGCTTTTCTTCTTTTTGCCCCTCCCTTTAGGAATTTACGAAAATTTCATCTTCGCGGCTGCCTACGATGGATGAGGAATATTCATACCAAATTCCGAGTTCGTTGACTCAGTGGTTTGGGCATTCCGTTATTGGGCACATTTTTCCCTTTCAACCCCCATTTTTACTATCTTCCTGTTCCAATATCGATAAAGTACTTTACCGGTGAGTTAATCCTACTCCAGCGAATACATATTTAAAATTTTAGGTTTCAAGCCCAAAGAGATTGGGCAGGCCGTCAAGGAGACTTTTTGCCTTACTTCCCTTCCCGATAGGAATTTCCAAAAAATCCGTCTAATCGGACGCCTACACAGGAGGAGGAACTTACATACCGAATTTCAGCTACCTAGTTCCAGCAGTTTGGGCAGGCCGTCAAGGGGGAGACATTCCCCTTTTGGGATTTCCTGTAGGAATTTTCAAAAATACAAACTAATCCACTAAGTTACGCGACAGTGGAGGAAACTTTATATCAAATTTCAACTTCCGTTTTTGGTACTTTTTTGGGAAAAGACACTTTTTTGAAAAAGGCACTTTTTGGAAAAAGGTACTTCTTTTTATAGTTGTATACTTGATCTTTTATTTTGGTAAATTAATGTTTTTCGTTCGATTTTTTTTTTTTTGAAAAAAGGTATTTCTTTTGGAAAAAGGTACTTTTTTAGAAAAAGGTAATATTTTTGGAAAACGGTACTTTTTTTTGGAAAACGGTACTTTTTTTTAGAAAAGGTAGTTTTTTTTGGATAAGGTACTTTTTTTGGAAAAGGTAATTTTTTTTTTTGGAAAAAGCACTTTTTTGGAAAAGGGTACTTTTTTTTGGAAAAAGGTACTTTTTTGTACTTTCCCTCGTTTTGCCCGTTCCGGTTGGAATTTCCATAAATCCCGTCTTAGCGGACGTCTATGCCGAAGGAGGAACCAGCATGCCAAATTTCAACTTCCTAGCTTTAGCGGTTTAGGCTGGGCGATGTTGAGTCAGTCAGTCACTCACGTTATTCTTTTATATATAGAGATAAACTCTGTTTCCACTTAACTCGACTTAAGCTGTTATGCAGCTGTTATCACATATAAATATAAAAATATAACTAACCAACTTACCTTCCAAAAGACCTGCTGAAATCTCCATTTGATTCATTACTGTTAAAAGAAAAAAAAACTTAGTAACAAATTATATAAAAACAAAATGTACTTACAATAAAATTTATCCTTATTTAACTGAAACTGGTCACAATATAATGCTAAAGAATTAATATACAACTCTGACATTAAAGGATGATGTAGTTTATTTTCATTGCGAACATCTACATTAAGACTCAATTCACCGGTAACAGAATTACTAAGAACGCATGTAACCTCAGAGTGTAGACATTCATGTATATGAAATTTCCAATTATGGCGTACCAAACGGTATTTCAGACTCGATTCGGTAGAAGAGAAAGCATAATAAAACAATAAACGTAAAGTGTAGTCACCTTTATCAAATGGAGCTTGTAGCCAAGCAGATACTGTAGTGGCTTCTTGTGCTTTTAAGGCAATATTATCGCAATCATTGTTCTTCAGTAAACGAAAAACATGTTGACGTCTAATTTCTTTATCTTTAACTAATTTTTCATTCGATAAATCTTTAATAGCTGGAAGAGAAAACAAATAAGAAACAATTAACTTTTTAAGTTGAAAATGTTAAACCAATACTTACAACTTAATATAGAAAGAGGAATTTCGGCATCCTTATCTTGTAAAGTCAACCATCTGGGATTGTCACAACCCAAATAAATTTCTTCTATAGGTTTTATACCATCATTTCTTAACAATATGGTAACTGGCATAATCTCACCGGCTATTAAATCCACAGGTATAGCCGAAAAACTAACATTTAGTGAAGGTACTGTAGGTATAACACGTATATTTAATTTTTGATCAAATAACGTTTGTTGTGTTTGTTTTCCGGGTGGCCTAAAACTTTGTGTTTCAAATTGCAAAGAACCCATTAATGAGGAATTGGGTTCTACGGCTGACGCTACTTGTACGACTATACCTACTATTGTAAGGCGACCTGTTAATTTTGGTATAAGTTTAAAGTATAGAGTCTGTGAGCCTTTTTCGTCTAATTGTAAGGTTTGTGGACTACTAGATTTTATAGCAGCCATAACTGCAGCTTTATCTAAAAAGAGATTCAAAATTGGCATTTTTTTCAGAAATTTGAATTTTTTAACTTTATGTTAAAAAAACTTACTGGGATTTTCTGCTGCATTTTCAAAAAGACAAATATTGGATAATTCTTCTTCATTATCAAGTTTTAAACGCCATAGTAATTCAACATTATTTAAGATTATGCTACAACGAATGGTGTTGGAAATGTCTACAGCAACTTCAATGGGTTCTAAAAAACACATAATTATTTCAAAATTATCCAATTTATAAAAATTACTTCCAAGGAATACCTTAACTTCTAAAGTGACTATGCATAATAATTTGAAAACCTTATAACACATTTATAAAATGAATTTTGTTTGAAAAATTTGTTTTATAAGTCACTTATAAATTTTAAAAGCGATTATGCATATGACTCTAAATATTTTTTTTTTTCTGGAGCAAAAACAAAAAAATTAGAATCAAAGCACTTTTAATCAAGCACCCGAAAACGTTTTATTTTTTGTTTTCAACAAAAATAAATACAGCTATGGACACATAAATGGGACAAATTTAAATTGCGCATAAATTTAAGTATTTTCCAACTAAATAATTTAAAAATGCAAGTTTTATATCTTCTGATTGTTGTTGGAAAAAATGTTTGCCTTAATAGTGCTCAAATGTACCATTATGTTTTGCTTATTATTTACCGTTATCATTTTTGTGTTAACAATGCTGATTTAAAGTGGATATATAATATAAATGGCACAATTTACTTAAAATAGGCAGTAGTCGTGTAGATTTAATTCAAAGCAATAACTATTTTTCGTAGTTCAAAAAGAAATATAAAAAGTTAAAAAATTTTTAAAATGGGATCAGAAAAACATACCACAGGTGAGTAATGGCGGATCATATGGAAAATGTATGAAAATGAAAAAAAAAGTAGCGGAAATTGCTGACATAATGCAAATTTCTCGCAAAAAAGTCTACAATACAATTAATTCTTGTGTTGAGGATCCCGATATATTGACTAAGGGTAAAATTCGGAAGCCAATGCCACGAAAAACAGATGAGCGTACTGATGCAGCTATAGTACGAATGGTGAAAATTTATCCATTCAAGTCATCAAGGCAGATAGCATCGGATATTAATGAAAATTTTGACATGGAAATATCAAGCAGACTTGTCAGAAGAAGACGAAACGAGGCAAATTTGTTTGGGCGCATTTCCTGAAAAAAGCCCCTTCTCCCAAAAAAAAAAATATTTCAAAACGACTTACCTTCGCCAGAACCCATAAGGAAAATCCCATTAATTTTTGGAAAAACGTGTTATGGTGTGACGAAACAAAAATTAACAGGATAGGACCAGATGTCGTCGTCCTAAAGGCCAAGAGTTTAATCCTCGGTTCACTCAGAAGACGGTAAAACATGGAGGTGGCAGTATTATGGTTTGGGGTGCATTTTCTTGGCATGGCGTAGGTCCGCTTATAAAAATCAATGGAAAAATGGACAAGTTTCAGTATTTAGATATTTTAAAAAACCATATGTCTTCAACTCCATGCCAATAAAATGGAAATTCATGCAAGATAATGCCCCCAAACACTCCTCCAAACTAGTAATAAAATGGTTTTGTGCGGAGAAGATTGATGTTTTGGATTGGCCAGCCCAGAGCCCTGACTTAAATCCAATAGAGAACCTGTGGAACGAAGTCAAGGTTGAAATCGCCAAGAAAAATTACAAAAATATGGACGAACTGTGGTCGGCCGCACAGGAAGCTTGGTATGCCAAAATGCCAAAAACTAGTGGAAATTATGGGTCGCAGGTGCAAAGCTGTCATCAGAAAAAAGCCCACAGCACTAAATATTAACGGTACAATATTTGTACATACCAAAAAATTTAACAAATGCAATATTAAAACCATTTGTTCTCTTTTTTTAAGATTGTGCCATTTATGTGTCCACCTCATTTCAATGGGTTTTTTTTCAAAATGATAAGTTTTTATTTATATTAGTGAATTTCAACTAAAGTTTATAGCAATATTAAATATTAATAGTATTTGCAATATAGTAGCATAAGAAAGAATTCTATTCTACAGGGTGTCAAAGTTGACCATCTTGAATATACAAAAGCTTTATGGTCGTCCAACTTTTAGAAATATATATGAACCGATTTTGCTGATTTTTGACCTTTGTAATCTAGGTTACAAGTAGGGTTTATGTCCCGAGAATTCCCGGGACGGGATTCCCGGGAATCCCGCCCTTTTTCGGATCCCGCAATCCCGGTAATTTTTTGCGGGATTTCCCGGGATTTTTTTATTCTTTTATAGAAGTCCTAGCTAGTATTATTGCAATTTTGGAAGCTTTATTTAAATTTAAAGCATTGATTTTTTGAAATTAATTTAATCAAAAAATATTTCAAATTCAAAAAATACGATTTAAAATTTAATATACTGAATTAGGCCAAATTGTTTTTAGATGTCAGTTGAATTTAGTTTAGTTAAACCGAAAAAATTTTATCAGCCATTACCAAGTTTACCAACAAAAATACTTGTATGTATTTCGGAAAAATTTTTTTTCTTTAAAATGATCTCTGTTCAAATAAAGCAATATTTGTATAGGCAGGTTTAGACTGTAATATTTTCGGAAAGATTCTGCAACCTTACCTATATGTTTTGCATACTAAAGTAATATCGTACATAAAATCTTATAGTGTAATTCAAACATCATTATTTCAGTTCCAAATATCTCCAAAAAACTAGATAACTAGAAATTTTTAATATTTTCATATTTTCAATTAACAAGTATTTTGAGTTTCTTTTATTTAAAATAATTTCATTTTAAAATGAATGGGGGAAATTTAGTTGTTTTCTTATTGTTAAGTAAATGAATGTTATTTTTAGTTTGACTCTAGCAGAGCTTTGAAGAATTAATTCCATAATTCAATTTTTCAATTCTGAATTAAAAATTCGATGAATTAATTCATATTTTTTTCGTTCTATTTATTTTGTTACGAATTAATTCAATTGCTATAGCTCTTTTTATTAAATCAAATGAATTAATCCACTGGTGAACGCGTTCAATATTATAAATCGAACGGCAAAAAAGTGAATTAATTCCTTACTGAATTAATTCACCACTGAATTCATTCAATTTCATTCAGTGAATTAGAAAAAAATAAAATTACATTCAGTGAATTAAAAAAAATAAAATTACGTTCAGTGAATTAAAAAAAAATACGTTCATTGAACTCAAAGCCTGTTTTCTACCGTTCAGTAGAAGATAACATTTATTTACAAATAAAATTTGTAACTAAGCAATTTTACAGCGTTTGCTAGTGAAAATAAACAAATTACATATACAGTGGTGGCCACGAATTTAACACAATTCAAGTTTTTTCTAATTTTAATGTTGTTGCCTTTATTTTTAAAGATTAAAATAGTGGCTAAATTTGCCAAGCAAGACAAGGAGATGGTTCAGAAAATTGTACAGAATTTTAACGTAATGTTTGTTTTTTCATTTTATCACTTATTTTAAGTGGGCGTGGCTTTTAACGAAAAATTAGCGATAATAACCTTTTATCAAATTACATAGTAAAATTTAGGCAGTACTGATCGTTTCTGTACAAGCTGTATATTTTTGGAAATCCCATAAAATTTCTTTAAGTCTTGCATTATCTTTATCTACAAATATTCACCAGACTTAAAATTGCACCACTTTAAACATGACCAATTTTTCTTCGTTTTTAGCGATTTTTAATAAAGTTAACAGCACTAAAATTTTAAAGTGAATAGTTTTATGCTTTTCTTACCACAATATAACAAATGAGTCAAGATTTTTTTTACATTATAGTAAAAAGCATTTAATGTTAAAATTTCAGTGTTGTTAACTTTCTTTTAAAATCGCTAAAAACGAAGAAAAATTGGTCATGTTTGAAATGGTGCAATTTTAAGTCTGGTGACTGTTTATAGATAAAAATAATGCAAGACTTAAGGAAATTTTATAGGATTTCCAAAAATATACAGTTTGTACAGAACCGATCAGTACTGCCTAAATTTTACTATGTAATTTGATAAAAGGTTGATATCGCTAATTTTTCGTTAAAAGCCACGCCCACTTAAAACAAGTGACAAAATGAGAAAATAAACATTATGTTAAAATTCTGTACAATTTTCTGAACCATCGCCTTGCCTCTCGTGGCGAATTTAGCCACTATTTTAATCTTTAAAAATAAAGGCAACAACAATAAAATTAGAAAAAACTTGAATTGTGTTAAATTCGTGGCCACCACTGTATATTAAGTGATAGAGAAACCCGATGCACTTTATCAACCTACATGATTAAAAAATAAAGCCTTTACTTTTAAAAATAAAAACTTTACAGATATAGATGAATTTGGAAAAAATATAACTATTAACTTTTCAAAATTATGCTTCCCAGTAAAATGTAGATGCTTTACTATGACGGTATTTCATTTATACGTTTTTACAATACAAATGTTTTCTTCTAATGAACGGCAGAAAACAGGCTTTTAATTCAGCATACGTAATTTTTGTTTTTCAATTAAGTGAACGTAATTTTTTTTTTCAATTCAGTGAAAGTATTTTTTTCTTTTTTAATTCACTGAACGTAATTTAATTTTTTTTAATTCACTGAATGTAATTTTATTTTTTTTTAATTCACTGAATGTAATTTTATTTTTTTTAATTCACTGAATGAAAATGAAATTGAATGAATTCAGTGGTGAATTAATTCAGTAAGGAATTAATTCACTTTTTTTTCCGTTCGATTCATAAAATTGAACGCGTTCACCAGTGAATTAATTCATTTGATTTAATAAAGAGAACTATTGCAATGGAATTAATTCTTTGAATTTATTGTTTGATGAACGCGTTCAGTTGAACGAATTCAGTGAATTACTTAAGAAAAGGAATTCATTCAATTCTAAAGAAAATTGAATTCGATTGGTAGTGAATTCATTCAGAAAAGAATTAATTCTTCAAAGCTCTGGACTCTAGATCATAAATTAATATCACTTTCTGTTTAAATTATTTTCAAATCAAAGAAAGATGATTCAATTTTTGCAAGTAAATTACAAAGAATAAAAATATATTTCAAAGAATTCGATAAGACCAGCAATACAGAATACGTATTTTCGGCTTTCGCTACAAAGCCATCATCAGTGTATTTCGTCTTGTGTGGGCTAATATTTTAATGTTTGTCTACTTATGTGACCGCTGAAAGAAAATCGAATTTTAAGTTCAATTGCTATTCCTTTATTTCAATTGTATTTTTTAAAAATTATTTGTTTTCAAAATAATCCATCAGATGCTTTTTAAAATTATTTTGGATTTTTTATATGTTAATTTAAAATGCCACTAAATACAAAAATTAAATAATTTATTTTTAAGTAGCTGTGGCATAAAAAATGTCTATTCAAGAAAATCAATTAAAGTTAAGAAACTATTTAATAATGTTGTAGTGTCTATTTTTATAAAACGATTTAGGTGAATTTGGCTAAAAATTGTGAAAAATGCTCACTTTTAAACTTTTTTTATAAAAATAATTCTAGACTGATACTTTTGAAAATCTGCACAGAAAGATACAAAATATCAAGAAATATTTTAGCAACAAATCGATCTTATTTCTGACTATAATACTAGTCTGACACAAGTTTGCACCCATTAACAATTCCAATATATCCTGAAAAAGGGGATGAAGATAAAATACCCGTGTCTTTCACTTTTTCTATATCCATTGGTTTAACCGTTTAAACCGCGAATTAATATTTAGTTAATATATTTCTAAAAGTTTTTTAAAATTAAGACGGCTTTCCAAATAAATATATTACTAAAATATTAATTCACGATTTAAATTGTTAAACGAACTGATCCAGAAAAAGTGGAAGACAGGGCTATTTTATACTTAGCCATCCTTTCAGAATATATTAAGTGTATTTTCTCATGGGTACAACCAAAAGATGAACTTTGTCAGACGGTGTTTTAACAAACAGTAATCGAGTTTTTCAAGTGCAACATATGTCGAATTTATATACATGTTTTCTAACGAGCGGGAATTCCCGGGATCCCGGGAAATTCTGAAAAAAATCCCGCTGTCCCGGGAAATGAAAAAGTCCGGGAAAAGAAAAACCCTAGTTACAAGATATCAATAATTTTTTCATTATCAGAAAAAAATCGCTATCGGATCGGATAGAAAATCATGAGCTTGTTAGACAGCGCCGCAATTTTCTCTGAGAACTCTGACAAGGTCATAATTTTCTATCCGATGTGCGATGCGATAGCGATTGTATCTCCTAGTTATATATATGCTTCTTGGTAATAGTTGCACCTATTACGCTTTCAATAGTGGTATGCACCGGGGATGGTATTGGTTTCAAAATATTTGATTTTGTATCTTTTATTGATTTACTACTAGGCAAAATATCACATCCTTTTTCAATGAAAGCTTTTCTAAAGCTACCGTATTTATTTCTCGTTAACCCCAAATTTAGGATAAGACTAGCTTCTTCACTGGTAAAAGATGTTGCTGATTTTGGTGTTGGTATACTTTGTATCAACTCTTAGGAGACGCAGTTGGTAGGATATCTACAATTTTTTCTGTTTCCCTTGGCTGTGTACGTCTAAGCGGCGTGACATTTTTTTGCCACATTCAAAAACATTATTGGGGTCATTTTGTAACTTGAATGAAAACCGTTTTTTCATTTTCGTTTGAAACGTAAACGAAAATATTTGGTATTTTATAAAACGAGTAGTAGTTTGCGTTTGCTGTCAATACATATGATTACAAGTTATTTAAATAAAAATTTGTTCATAAACTTTTTCAATACTGTTTAGCCTGATTGGTAAATGAGTTATTTTTTTGTTATAATATTTTGAGGGTCCAGGTATCGAATCCTGTGTGGGACAATTTTTTTATTAGTAGTTTCTGTTTTTTTTTCTTTTGTTTTATTATATATTTTTGGACATTTTTTCCTAATAATATGAAAGAAATATGTATATTTAAGAAAAATTTTAAATTGTACAGAAAATCAACCTAAATAAGAAGAACCGTCCCTTTATGGGACAGCGAAGGAGTACAATATATGGTTTGTTAAGATGGCCCTTAAGTTTCGAATTGTAAATTTTTAGTTTTAAAACCCCTCAGTTTGTTTCATTTGGTCTCAAACGTAGAAGTTTATATACAAAGAAAACGTAAATCGTGTCTTAGCGCATTTAAATTCAGATATTTTTAAAAATTTCCAAATTTTCACTAATTTGCATATAAATTAAAATGCTTATGCATAATAATTTGAAAACCTTATTAATAATTTTGTGTGAAAAAATCGTTTTATAAGCCGTTTATAAATTTAAAGTGATTATGCACATGACCCTAAAAGAATTATTTTTTATTGAGAATAACAAAATATATTTTAGACCCATAATTATACAATTTTTCTTCTAAAAATTGCAATTACCTAACTTTTTATGCAAAAACTTTAACTTTTTAATAGGAAACGACAACTATTTTTGTTCGTTTGAATATGACATAATATTTGTTTGCAAATGTTTAGTTACTTCTTATAAAATACCGTTTTATTAAGGAGTTTGTCTTCGATTATAATATTGCCAGCACATGTGGCATGTTGCAGCAGAATCAATGAACCAATCTTTATTTGTTTTCATTGTCGTTGTAGCACCAAAACAAACATTTTGCGTCTTTTAATTCTTTGCAATATTAGCACGATTACCATTCAAATTTCTTCTTTTGAACCTTGAACGCCATGTCAGCTTCTTGTTCACCACCAGATTTTCGTTTGAATTCTTGAAGCAACTTTTCCTTTACCAGATCCATTGTTAGATCTGCTTCAGAACGCATTTCCAATGACGACACCAATGAATTATATTCCTCTGGCAGGCTTCCAAGCAAAAAAGCAACGTTTTTGTGTTCCTCAATTTCCTCACCCAAATCATTTAATCGATCCACGATGTTTAAAAATTCAATGATGTGCTCTTCCATCGATTGACCACTATGCATTCTCTTTGTAGAAAGTTGACGAAGAAGACTTACTTTATTTGTGAGATTTGCTTTTTCATTATGTTTCTTAAAGCGTTCCAATAATCCTTTGCTGTCTTCAGTTTCTTGATGTGTATCTTTTGAGACTCTTCTACAGACAATCCAATTGTAGCTCTTGCCTTTCCATCACGTATATACCATTTTTCGTCAGGAGCATCTGGTGTTTCTGCAATGATGATATCCCAAAGTTCTCTTTCCAACAATAACAGCTCCATATTGAATTTCCAAATATGATAGTTCGTGTTTGAAAGCTTGGGAAATTGCACACTTGTACCACTCATTTTTATCGTCCGAACAAAATTTTACTATACGAAGTTACACCTTGATATATCCAATCACGTAAATCGATTTTAATACCAGAAATTAATAATTACGATTTAAACCACGTGAACGTAGGCCCATAACCTGTTGTTAATATGAATTTTATTTAGATATAAAAAGATGATGCAATACAATTATTAAGAAAAAGCGGTAGCTATAGAGTTGAAATTAAACAGTGATGACAACTTAAAGTTACGCATTACATAAGTAGCGTTTTCAAACTCAATTATATAAATATAATACTAACAGGATTAAGGCCATTTTTGTTAATTATTTTAAGCAAGTTTAACTCTAGCGAAACTCTCCGATTTTATTTGTTAAAATATTTTACAGTTTTTCAACTTAGGCCCGTTAACTTATCTCAATTTATGCCCTGGTTAAGACCTCTACTAGCCTTAACCACTGGTAAACATATTTTTTGAATAACTTATCTAAATTTTAACCAAGTATTTCTTGTAACCAATGCTAAAATTTAACCATAGAAATTCCTATGGTTAAGAAACTTAACCAAGGCTATTTTAGAACAATTCACCCTACATAAGATATTTTAATAAATTAAACTTGTACAGGCACATTTACACACGAGAGAAAACTGGGAAAGATAGAGCAAAAACACCTCTAAATAGCTCCATTGTGAATGATTTAAGCTATTTAGAGCTGTTGTTAACCAGAGTTAACACTTAACATCCCCAATGTCAAAATTTATATGGGATTTCGTAACACGCAATTTTAATTTTGCGCTGTTAATAGATCCATTCGTTTACCTTTCTCAGTCAAGTCCAGTAAGAATTAGTACAAACTTACAGAGAGTAAAGGTAGAATAAGCTATACGTGGACGTAACATGACGAGTCTCCTTATGGAAAATCTAATTAGTTAAAAGAGCATAGCTGACAGTCTATTTCTTTTTTACTCATTATTTTAAATTGAATCAGCTGATTCGTCACGTTACGTTACACATGGCTAAATGAGCCTTAAGACAAGATTTACTTTAAAAATAAAATTTTCCCAAACATGTACGCGAATATAAAATTTGCAACAGTTAGCAAGTTTGATTAAAACACCAAATACACAAATAAATTTTAACTGGCCGCTATGGAAGGGAATGTTTATTATTAAATCTTAAGCAGAAACTTTTTAAAGGTTTTCTTATCTTTTCCATATTTTATTGACTATTAAAGCACCGTAAGTTGTTTTTAACGTGGAAAAATTTCACTCAGAATTTAGAAGCCTCAAATTGCAATTTAATTTGTAAAAATTAAAAATTTTTTAATTTTATAACAAAAACACAATCACAATAAACACAAAATGTCACGTTTTCACGGATCTTTCCCATGACACGCACGTGTTAAATTCATTGATGGAAATGCCAAATTTGAACTACTTTTATTTTTGAGTTGTGTTTTTTCTGGAGCTGTTAGTAGTTCAAAATTTGGCATTTCCATCAATGAATTTAACACGTGCGTGTCATAGGAAAGATCCGATAATGCTGTAAATTTAACAATTTTTCAGTAGAAAACTATGCTTGTGCGTCATGTCGCTATGTGTTGTTGTATTTGTTTTATTTTTGCATTATATTATTTTGAATGTAGAGAAAAAAGTCATGCATTAAAAAGTGGATGTTCTCTTTTTGCAGGGATTGTATACTAAATTTGCGTGAAAACAAGACTGAAAAAATTTATTTCCATCAATTGAATTCTCAACTTTTTTTTTAGAAAATTTTTCAGAATCTGAGGCTTTTTTCTACACACAGAAAAAAAAAACAGGGGGAATATTATCCAACAGCTATGTAATTATACGTCCACATAATTTTCAAGTTAGTTTTACAATATTTTAGTAAAATATGCACATTTTTTTGAAAAATATAAACAAGCCTTGCAAAATACATATATACATGTGTAGTGAAAAATATCCGAAAAAATACATACATATATTTTACTAAAAAATTGTAAAACTTACTTCGAACTTATGTAGTTGTATAATTACATAGCACTTCCCTGCTTTTTTCTGCGTGATATAGAAAGATTTTTATTATCTGAAATATAATTAAAATTCTTAAGACTTGATACTAACCTCCTAACACTGCTAAAGGATTATCCGTTGTAGGATATTCTTTTGTAAACAAACTTCTAGAAGGTTTAAAAACTAATGGCTTATTAGCTGCGGCTGTAGTTACTATCATTTCTTCGATTTTATGCCATATTGTTTCATTGTTCAAATCAGTCTTTGGAAAAAATTAATAAAAATAAAATAAAATGTTTTTTAAAGGTTTGCTTAAAAACTTACATTGATATCAATATTTGTAGCTTGTATGTGATTTGTTGAATCCAAGGCCGTTGGAGATAAAGTTAGAACTTTAATGGAATCTTGAACAATCTGAGGTAAAGCAAGTGGCATTAAACCCAATTCTGGATGTCGTTTTATATATTCCTTAAAAAAAATATAAATATAATTTTAAATTTTAACTAGCAAACTAATAGATTTTCCCTTTCTGCTTGAAACCCACATTTTGTGTTTGTATAAATTCTTTAAGAAAACTCAGTTGTTGTTGACCATTTTGTAAACTACCCGGACGTAAAAGATGTGCTAATGATCGACTAGCCTCTTCTAATTTCTTTAACATATATGCTTGTTTAGCCATTGTATATTGTATATGATCTTCGGCTAAACTCCAACCTCGTTCTTGAAATACTTGATAGGCTTGATTATAACAACGATAAGCATGTTTTCTCTGGCCAGCACGTGAATACCGATTGCCAGATAAAACAATTTGAAATGCATAAGTCCGATGCATGTCTGAGGAAGATGCTAAAAAGCAATACGCAGCTTGTTCCAATAGTAAAGCTGAACGCAAATCAGATTCTTCACTAGTCATACGTATTAATTGTTTAGCTGCTTCGCCATAAAAACGTGCTGTTTTTAAACATTCAATGCTTAATAGAGTGGCTCGTGTAGCAAATTGTTGTAATCTTTAAAACAAAAACATCCATGGATGAGTAACTAATACACCATTTAAAAAGCTTAATTTATAAACATACTTGCAAGTATTTAAATAACAAACTATAGCATCTTCCATATAATCATATGTCTTACGACTGGCGGTACCCAACATAAATGCAGATAATGCTGCCATTTCCAAAGCTCCAGCATAATACTGCCAAGCGGAATCGGCATTAAAATCTCGTTTAGCTTGATGATATGCCTGAAAAGCCGTATTGTAGTGGCCAAACATAAAATATAAATCCCCCAATTTCCTGGTTTGTAATTCTGCAGATTCGTGGGTATAACTAGGTAAAAGTCTAAAATTATTCAATATTAATAAAAAAAATATATATAAAAACTTACATAACAGCATTTTGATTACTGGCACTGGCTCCTGGTTTGCTTGTAACAAACCATCTTTTTGTGGCACTTAATAATGATTTACTAACACCCTTTTTATTTGTGACCTAAAATAAAGCAATTATAAATTATAATCCATTTTATAAACAATTAATTAGATTTTCTACTAACAGCATCATTTAAAATTCCCACCAAATGCTCAACATATGGTATAAGAGCTCGTACAGCATAGTCCTGCACAAAATGTCTTATATTTTCCACATCCATAGCATTTAAACATTGTCCATGTGGTGCATCAAAATCACCGGTCCAAACATTTGGATTAATTGTTTGGGATGCTATGCTTTCACTACTTATTGAAAACTTTGAATTCTGTAATGGAAAAATATAGAAAAAGTCCTCAGAATCTTTGCTTTTGCATAGAAAGAAGACCTTACATTCTAATTTTTTCTATATAAAAAACTACTCACAATCTGGGAATTTTTCTATTATAAAAAGCCCAGAAGATTTTTGTATATGAAAAATTTCCCATATTTTGAGCATTTTTCTGTACACCGAAAAAAATTATGCAAGATTTTACGAAAAAGAACTTTCATACAATAGTTTTTTTTCGTAATGTATACAAATCTTTCGTGTATTCTACAAAATTTCATTTAGGCAAAAATTGAATAAATTTACGAAATCTTTCGTATTTTTTTTTATTTTTATAATTTTTTATTTTAAAATATTTTGAAAATTTTTAAAACTAACATTAAATGCACTTATTAGGGCGAGTAACTTATTTCCAACGTAACCAAGGTTAAACCATAACCACAGATATTATTATTATTATTACTAGTTGCTTAAGCGCCGATTATTGGCGCATAGTGCCATAGTTAATGAATTCGATATCTTCCGATTATTAGCTGTTGCCTTTACTTGAAGCCAGGACTGATTTGCATTGGCTCTTGCAATGTCGTCTTCTAGGCTCCGTCGCCATGTACCTCTGGGACGACCTCTACTTCGTTGACCTTGTGGATTCCAATTAAGAGCAGCCTTGCATATTTCAGGTTGGGGGTTTCGCAGTGTATGCCTATCCATTTCCATTTTCGCTCTCGTATCTGCAAATTTATTGGATCTTGCTTGCATCTTCGGTACAACTCTTCATTTGTAATCCAATTACCCGGCCACCTAAGTCCGAGAATGTTTCTCATACATCGGTTTATAAATGCTTGTAGTTTATTATTTACCTCATCGGACTCCAGCCACGTTTCGCACCCGTACAATAAGACAGACTTAACATTTGAATTGAATATTCTCATTTTTGTTTGTACGGAAAGCTGTCGTGAGTACCAAACATTTTTCAGTCTAGCAAATGCACCTTTGGCCTTTTTAATACGGCATTCTATGTCCAATCTGGCACCACCATCTGCTGCTATTTGATTGCCGAGGTATGTGTGGTCACTTACATCTCCTATTGTGCGGCCCAAGAGTAAAATTTGTTGTTCGCGACGAATTTATTTTAATGGACTTTGTCTTTTCAACATTAATACTTAGTCCAACTCCTTCTGCATACTTAGCCAGATCATTACGTTTGAACTGCATGTGTCTTTCCTTTTTTGATAGCAGGACAATGTCATCTGCATAATCAAGATCGTTAAGGTTTTCCATGGTTAACGGATTCCAGGTTATTCCTCTCTTAGGGTTGTTGTCGATTGCTGAACATAGAACTTCTACATAGAACTTTCAAAACCACACTCAGTAGCATTATCCCTCTCCCATTGTTGCAGTCAGTTAATGCTCCCTTCTTGGGAACTTTCACAAGAATACCTTGCGTCCAATCCATTGGTATTTCTTCTGCATCCCAAATCAAACCAAATAATTTGTGGAAAAGCTGTGCTGAATAACATGCATCTGCTTGAAGCATTTCAGATGTCATGTTATCTATTCCCGGAGATTTCTCCGATTTCATATCACGAATAGCCTTTTCAACTTCCTCAATTTCAGGCCTGTGAGAATTCAAACGGGATATAGGTTGATGTAAATCCGAAATCTGTATTGGCATAGCAGTATTTTGGGTTGGTGCAACTTGGAATACAGTCTGGAAATGCTCAAACCAGCGAAGTTGTTCATTAGGATCTGTTAACAGATGTCCATGTTTATCTTTAACTGGCATTTTAGGTTTAGATTCACCACCAGTGAGACGTCTAGTGCAGTCGTATAGTAAGCGAAGGACTCCTGTGTTTGCTGCCTTTTCCGCTACGTCTGCAATGGCATTCGCCCAGTTTCTTTTATCACGTCTACATAATCTTTTCACCGATTTATTTGTTTCATTATACACTCGCAGAGCATTTAAGTTGGCATTTCACGTACGGGAGTTTAAGATTTCTGATTGGCCATGCGTCTCTCTCTTTAATCTTCTGCCACGTATCCTGCGAAATTCACTCCTTTGTTCCTTTCCGAGCCTTTCCTAATACCTTTATGCTTGCTCTTATATATGCATTTTTTATTTTGCTCCACAATTCCTCTATTGAATCACCGTCGGATATCGATTGAGTGTGATTTTTAACTTCTTCCACGAATGCATTTTTCGTTCTTTGGTCCTTTAGTTTTAATACATTAAAGCGACATGTTGTTTTCTCATCTTCTCTCTTCATGGCCGTAGTACTCTTACGCGTATATCGGCAATAACTAGGTGGAGGTCGGACGCAATATCTGCGCCGCGTTTTGCTCGTACATCCAAGAGGCTTCGACGCCACATGCGATTTATGCATATATGGTCAATCTGGTTCTCCGTTCGGCCATCTGGTGAAACCCATGTAACCTTATGTACTTCCTTGTGGGGAAACATAGATCTTCCAATGACAAAGTTGTTATTTCCGCAAAACTCTGTAAAAAGTTTGCCATTGGAGTTCATCGTGCCAACTCCATATCTTCCTATTGAATGTTCCAGGTCCTTGTTTTCCGACCCGATTTTGGCATTAAAATCACCCATTATAATTTTTATATCTCCCTTTGGTAAGCTTTTGGAGGTATGATCGAGCTTACTATAAAAATTCTCCTTGTGCTGTGAGTCTGCCAATTCTGTAGGAGCATAGCACTGTATTATGTAGCATATGTAGCATGAATTAAATGCGTTATTACCCACAAGAATATTTTGGGTACTTGAAACTAAAAAGATCATATTACAGAACAATAATACATACGATACACACTATTGGTGTTGTACAATGACCATTGCAGTTACAGTAAGTTATACTGAGAATACTCAGTCAAACTCTGACTCAAACCACTGTAACAGTCATTACTTATGGTATTGTACATTTATCGTTGATTCATACTTTATGAATCTTACCAAAAGTTCTCAATCCATTTGCTACATTTCCCACTGTCTATAGAATTGCTTAGTAAGCAATAATGTATTATAAATTAAGTCCGATTTTACACAATAAACAGATTCTTTGCTTAACAATCAACGGGAGCGTTTCATACGCTCTATGCAAAGTAGTAAATAAATAAAAACATTATTCTTTTATTTACATGGCGATCCTGCCAGTCTTTTGGAGTGCTCCAACATAAAGCACCCAAAAGATAAAGAAATAAAGGGTGCGAGTTTAACCCTTTGGACTAGTGCTTCATTGCACAGCCAAAAAGAAAAAAAAGAAAACATATAATTTCGTCCTGGCGGGTCAGCCACAAAGATCCGCCAGTCGCGTGAAGGAAGTTCCCTGTCTGGCCAAGAGACAGGATGAAACCTCAGCCTCAACCACGCACCAACATTAATAACCCAATAGGACGCAAGTCTAAGAGAGCGGTCACTAAAAAGAAAGGAGTTTTTCTATGGTGATATGGATGACTAAAATGGAATTGTATTATTTTGAACACCAGCAAAATGGAGAAATAAGTATAAATTAAAAGAAAAATATAAAGAATTTTTAGCTACAAACGAAGTGCGTACTATCCGCACTCGTAGGGCCTGTAAGCGAGTCATCGCTCGAGGCAAAAACTTTTTTTTTTAAATTTTTGAAAACGGGGATAAAACCCAAAAATGATTATAAACAATCAAATTAATTATTGTGATCAAAGTGATTATTAAATGAGAAAATAAGAGGAAGAAAATTTTTTTCTTTACTCTGGAATTGTAATTGTCTGAAGGGCTATTATTTTTATTGTAAACCAGAAATAAAATAGAATTATGCAAAGGAAAATTTAAATTTGTACATTTTATATGGTCCTTTTTATTATGGATAAAGGGAAAAACGGGGATAGATCAAGGAACAAGATAGATTGGGATTATAAAGAGCCAATTTTGAACCCTGAAAGAGAGGCCAAATGGTTAGAAGAATTTAGAAGATCTGTTGGTTATAGGGGGCACAAGGATGCATTAAATGCAACCGAAATAGAAACTCGTTTGATGATTAGTAAACTTTTTGAACATTGATAGACAGCGATCAGAAATTGCAAGACCAAACGCCAATGTAACTAGTGAGGTAGCTTTGGACTTATTTTTGCCATAGTAGTATTTTTTTTTTATTTTTTCATGTATTGATAGGGAAGAATACAATATAGATTTTCGAAAGATGACTTGGTGGAAAAAAGTGTTATCCACTATCCCACTACTCATCGCCGGATATGAAGTAGGTAAGTCACAAGAGGAATCTGATAATAGGGAACTTATCGAAGTTTTGAGAAAGAATATTAAAGAAAGTAATGAACCAAACATTACTGGGAACAATGAATTGAATTATGTAGAAATGATATCAATAATAGTGATTGTTATAGTGGCGATCATTTATATTGTAAAGATAGTATGTAGGGCAATAAGTAACAGACATCAACAACCAATATAAATACACTCACAATAACTTTACCGTAAAAGTTCAACAGTTGTTTAAAAAGTAAATCAGTAAAGTTGTTTCAATTGAATAAGTAGTTAAATTGCAAAGAAATATATTTTTTAACTTTTTCTATCAGTCACTCAATAAACTAAATACAAAAAATACGGATTTTCAGTAGAAGTTAAAATATTCAATCAAAATTTTCTGTTAAAAACAATCAGTTGTTATAATACAATTAATTTTAAAATAAACGAGAAATCTATCATTTTTACCGACTTTGTCAGTTAATTAAATAACAATTAAAAATAAACCACAAAATACAATCGTTTTAAACGAAAAGTGGGTAGTCCTTTTTTTAACTTATTTTTAATTGTTTTAATGTACATATTCGGTTGATTTTAAGGAAAAAATATTGTGAGTGTAGTATATATTAAATAGATGGAGTGGCAGAATATAATACACAAGGCAAGAACAATTAAAGAAACTTTTGATAGATCCAAAAGTTTGAATACTGATAGACCTGCTAAAGAGGAAACTATCCAGAAACATTTAGACACATTGATTAACTGTTTAGAGAAAATTAGAGTCTTGTTCAACGTTCATTATTCAAGATTTACGGTAGCTCATAAAGCTGCAGCCGATAGTTTTTTTTTGGATGTTAGAGAAAAGCTTGTTTCTGTGGCAATAAGAAGGAATTTGGTTCTTGAAATTCCTACCTCAATACATGAAAGATTTTTTGAAAGCTACACACAACGGTCTGAGGACGTAAAAGATTTCAAAATGCCACAAACGGTAGTAGAATTTCTTAATACAGCCTCAAAGCTGATTTGTGACTTTGACGGCAGACCAGAAAATCTGCGAACATTTTTGGATTCGCTACATTTGGTAGATTCACTTAAGGGGACACACGAACAGACAGCGGTATCCCTAATAAAGACTAAACTAAAGGGAACTGCTAGAAATCTAATTAGCAATGAGACTTTAATCGCTGAAATTATAAGTAAACTGACTAGTTCAGTAAAAGGAGAATCAGTCGAAGTCTTGTCGGCAAAGATAATGAATATTAAGCAGAACAACAAGTCTGCGAATGCTTATTGTAGTGAGGTGGAATCTCTAGTTAAATCACTTGAAAATGCATACATATCAGATGGTTTGACCTGCGAATTGGCAAATAAATACTCCACCCAAGTTGCTGTAAAAGCACTTACGAAAAACTGCAATATTGATAAAGTAAAATTGATCATGGAAGCTGGTCAGTTCAATAATATGAATGACGCAATCAGCAAATTTGTAAATAGTTGCACTGAGGCAACTGGTCAACAAAATGCCATATTGTACTATGGGCAAAGACCCAATTACGGCAATTACAGCGGGAACAAGCGAAAATTCCGTGGAAGAGGTAACTTCTCCAGGAATAACAATAATAATAACCGCAACAATAATAATGGCAATAATAATAATTATTCGAATAATAACTACAGAAATAGAAGAGGACGTGGAAATTATAATGGAAACAGAAACCACGCTAGAGCACTAACTGCAAGTGAAAACAGTTCGGAAAACTCGAACAATCCCCTAGGATAAAGCCAATAAATGGGAAAATATATAATCTTAACCTTAACTTTAGTTGTTTCATCCAAATTAAAATAGACATAATTAACACTACTGTAACTTTACTGGTAGACACTGGAGCAGATATATCCTTAATAAAACATCAATGCACATTTAAGCAAATAAATACGGCACATTTTACTACACTTACTGGCATAGGAAAGGGTAGAATTAAATCCATTGGTACAACATTTTTTGATTTGAAGACTAATGAATTTTTAATACCCCACAATTTCCAAGTGGTAGATGACAATTTCCCAATACCATGTGATGGAATAATTGGTATGGATTTTATGAAAAGATTTAATTGTGTTCTTGAATTTAACCAAGACCAGGATTATCTTATCCTCAGACCACATTATCTGGAACAACAAATAGTAATACCAATGACCAATACTTGTGATGATGATATTACCTTGCCAGCAAGATCCGAGGTAATACGACAAATTAAACTTTCATCATGCAATGAAGAAGTACTGGTAACTAATCAAGAACCCCAACCGGGAGTTTTCATAGCTAGTACACTAGTGAAAACTAAAAATGCATTTATAAGGATACTTAATACGAACAATTCTGTAATTACCCTAAAACAGGATAAAATTATAACGGAAGATGTCAATAATTACAACATAGTACAGTGTAACACTAACAACAAAAATAGAAAAGATAAAATTTTAAATATATTGGAAAAGAACTTTCCAATACATTTTAAGGAAACATTAACAGAAATATGCACCGAATATAGCGATATCTTTGGATTAGAATCAGAAACAGTTACAACTAACAATTTTTACAAACAAAAGTTAAGAACAACGGATACGGACCCTGTGTACATCAAGAACTACCGTATACCACATACCCATAAAGAAGAAATCGAAGAGCAGGTGAATAAATTGATAGATGATGGTATAATAGAATCATCCTATTCCGAATATAATAGTCCAATTTTATTGGTTCCAAAGAAATCTTTACCGAATTCAGAAGAAAAAAGATGGAGACTGGTGATAGACTACAGACAGGTAAACAAGAAATTAATTGCAGATAAATTTCCATTGCCAAGAATAGACGATATTTTAGATCAACTTGGCCGAGCAAAATACTTTTCTTGCCTAGATTTAATATCCGGATTTCATCAAATAGAACTGGAAAAGAATTCTAGGAACCTAACTTCATTCTCAACCAACAAAGGCGCTTATAGATTTACCAGATTACCATATGGTTTAAAAGTGGCACCAAATTCATTCCAAAGAATGATGACAATTGCTTTTAGTGGGCTAAGACCAGATCAAGCCTTCCTATATATGGATGACTTAGTCATTCTAGGTTGTTCAGAGAAACACATGCTTTCAAATTTAACAGATGTTTTCGAACTATGTCGCAAACACAATCTCAAACTACATCCTGAAAAATGTTCATTTTTCATGCACGAGGTTACATATCTAGGCCATAAATGCACCAACAAGGGCATACTCCCAGATGATAGTAAATATTCAGTAATCGAAAAATACCCAAAGCCTACTGATGCCGATGGCGCAAGAAGATTTGTAGCGTTTTGTAACTACTACAGGAGATTTATTAAAAATTTTTCTGAATATTCAAGGCATCTTACTAGATTATCGAAAAAAGGAGTACCATTTGAATGGACAAAAGAATGCGATATTGCTTTTGAACATCTTAAAAGTGCACTAATGAAACCAACATTATTGCAATACCCAGATTTTGGAAAACAATTCTGTATAACAACAGATGCAAGCAAACACGCTTGTGGTGCCGTGCTCACACAAGAGTACGATGGAAAGCATTTACCAGTGGCATACGCCTCTAGAAGTTTCACAAAAGGAGAAAGCAATAAATCCACTATTGAACAGGAGTTGACAGCAATACATTGGGCAGTAAAACATTTTAGACCCTATATTTATGGAAAACATTTCCTCGTTCGATCGGATCATAGACCACTTTCTTATCTATTTTCGATGAAGAATCCCAGCTCAAAATTGACTAGAATTAGACTTGATCTAGAAGAATATGATTTCACTGTTGAATATCTTAGGGGAAAAGATAACTACGTCGCGGACGCTTTATCGCGTATAACGATCGACGAATTAAAAGATTTAAATATACAAAATAATAATATATTAAAAGTTACAACCAGATCAATGACAAAAAAGACACAGAATAAGGCTGAAAATAAAGAAATGAATAAGCAACATCAATTCAAAGAAAATGAAAAGCCCAGTATATATGTACCGATTAAGAACACTGACGTCAGAAAATACTATAAATTAAAGATTACCCCCGGAAGATGTTACATCAAAAGAGGAAAATCTGTAATGGCATATATACCAATTGATGATTTGTTTACTAATGGGAAACTTGACTTAGGACAATTCTTCCCAAGGCTCGAAGAAGTGGCCGGTAAACATAACATTACGAAATTACAAATGGCACCTAGTGAGAAAATTTTCGAATTTATCTCCATTAATGAATTCAAACAAAAGGGCAATAAATATTTGAATCATATAAAAGTAGCGCTACTAAATAAGGTGACCCGAATTGATAAAAATGATAAAGCTATTCAAGACATAATGAAACGATACCACGAAGACCCTGCAGAAGGAGGTCATTGCGGTATTTCAAGAACATTAAACAAAATTAAAAGATATTACTATTGGAAGAATATCACTAAAGACGTGACAAAATACGTCAAATCATGCCAAAAGTGTCAAACAGCCAAAACTACAAAGAACTTAAAAAGTCCAATGATATTAACGCCAACACCGGCAAAACCATTTGATATTGTATTAGTGGATACTATAGGTCCATTACCAAAATCCTACAATGGAAATGAATATGCAGTCACTATAATCTGTGACATGACAAAATACTTAGTAACAATACCCGTACGAGACAAAAGTGCGAAAACAATTGCAAAGGCAATTTTTGAAAATTTTATTCTTACCTACGGTCCAATGAAGACGTTCATTTCGGATATGGGTACAGAGTACAAAAATTCGTTATTAACGGAATTATTTAACCTCCTTAAAGTAAGGAAACTCACTTCCACTGCTTATCACCATCAAACAATGGGCACAATAGAAAGAAGTCATAGAACTTTTAATGAATATGTAAGATCGTACATTTCTGTAGATAGGGACGATTGGGATGATTGGCTTAAGTACTTTACGTACTGCTTTAACACCACGCCATCATCAGTTCACGACTATTGTCCATATGAATTAGTTTTTGGAAACCTTCCAAATGAGTTTCAACAATTTAGTGAAGTAGATAGAGTTAGTCCACTGTATAACATAGATGATTATGCTAAGGAAATAAAATTTAGATTAGAAGTAGCACATAAGAGAGCGCGCGAGATGTTAGATCGATCTAAATTAAGGCAGAAATTAAATTACGATAAGGGAATATTAGATTATAATTTTAGAATAGGAGATTTAGTTTTGCTTAAAAATGATACAGGGCATAAATTAGATCCTAAATATATAGGACCTTATAAAATTAAAAAACTAGATGTAAGAAATAATATAACAATAATTGATATGGAAAATAATAAAGAACAAATGGTTCATAAAAATAGACTTAAGATTTATAACCAATAAAATATGAAAACTATAATAAAAATCTAATAACATAATAACATTCAAAAATTAAGAAAATAAATACCAAATAAAGTAAGCATAATTTTAAGTATTTTATTTCTTTATTGTACAAGAATGTCCATACAACTTTATTATATGAACATTCTTCCGTAAAAGGGAGGTGTAGCATATGTAGCATGAATTAAATGCGTTATTACCCACAAGAATATTTTGGGTACTTGAAACTAAAAAGATCATATTACAGAACAATAATACATACGATACACACTATTGGTGTTGTACAATGACCATTGCAGTTACAGTAAGTTATACTGAGAATACTCAGTCAAACTCTGACTCAAACCACTGTAACAGTCATTACTTATGGTATTGTACATTTATCGTTGATTCATACTTTATGAATCTTACCAAAAGTTCTCAATCCATTTGCTACATTTCCCACTGTCTATAGAATTGCTTAGTAAGCAATAATGTATTATAAATTAAGTCCGATTTTACACAATAAACAGATTCTTTGCTTAACAATCAACGGGAGCGTTTCATACGCTCTATGCAAAGTAGTAAATAAATAAAAACATTATTCTTTTATTTACAATTAGACACATTTCTCACCACAGATATGTCCATATAAATTTGACATTTATAACTATGGTTAAGCACTAAACTCAGTTTATTTTAAGATAAGTAAGCAGGTCTTACTGCCTGTTTTTATTTAAAAGAATCAGACGAATTCGTTAAAACATTCGTGTGAAAAACCCAAACTTGAAAAGATTTTGTTTTAAAATTTTTTAGCCGCATTTGTTCTACATAGAAGTCCTAACAAATTTGTGCAAAAATTTTGAAAGAAAAACGTTTTTAAATTTTCACACAAATTTGTTAAGGAATTCGTCTGAATCTTGTTATAAAAACACCCAGTTAATCTTTTAAATCTTAAAAAAAAGTAAATTTCTATTAAAATATTATACAATATTTTTTTAAAATATGGGTGATATCAAAACATGTGATAAAAACCGTGTAACCAGCTAATTTCTAATGCATGGATTACATTTAAGTAATAAACTGCGATATATATCAGCGCATTGTCACCTGTTTTACAAAATTTATAACAATCTGACCAAAATTTTGGTTAATACATAAAATTTGTGACCAATTTTATAGGCCAAATGTAAACTCCGTAACCAGTAACTCATAAGGTTTTTTAACTTTAATAGCTTATATTTTAATAACCAATGAAGTTAAACACTAAGAGTGTGTGTGAAACGGTAGCAAAGTATTCTTTATGGTAAATTTTTGATAGTTTTGAGGTGAATAAAATTTCACTAGCCCATAGGGCTAGTAGAATTTTTGACATAAGCATAGAAATATTTGACATTTTAAAATGTGAAAGTTTCTAAAACAAATTAAGAAACAATATATGTATACAAATGAAAAATTCTAAACAAAAATAAAAAAAATTTAAAACTAACTACCAGAAAAGAGGCAGAAATAAATTATAAATTAGTTTTTCCAGTTTTTGAAGTGGCCAGGCAGAGCCCCGATTTGAATCCCATCGAGAATTGGTGGGCAATTGTCAAAAGAAGACTCTCCCAATGCGAACGAGCACCGACCAGCTTAGATGATCTTTGGTCAGGATATGGGCTAATATTCCACCTCAAACTATTAAAAATCTCGTGGAAAGCATTCCTTCTCGCATAAAATCTGTTTTAAAGAACAAAGGACTTGAGACAAAATATTAAAGAAAGAGCTTACGGAAAATTTCAAATACGAACAATACTGGATGAAAGAGGCCACAATTTGCAATTATTTTTTTCATTAACTTCTCTACTCTATTTAGGTTTTTATTGAAGAAGAATGTTTTAGTTTTATGCTTTAAAAAAAATCATTTAAGTTTCTATAATAAAATAAAAATTATAACAAATTTCAAAAAATGTTGAATTAATGTATCCACTTTAGTCCACTACTGTATGTCATATTATGCAAAACTAAAACTTCCGTTAATTGCAACGATCTGGTTTGTAGGAGAATTGCATTAGCAAACGCACATATTTGTGAAAATATTTGTTTCGTTTTACTTCTTTTTTTCGCTATTATTTACAACTGTCAAAAATTTTATATTGTCGAAAAAGATTTCATTTCACACAGGAAAATTCCAATTTTTTTCACCATAGAACAAATGTTTTTCCACCATGGCACTTTGCTATCGTTTCACACACACCCTAACTGTAAGAATTTTTATGAAGAGGAAAAGTGACGTTTTAATAAAAATTAATACATTTTACAAACTTTTTCGTATAAATATGCTAACACGACTTCAACACTGTAACGATTTTTCGTCATAATTTTTGATAAAAATGCATACCCCAGAATTTTGGAGTTATCTATTAACCCTTTGACACGGGAATTTTAATGGCTGGGAATTTTCTGACCAAACTTCATGGATATAAAGATTTATGCCCAAGATATATTGTTTATTACTTTTATGGCTTTGCAGCACCCCCTAGCGGAGATATTTGGAATTAAAGTTCAAACATTAACATGCTGCCAACCCCGAACGGGTTAACATTTTTTCAAATTTTAATTTTATATTTTTTCTATTACTAATCTTTATGTAGAGATTAGTCTTTTAGAGTTTTTAAATTTTATTCATCGCACAATTTTTGAGACTAAACTTTAGCCTTTTTTTAATTTTTAACTTTTAACACATTCTCAGCAGCATTGATGATCACACGATAAAATGCACTCTGCTGATCTCATTTTGTTTTGAAATTTCACAGCCTGCATAAAATTTTAATAAGAACAAAATAACGAACCGATAACAGTAATTGCATAGCGCATTGGTTAAAATTCAAATCAGTGACGAGATGATGAAGTCGACGTACATTATAATGTACGCCACTCGCCAAAGGGTTAATTATATTGCGAAAAGTATAATGTTATTTATACCCAAATGATCGTTGGACTGTAAATAATCATCTAGTATAAGAGACTTGAAGTTTTTCTGCAGCATGCAACATTCTCGAGATGAAAAAGGAAGCATTTAGAAAATCACAACAAAATAGAGACAAGGAAATGTATATCGAACAGAGAAATCAGTACCAGTATTTATGTAAGATTAAACAACGGGAGTATTATAAACAGATGGAATGTAAATTAAACTTTGTGACTGATAGCAAAAGCTGGTGGGCTCTAGCGAGGGAAATACGGCAACAAGAGAATCATATTGGATGTGGTATAATGGTTGAAAGTTTTAGAGATTACTTTAAAGAATTACTTAATCCCACAGTCAGATCTGCAGAGATATGCTATGCTGCTAATTTAATAAGTGATGAACGTTTAGACAGACCTTTTTCGCTACAGGAATTAAAAGCTCAGCTTGCTAAAGCAAAGCCCAATAAAGCGCCTGGAGAGGACCGTATCTCTTACGAATTTTTCATCAATGCCAGCAATGGTTATTTGGGAACCCTAGCGGATATATTTTCCCGTATATTAGATGGAAATGAATCATGTTAAGCTTTTAAAAGAAGTATTATTTTCCCAATTCATAAGAAAGGAGATGTAAACCAGCCCTGTAACTACAGAGGAATATCTTTTACAAACTGTATTGGTAAAATAATGATGGGTGTGATATGTCCGAGAATAACTGAATGGGTTAATCGAAATCAAATATTGAATGAATTCCAAGCGGGTTTCCGTAAAGGATATTCTACCATTGACAATGTATATAATCTTACATCAATTGTTAAAATAAAGCTCGCAGAAAGGAAGAAAGTTTATAGCTTCTTTGTAGATTTTAAAGCGGCATTTGATCGAGTACCAAGGAATTTATTAATATTTAAACTACATCAGATGGGGTTATCAACTAAAGTTGTAAGTTTCATTGAGAAAGTCTACCAAAATACTGAATCAGCTGTATGGACTGGATCTGAAATATCAAGCGAATTTAAAACATGTACAGGAGTAAAGCAAGGCTGTTTGTTGTCACCGCTATCGTTCTCTCTATATTTGAACGATATGCATGATCATATGACAGGAGGCTTGTTCATTGACGATATCAATATCAGATTGTTAATGTATGCGGATGGTATTGTGCTACTGGCAGACAATGTAAATACTCTACAGAAGATGATATATAAACTTGAGGAATATTGCTCGATATGGGGTATGCAGGTTAATCTTGCCAAATCCGAAATAATGATTTTTCGCAATGGTGGACGAGTGGGTGTCGAAGAAAAGTGGACCTTCAATGGCGAATACGTGAATATTGTATCAGAATACAAATATCTGGGAATGTTGCTGACACCAAAAATGTCATTTACAAAGCATATAAAGGCAAAGAACCATGCGGCTAGATCGAGTGTAAATGCTACTTGGAAAAATTTTATTGGAAGGAAAGATATCTCAATAAGTGCAAAGTGGAAACTTTTTTTGGCAGTGTGTAGATCCATACAATGTTATGGTGCCCAAATATGGGGCTACGCTTGGTTTGATGACGTAGATAAATTGCAAAAATATTTTACAAAACGAATTTTAAGCCTACCTGATTCTACTCCAAATTACGTGCTGACATTGGAAACAGGACAGGCAGGTCATTTTTATTCTTATAGCTTACATCTTCAATATATATTTAAAACGATTTTTGAATATGACCACAACAGACTGCCATACATACTGTCAAGAAAAATTATGGCTAAAGATATTTTCTGGTGTGCTGAACTAAAAAACAAACGGTTGCAGTACAATATTTCTGCCAACGATATAGAGCAGGATAAAATAGTTTGGAGCAGTGCCTGCATTCGTTTAATTGACACAATGAAGATCAGAAAACATCTGGAGCATATGGAAAAGGCACAAGCTAGTGAGCGTAGAATCTACAAATATTTAGATTATTCGAAAGGGTTCACATATTGTATCGAAGGTTTTAAACAAGATCAAATATCTCTTATAATGAGGACAAGAGGGGGACTATTGTGGTTAAATGGGATTGAGTTTAGGAGTGATAGTACGAGATTGTGTTCTATGTGCAATTTGAGGGAGGAGGAAAACATAAATCATTTTATGGGCAGGTGCCCCGTGTTGAAAGATATAAGATACAAGTATTTTTGTCGTCAAATGTTAACGGATGACGAGGTTATTAATGTGCTGAACGGGGGTGAGGATACTAATTGACAAAGACTTTATTACTATGTTAGGGAGTCACTAAAATATAAAAGTTTTCTAATATCTGAATTTAATTACTAGAAAATGTAAATTATATAAAGCAATTATTTGTAAACAATTTAAAGAATAATAAATAAAAAATTATCTATCTATCTAAGTTCGCTGAACACAAATAAAATCTAATATGACAATCTATGAAACAACAAATAAAATATAATATGACAATAAGTGTGTTTGCGTACCCGAAAATTTGTACAAATTCGTACAAATTTGTACAGGTTTTTACTGGAAGGTGTTTGTTTACACAATTACTCAGTAAGGAGAGAGGAAAAATAGAGGGTAAAGTGACCAAGGTTGCCAATTTAGCCATTTTCCGGCTAGATCTAGCCAATTTAATTTCATCTAGCCATAAAAAAATGGCTAGATTGTATCTAGCCGGAAGATAAAGCCATTTTATTTTTTCCTAGCCATTTTTTTTCTTTTAATATTTTGCAATTAATTCCATACAAAAGCGCTTGAATTTTTGTGATTTTCGAAATTTTGGAAAAAATGTTAATTTTTTCACAATTTTATTTAGGCTGCATTCACACCTAATTCTTAAACACGTGTTTAGCTAAAACACGTATTTTAGCTCTTTATTCTACTACAACTTTTGTAATAGAATAAAGAGCTAAAATACGTGTTTTAGCTAAACACGTGTTTAAGAATTAGGTGTGAATGCAGCCTTAGGTTTAGAGCCATACGTGTAATTTTTACATTCGATTTAAAATCATGTTTTTTGTAAAATTTTAATGAAAATATTTTAGAAATTCGGCAAACATTAAGATCTAAAGGCCGATTTCACTGGTTTATAGGCCATTCACATAAACGAGATAACTAAATCTCATTTGTGTTCTTTATTCTATTACCATATAATGTTAAAATAAGATGTTATATGGTAATAGAATAAAGAACAGAAATGAGGAGATTTAGTTATCTCGTTCATGTGAATGACCTATTACATTAAAATTATTGAGTTTTAGCATTCTTTTACAATTTTAGCCATTTCTAGCCATTTTTTCTCCGCAATCTAGCCATTTTTTAACTTCAAGAGTTGGCAACCTTGAAAGTGACAGTTCAATACCAGAGAACTTACAAGTTTTTACTGGATGAATTTTTGCTAGAAAGAATTTAGGTGTGTTTGGGTACTTTTCCAGTAAAGTCCAGTAAAAATTACTCAGTAACAAATTTACAGAGAGTAAGGCAAAATTTACTCCCAAAAAGAAAAATATCTAAAAATGTACGCAAACAGAAAAATTGTAAGAATTAGTAAAATACTGCTGCCAACTTCTTTCCTAAAAATATCGCCAAATCAAACTAAAAAATCACTAGAAAATATCTAAATTATAAAAAAAAATAAAAAAGCGATAAATCCCTAAATTTCACGAACTTTTTAGGTCCTGTTGAAAAATTTCTCAAAATTAGCTATATTTTTCAAACTTCTTAAAACTTTCTTAAAAAATTATTGATACATCGCCCAACTTTTCGAACTTTTTTGTTTTCCATAAAAATTTAACGATAAATAAATAATTTAACGATGAATAATAATGATTCAAAAATTTTGTCAAGAAAATAAATGTAAAAAAATGCTAAGAAAATGTCTAGACTGTCTTAAAAAGTAAAATCGCTAGTTTTCCCGCTAATAGCTAAATTATATTTTATCCCCCTAAACGAGTTGAGATATCGCTAAATTTGCCGAGAAAATAGCTAAATTGGCAACAGTTATTAATATAGCTGATTGCGAATAAACCTATTCAAATTATTGGATTAATAAATAAAACCTAATAAAATGATCACTTACTTACTCCTTCCATCGTAAATAAGCTTATATTTAAATATCTTTTATTTTTACAAAAAATTATTTCAAAATTATTTAGACAAATGTTTTGTTTCTTCAATCATATGTTTTCAATCATATTTTTTTTTTCTTACAAATTCTTACTAGCAAAAATTCATCCAGTAAAAACTTGTAAGTTCTCTGGTATTGAACTGTCACTTTACTCTCTATTTTTCCTCTCTCCTTACTGAGTAATTGTGTAAACAAACACCTTCCAGTAAAAACTTGTACAAATTTGTACGAATTTGTACAAATTTTTGGGTACCCAAACACACTTTTTGTAAGAAAAAAAAACATATGATTTAAAACATATGATTGAAGAAACAAAACATTTGTCTAAATAATATTGAAATAATTTTTTGTAAAAATAAAAAATATTTAAATATAAGCTTATTTACGATGGAAGGAGTAAGTAAGTGATCATTTTATTAGGTTTTATTTATTAATCCAATAATTTGAATAGGTTTATTTCGCAATCAGCTATTTTAATAACTGTTGCCAATTTAGCTATTTTCTCGGCAAATCTAGCGATACTTCAACTCGTTTAAGCGGGGTTTACATTATACCATAAGTCTTAGGATCTGTCAAAAAAATCAATCAGATAGCCAAAATCCTATAATGTAAACATATTTTGTCTGATACTTACAGAAAATCCGATTGAAGTTTTGACAGTCAGATTTTGAAATATTTCATAAAATTATGAGAATCCGATGGTAACAGCTGTTTTCATCTGATTGCATTTGATGGTGTATACAAATATACAAGATTTTTTTTGACAATCGCGTCGTTTCGTAGGATTTTTTGTTTGATTTGTCAGACGTAAAATCAGATACAAAATCAGATAATGTAAACCCCGCTTTAGCGGGATAAAATATAATTTAGCTATTAGCGGGAAAACTAGCGATTTTTCTTTTTAAGACAGTCTTCACATTTTCTTAGCATTTTTTTACATTTATTTCCTTGACAGAATTTTTGAATCATCATTATTCAGTGATTTATCGGTAAATTTTTATGGCAAACAAAAGAGTTCGAAAAATTTGGCGATGTATCAATAATTTTTTAAGAAAGCTTTAAGAAGTTTGAAAAATTTAGCTATTTTTGTGAAATTTTTCAACAGAACCTAAAAAGTTCGTGCAATGTAGGGATTTATAGCTATTTAATTTTTTTTTATAATTTAGATATTTTCTAGTGATTTTTAAGTTTGATTTAGCGATATTTTTAAGGAAGAAGTTCGCAGCAGTATTTTACTAATTCTTACAATTTTTCTGTTTGCGTACATTTTTAGATATTTTTCTTTTTGAGAGTAAATTTTGCCTTACTCTCTGTAAATTTGTTACTGAGTAATTTTTACTGGACTTTACTGGAAAAGTACCCAAACACACCTAATATCATATTAGAATTTGGACTTGAGGTAGAAGAATATGCTAAAACTAAATATAGAAAGTCCGAAAAAACAATTTTTGTATTTTTAATTCAAAAATTAAAATAATTGTTGATTTTTTGAAAATAATACAATAACATACATATTTCAAATAAAAAAATAATATAGTAAAAATATTGTTATTTGAATTTTTGACAACCGTTAAAATATGCCCCTTAAAATTATGTTGTTACAGTATTTAACCCCCTTAAATATTAAAGAAGCTATTAGGAGTCATATACGAGTAGTACCTTTTTAGACTGTCAAAACCTGTTGATATTTGCTTTAAAAACTTATTTGGGGTTTTCATATAAACTTGTAAAGTCAGTGTAAACCTTGTGTAAATACAAACCATATTTTTTATGTATAGAGTTTGATATTAAACTCATAAACATGCAAGGTTTCCACCGTTTACGAGTAGAATACGAGTTTATATGAAATCCCCTATTATTTATTTAATATTAAAAAATGTACTCACATGTGGGATTTCGTTAATAACACAGGCCTGCGAAATAAAATTGTTTATTTCCCAAATTAATGTTTTTTTTATAGTTTGACTCTAGATCATAAATTAATATCACTTTCTTTTTAAATTATTTTTCAAATTAAAGAAAGATGATACAATTTTTACAAGTAAATTACAATAATAATAAAGTTGACTAGAATTCTGTTGGTTATTCTTTTAGGTTTTTAAATTTTGTAAAATACGTAATTATGATTTTGTAAAATACGTAAATATGATTTTTGCGAAATACAAATATAGTATGTTTAAAACAAATATAGCAGTATTTTCCATAACACATCGATATTAATTTTTATGCAAGACGTGCATGCGAGATGCTGACTTTGAAAAAACAATAAAAAGTGATAGTATATTTTTTAGGAAACGGAAAAAGCTCTGACTGTATCCCATAACCTTCAGCTCCCTTTGCACTTTACATAGAGCCGCAAGATTTTTCATATTGCCAAAATTTTTCGTAAAATATACGAATTTTACGAAGTGCGAAGCAACGAAATTCTTTCGAAAATTTCGTATATTTTATGAAAGATTTTCGTGGTGGAAATTTATAAAATATTAAAAATAATTCATAAAATGCACATATAAATTTCGCTTATTTTACGAAATATTTTCGTCGTGCAATACACCACAGTTTGAAGTTTTTTCTATAAAAAAATTATTTCATAATCTGAGGGTTTTTTCTATAGGAAAATTTTAGAATCTGAGAATTTTTCTGTACGAAAAAATCCTCAGTATTTGAGGATTCTCAATAGGAAATAGTCCACACAATCTATGGGTCTTCCTACCGAAAGATGTCAAGTTCTGAGTTTTTTTTCTTCTTGGAATCAGAGATTTTTTTTTTTTGAAAAATATTGGTCTGGAATTCTATTAAAGCAAGAAATTTTGTTTGAAAACTTCTAAAATCAAATTTTAAGTCAAAAAACACTTACTGAGAAAATAACTTACTATAGCTTCTGTAGCATGCTCTTGAACTGGACTAAGAGGATGTAACATAGTGGCAATATCAGCAGTTTCATTATTGGCTACAGATTCACTCGAAGTCGACATTTGCATAGAAGGCATTGTTATAACAGAAACACCATCTTGCGGTGTCTTATGGCCACTTAATTGATCACCACCAATACTACTGGCACTTTGAATATCAGAAGATTTTGGTTGTCTCTTAATAAATGTAGCCCAATAGTCGGGCACCTCACTGGTGACATTTGAATCCAAAGAATTGATTTGTATAAGAAAACATTTTGTATCACCAAATGTTGACTTCAACATTTCATAGCCTTGTTGAGCCTTAGACAGATCACCTTGATTACCTTCGTGAAGGACAACATAACTATTGAGAACATCAGATGACTGAAACCATTTTGGTAGCTTTTGCGGTGTAACACTTTGCATTTGGTGAACATTTTGCGAGAATTTTTGGGCCGTTTCAACAATATTGGGATCACCACTCGACAAAACAATGAGACAACTTAAAAGATGACGGGTAAATTCATGATCGGCGGGAAATTGTACCGTTAAAAATGTTTCACGCCAATTTTCAAACCAAGGTTCAGAAGTTGGTATGTCTAGGCTAACATCGTCTGCAGAAATATTTTAATAAATATAAAGATTTCATTCAATGAAAATATGCTTACTTAAATGTACTACTTTAGTTTTATCATTATGAGCATTTGTTACCGATTCGTTAAGCATTTTTCGGGCCAAAACCGTTTGTGGCGGCCTCCAGTCGACATCACAGAAATTCAAACGCAAACCTCGATTAGAGACACTTGTACCATAAACATCACAAAAGTGGGCTGAAATGTATAATGAAAATTATGTGTTTTAGTAATAAATTATACCCTATTTACCATCATTTTGCAATTTGGCAAATGGTTGCAACAGTTCCACAAATGACAAATTATTACGATGACACACCTCATCAGCATAAGGAGTTGTCAAAACACCTATCAAAGGCGAAAATATATTTTGCACTATTTCACGTGTATTATAATTTTGGCCAGTTAAATGTATCATTTTGATTAAAAGTTGTGAATAGGTTTCTATAGGATCGATGAACACAATTTTTTCCCAATAAAAACAAGTTTTTTCCCAACTACAACAAAACAGCTGTTAGCAGTGATACAAGGCGAGTGACGCAAGGTCGACGAGCCGCCGACTTTTTGGGAGTTATGACGCCGCAGAATTGAGCGGCTAGTTCTGGCTTATATTTGTTAGCTTGTAGCAGAGCTTCGAATAATGAATTCTATTTTGAATGAAGTCATTAAAAATACCATTCGATTTCTTTCTAAATCGATTGAATTCATTTTTAACCATTCGCAGAGACTTCATTATTTGGAATTATTCGATCGAATACATTTTTAAGGAATTCAATCAATTTATCTCATTCGATTTTGTCAATCTTTTAATTCAATCGTTAAGCGAAGAATACACGCAGGAACATTGAGTAGGGAACAAAAAAATTTTGTAAATACGAATTGCAAGATGTCAACACCTACACACACACATTCCCAAAAAAATTGGGAATTTTTCACGAATGTTCCCTCGTGTATTCTCCGCTTTAACTAAGCGTCTTGACGAGACATCGATTTGTGCAACCAACGACCAATTTCTTGTTCACCCATGAATTTGTCTCGTGTAGACCACTCTTGTTCATATTTTGTTCTTGTTCTGTAACTATGTGAGAAGTTCCTCATATAAAAATTGCAACTCTACGATGTGTCTACGATATTTAAAACAGGGTGAGTCACAAAATTTTCAAACTGAATATAAGTAAATTTTTTTTACATACCTCTGGCTAAATTTGATATTATGATACTCACTCTGTTTTAAATATGACAGAGTTGCAATTTTTATGTGAGAAACTTCTCACATAGTTACAGAACACCGGTACAGACAACGTTGTCAGCACAATTGTTCTCACAACTATGTGCAACATCAACCACGATGCCAGATCCAATTTTTACTTAGTGGCATTACTATAAACAAAAGAAAATATTAGAAATATAATAAAATGCTAAAAAAAGTAAAGAATTTGTATTATTATTGAATTTAAAGCAATTTGCTTTTTATTATTATTAAAAAAATTTTTGCTTTCAAGTTTTGAGAAAACTTGACGGTCAAGTTTTAAACAGCTGATCAAATTTCTTGTAAATTTGTTTTTCTTTTTACAAATATTGTGCCGCAATAAAACACGATTGATAAAATACGGAATGCAAAAATTTCGGTATATCGACGAAATGATTTAAAAATAAAAATAAATAAAAAACCAATTTCTGCCGACATGAAAATGTCTGTGGAAGATGTGAAGCAAAAAATAAAATCTTTTCGAACAGCCTACAGTGCGGAAACAGCCCACAGAGACGAGCAATTTTAGTTCTTTCCTTGACGACGGCATCTTGAAAGCAAAATTGACTATCAAGATGCATGCAGCATACGTCACAGCTTCAAGTTCATCTGAATTTGACAAGCAGTATGTGTTATCAACTTGAAAGCAAAATCTTGATCATGTAACCTCACTGTAAAGAATACTTTGCTACCGTTTCACACACATTTTTTGAAGTGAAATTTTACAGCATGCTTGACTGTGTATTCCAAAAACCATTTTTTGTGTGTCAAATAAAATGGACAGCATGCTTGATCGTATACAGAGCTTTGAAGAATTAATTCCTTAATTCAATTTTTCAATTCTGAATTAAAAATTCGATGAATTAATTCACTAAGTACCATATATTGAATGGAATTAATTCATATTTGCTTTCGTTCGATTTATTTTGTTCCGAATTAATTCAATTGCAATAGTTCTTTTTATTAAATCAAATGAATTAATTCACTGGTGAACACGTTCAATTTTATAAATCGAACGGAAAAAAAGTGAATTCATTCCTTACTGAATTAATTCACTTAAATGAATTAATTCCTTACTGAATTAATTCACTACTGAATTCGTTCAATTTCATTTTCGTTCAGTAAATTAAAAAAAAATAAAATTACGTTCAGTGAATTAAGAAAAAATAGAATTACGTTCAGTGAATTAAAAAAAAAAATAATAAGTTCACTGAATTGAAAAAAAAATAAAATAAGTTCACTGAATTGAAAAAAAATAAAATAAGTTCACTGAATTCAAAGCCTGTTTTCTGCCGTTCAGTAGAAGAAAAAAATAATGTACAAATAAAATTTTAAAATAAGCAATTTTACAGTGTGTGCTAGTAAAAATAAGCAAATTAGAAACCGGATGCTGTTTATCAACCTACATGATTCAGAAATAAATCCTTTTACTATTAAAAATAAAAACTTTACAGATATAGATGCATTTGGAAAAAAATATAACTATATAACTGGTTTGAAAAATTAATAGTTATATTTTTTTTCCAAATTTATCTATAAAAGTATAGTTTTTATTTTTAATAGTAAAAGGCTTTATTTTTGAATCATGTAGGTTGATAAACAGCATCCGGTTTCTAATTTGTTTATTTTTACTAGCACACGCTGCAAAATTGCTTATTTAAAAATAGTATTTGTACGTTATTGTTTTCTTCTACTGAACGGCAGAAAACAAGTTTGAATTCAGTGAACTTATTTTATTTTTTTTCAATTCAGTGAACTTATTTCATTTTTTTTTCAATTCAGTGAACTTATTATTTTTTTTTTTTTAATTCACTGAACGAAAATGAAATTGAACCAATTCAGTAGTGAATTAATTCAGTATGGAATTAATTCACTTTTTTTCCGTTCGATTTATAAAATTGAACGCGTTCACCAGTGAATTAATTCATTTGATTTAATAAAAAGAACTATTGCAATTGAATTAATTCTTTGAATTTGTTGTTTGATGAACGCGTTCATTTGAATGAATTCAGTGAATTACTTAAGAAAAGGAATTCATTCAATTCTGGAGAAAATTGAATTCGATTGGTAGTGAATTCATTCAAAAAGGAATTAATTCTTAAAAGCTCTGATCGTATATAGGCCGCTTATCAAATATAAAGCGGAGAATACACGAGGAAACCTTCGTGAAAAAATGCCCATTTTTTTTTGAATGTTTGTGTGTGTGTGTGTGCGTGTTGACATCGTGCAATTCGTGTTTACAAAAGTTTTTGATATTTTTTCCCCTACTCAATGTTCCTTCGTGTATTCTCCGCATAAGATTACCTAGCCGCTTATATCGGCGGCGGCAGTACTCATACAAGTAGTGTTACATCGACTTAGTACCACTCAACTTGTATCTCTGATCATTGCATTGGAATTTGGCGGGAAAGTTGGCAACATTTCTGGAATTGTCATTTACTTTATATGAAACAGTATTTTTTTTTTTGCAAACAGTTGGTTTTTTTAACAATACAATAAAAAATAAAATTTTGCTGTAAATTCAAGAAAACATAGTTCAGATTTACCATTTTAGTAAAGGTAATTAGGAATTTGTTTGAAAAATCAAGAAACCTATGATTTTATGCATGTTTAATCAAATTTTTAGCCTTTTCAATATTTCCGGTAAACAAATTTCACCATCTGCCTTTTTTGCCGAAGCAAAGCACAAATTAATACTAGTGACCACGCTAGCAAACATAAAAAAACACAAGGAACCTTCCGCCAATTAACAAATATGGCTAAAGTTCATATAACAAATGTTGTGGTGCTAGATAACCCCAGTAGTTTCTTTAATCCCTTTCAATTCGAATTAACATTTGAGTGTATTGAAGAGCTTAAGGAGGACTTGGAATGGAAAATGATTTATGTAGGCTCTGCAGAATCCGAAGAACATGATCAGGTTTTGGATACAATATATGTTGGACCCGTACCTGAAGGTAGACATATTTTTGTTTTTCAAGCAGATCCACCAGATGTTACAAAGATACCCGAACCAGATGCCGTTGGCGTAACTATCGTCTTACTAACTTGCTCCTATCGAGGTCAAGAATTCGTGCGCGTTGGCTATTTTGTTAATAACGATTATGTCGACCAAGAACTGCGTGAAAATCCACCACCAAAACCTGCATTCGATAAATTAACTCGCAACATACTGGCAACAAAACCTCGTGTTACTCGTTTTAAAATTAATTGGGATGATACACCTTCAAATGGTCTAACAAATGGTAGTGATCTTGATTCCGAACACAATGAAGAAATGCAATGTGTAGCTGGGGATATGAATGGCGGCGCCTCAACATCAGCAGCTGCATCATCCGACACAACTCTTAAATCTATGGATCCGCCGGAAGCTTCAATGGATGATAATAGTTTAGCTATGCCTATTGAAAATGGCGTGGCAGCCTTAAACGAAAACTCTAATTCTTTAGCCATGGAATGTTAGGTTAAATATTGTATTGATTTTTCTTAGTTATAGACGTAATCAGTTTTTTCGTACCTTTAAAAAAAGTTTGAGAGGACACGAACAATAGTCCCAAAGCGTAAGATTTTTCAGTACAACTGTACCAATAACAAAGACTTGAGCTTAGCGTAATACAGATAATTGCTTCTATTGCTTTCTCTATTACCGGCTTGTCTCAATTCGTAAGATCTTCGTTTCTTCGGTTTCTTTTAAGTTATTTCGATTGATATTTGTGTTAATTTCTTTATTATTAGTTATTATTTTTTTATATTTATCTAGTATGTAGTGAATAATTTACTTTATTGTAAAATTAATAAACAAAAATGCATACATTACAATTTTTTGTGAAAATTGATTAAGTTTAAAAGAACATTGAGGGTATTCACAGTTCATGCTATTTTAAGTAGTAAATTAGCATTTGTCGTAAATTTGACAACTTTCTATGGGTTAAACTTCAAAAATTATGATGTTTCACAACGTGCTAACTTTAGCACTTAAGCTGTGAATTCCTTCATTGTATTGTTTTTGTTTGGACTCTAGGCTAAAAGCATCATGGTTGGCAAACACTAACCCTAAAATATCAACGATTTAAAACTCCTTTCAAATGACTACCGTTAACATTAAAATATCACTAACGAAATAACTTAAAATGCCGTTAACCTTAAAATACCCTAACGAAATAATTAAAAATCCCGTTTACCTAAAATACCCTAACGAAATAATTAAAAATTTTTTATTTCTCTCAGAAGGATTATACATGAAATATTCGGCCTGATTACGAGTGTTGAATTTGTAGTCGAAATTTTCGACTCCATATAAAATGATTTTGTATATAATCGAATTAAAAAGAAATTAAACTCTGATGCTGGATTTTTTCAAATCTAGATTGCTATATATGGTAAATCCAATTGTAAAGTTGTTCAATAGTTGTGCTTTAAACGAATTTTCAGCAAATTCGACTTAAGGCTTCATTAGTCTAATCGTAAAGTAAAAAAACGTATCTGTAGTCAATTCAATGTGTTTAAATAATATAGAAATATGTTTTTGTCTTTTTTCTATGCATTGAAACTGTTGTCAAGTAAAATCGTAAAAAAGTTCTGTTGAAAATAGAAATTTTATATTTTTGTCAAACTTACTGTGACGGTCGTTTGCGAGGAGCGAATTTAACAACACCAAACAAAATACGTTTCCAAAAAAGAACCACAATGTTGTCTAATTTGTGTGTATTAATATATATATAAGTGCGTTTATTTCTATAAAATAATAAATGTTACAAAGGTACAATAAAAATATTTTATGTTGAACTTACCGCAGTGTTTTTCCCTCACAAACTGACTTTACTAACAATATTAAAAAAGCAAAGAACTAAATTCTTATTTGTATAACACATAAGAAGTAACTGTCCTTTAATATAAAAAACTTGACGAATATAAAAACCACTGCAGTAAGATCAACATCAAAAGGGAATATGCAATTATAACCAACAACAGTATGCACAGAACAAAACGTTACTTTAAATTGGACATTAGGGATCTTCACAGATCATTATAAAACAAATTGAAACATAAATCAAAAAATATCTAAATGGACAAATTTATTATGAGCCATTGCGCGACATCCCCACCCCCGTGGATCGGTCACGATTCACTACATCAAATCAAGGACAGCAAGCTTGGAAACTGGACGCTTAAGAACACCTGTACTCGTTCTAACATCGGCCCGACGGATAACACCATCACTGCCTTGGTACACCTGCTCAACCCGACCTCGCCTCCAATCTCTACGAGAAACCGCCGGGTCACAGATGAGAACTAAATCACCGATGGCAATTGGCTTTGTGAATTGACACCATTTGGAACGCCTGGTCAAAGTGGGCAAGTATTCGTTTATCCACCGATTCCAAAAATGGTCACGCAATTGACGGGATATGCGCCATTGTTTTCTCAATACAGCCGGTTTATCCGATATGACGCCGGCAGGAGTTTGAGAAGTGTTTGCTGCTCCCAACAAAAAATGATTAGGAGTTAGTGGCTCTTCATCTTCGTGGCTTAAAGGTAAATGTGTCAATGGGCGTGAATTTACAATATTTTCTGCTTCAATTAAGAAGCTTTGTAGAGTATGCTCACGTGGGCTGGATTCCTTTAAAGTAGATCGCAGCACCCGCTTCACACATTGGACCATGCGCTCCCATGCACCACCTTCAGCCGGATTATGCGGGCAATTAAACTGCCAATCAATACCTTTAGTAGACAGCTCATCTTGTATTCGAGCCATATCAAAAACTTCATGAAACTGTTTGGAAACCTGGTCAGCACCAACAAAATTTTTCCCGTTGTCACTCCTAAGTTTAGTTGGCGTACCACGTCGATTAATAAAATTTCGTATGGCAAGGATGCATGCATCTGTAGATAAATCAAACGCCACCTCTAAGTGAATGGCTCTAATGGTGAGACAAGTGAATAGTGCCACCCAGCGTTTTTCATGGCGACGGCCAATTGTTATTGTGACGGGCCCAAAATAATCCAAACCAGTGTAGGAAAAAGGACGAATATATGGTGTTAATCGGTCTTCTGGCAATGAACCCATAAGTGGTGGCACCGGCATTGAACGGCGAAATTTACAAATATAACAATTAGAAATACACTTACGTAAAATTCTTCTAAGGCGCGGAATCCAAAATGATCTTCTAATTTCACAAATTGTGGCTTCAAAATTTTGATGCTTCATTTTTTCATGAATATGCGTCACAAATAACTGGGTGACTGGATGAAGAGAGGGCAAAATTATCGGGCGTCTGGCGTCCAAAGGTAACCAACTAGCTGCATCAACACGTCCATAAACTCGAAGTAATGAATCTTCATCAATGTAGGGCGACAATGTATACAATTCACTTCCCTTTTGTAAATTACCGGCATTTCTTATTATTTCTATTTCAGATGAAAAATTATCCTTTTGTGCTTGGCGGCAAAGGAATACTTCAGAAGTTTTTAGTTCGGCGATAGTTAAACCATTTTCTTCTCCAAGTGGTGATTTCTTTTGACAGCGATTTATAAACCGAAACACCCAAGCAACAGTACGTTTTAATTTTAGAAATGACGAAAATCTTCCGTATTCAAAAATTGTAGGCGTGTTTATGAATAGAGTAAACTTTGGACGAAGTTCTTCATCATTTGGATCACAATTGCTTGCAGAAACTGACTGTGGCCATTCATGTTCATCAGCATATAGAAAACTGGGACCCTTAAACCAACGAAAATCATTTAAAAATTGTACCTGGCTTTTCATTCTTGTAGTTTCATCGGCAACATTAAGACTCGTTGGCAGCCACCTCCAATCGGCTGGACTGGTAGAATCCAAAATTTCTGTAATTCTGTGAGCAACAAATGGTTTGTATCTGCGGCTTTCAGAACCAATCCAACTTATGACAGTTGTAGAATCACTCCAGCAAATAAAACGTGATATTTTTAGCGAATGTTCTTTCAAAATTGTAGACATTAAACGAGTTCCCAAAACGGCTGCCTGTAGTTCAAGTCGTGGAATTGTCATCGATTTTAAAGGTGCACATTTTGTCTTGGCAGCAACAAAGGACAGTTCTATTTTCCCATCAGCGTTTATTGACCTCCAATATGCCACGGCCCCAAAGGCGTCTTCACTGGCGTCGACAAACACATGTAGCTCCAGGTGACTGGGAGCACCATTTTTAAAATAATACCGTGGTACATTAACATTTACAACATTTTTTAGCTCCTGACGCCAATTATTCCATACGTCGCAAATTTCATCAGGCAGCACTTCATCCCAACGTATATTGTGTCTCCATACTTCACGCATCAATAATTTAGCCGTAACCATATAATTGCTCAATAAGCCAAGAGGATCAAAAACTGACATAACCACACTTAGTAACTCACGTTTTGTAGGATACCTTCTCCCTTCTATAACGTCAGCTTTTACATTATGGAACTTTAAATTGAACCTGAATGTATCATCTTTAGGTTGCCAATACATACCGAGCACCTTTTCTGATTGTAACTCACTGACATCACTTGAAAAATTAACCGGCTGGTCCACATTACCCTTAAGAGCAACAACCACTTCAGGAGAATTCGATGAAAAATTACGCAACTCAAACCCAGCAGATTTATGGATGTCCCGCACTTGTTTAGCAATTTGTATGGCACTTGATGGCGTTGGAAAACTATCTACAAAGTCATCAACATAATGGTGATCCACAATAGATTTGACGGCACGAGGATATTCACTTCGAAACTGTAAAGCGTTGTTTTCTTTGACGTATTGGGCCACACAAGGCGAACAAGAAGCTCCAAAGGTCGTCACAAGCATTTCATAAACATCTGGGGCATGGGTTTCATCATCGCGCCAAAGAAATCTTTGGGAACATCTGTCTTCAGGAGCCACAAGTATTTGGTGAAACATTTCTTTGATGTCCCCGCAAACTGCCACAGCACCAACACGAAAATTAAATAACACAGATGGTAAAGGCTTATATTGTTGAGGGCCTTTTAGCAAATTTGAATTTAAAGAGACTCCTTCAACGGATGCGGCAGCATCAAATACCAAACGAATTTTCCCCGGCTTATTGGGGTTGACCACTCCGAAATGGGGAAGATACCAGGTTCTAGGACGGACAACAGATGCTTCATCAGCTGACAATTTACGTACATACCTTTTAGAAACATAATTGTTGATAATATTTTTATAAGCAGCACCAAATTCGGGGTTCCTTTTCATTTTACGCTCGATTCCTCGAAGTCTATTGAGGGCCATGGAATAGCTATCTGGCAACACAATGTCATCATAGCGCCACAAAAGCCGAGTTTGGAACCTCCCATCAAGCATTTTGGTATTTTTCAAAATTTCACGAGCACGCAAATCATCTTGGGACTCTATGACTGGCAAAACTTTTACACCAAAATTTTCAGTCTCGAAATAATTTGCCACCAAGTCATAAAGATTGTGGTCTGGGTGAACCGTGAACAAACACGAATCTGTTGATGAGCTACCTTTCATTGGGCCAAACACAACCCAGCCTAAAGGGGTGCTGGCCGCATAAGGACCATTTTCTTCCAGCGGCACTATTTCATCTGGAAGACCAAGATGGCAATGGTCTAACCCAATAAGGATCTTGGGAACCACATTGTTGTATAATCTTACGGGCAGACCGCGATGCTCACTTAAATCCATATTAAAACTTTGAGCCGGCAGCTTCAAATTTGCAACACCATATACATTTCGCAGCGCATATTTTCTTTGCCTGCCGATACCACTTACGTGCAGATTAACAACTGATGCCGTTTCTTTAGTTGCGTTGCCAGCGTACCAATGAAGTTTTAATTTACTTTGATGACCTTGAAGACCCAGCTGTCGCACCAGCGAACTGTCCACCATAGTCACCGAAGAACCATCATCCAATATAGCATAAGTTTCAATTTGACTATTGGGCCCATATAAAACGATTGGAACCACACGAAATAGCACAACACCTTTGTCAGCATTACTAGATACACAGTTAAGAACCGACTCGTTGCTATTTACAGAACCACTCAGAGCAGTTGCCTCAGTATTTTTCTTTCTATCGTGCAATAATTTGTTATGTTTAAATTGGCAATCGTCGACTGGGCATTGCTTTCGGCGATGGCACATTCTACTTGAATGCCCCACACGAAGACAAGCAAAACATAACCTTAATTTTTTCACTTCATTCCATCTACTTGGCACACTCAATGAAAGAAATTTTTTGCACTCAAAAATTGTATGCCCTGCTTGGCACACAGGGCATTCTGATTGTTTACGTTGCCCATCATCGGCATGAAGGACAACCTTTCGTTTTGGTTCACTATTTTGAGGTACAGTGGTATTTAGCACAATTCTTACCAAATCTGCGACACCTTTGAGCCAAATGTTAAAATCCAATAGGGTTGCATACGGCTTTATTGTTGATGCACAGCGGGCCCATTCCATTCGTTTGCTCATTGGAAGCTTTCCAACTAACTCTTCTAATAAAGTAGGATTTGCCAAATGTTGTTGCCCATTGGCAGTTTCTAAAAAGGCGGTAAGATTCTGCACCATAATAGCAAATGGTATAATTTTATCTATAGAGTTTTCTCCAATGGCTGAAATTTCCTTCACTTTTTGTAGCTGGCAACGAATAAGAATTTCTGGGCGACCATATTGGAAATTTAATTGCTCCATAACCATATTCACATTGTCTGGGTGGATGAGCAATGATTTCACGCTGTCACGGGCCGCACCCTTTAATGCCTTTTGGAGCCTTAAACAATTTTCAAAATTATTGTATTTATACACAGCAGTCGAATGATTAAACGCTGTTGAAAACATGGGCCAATCTTCGGGAGCGCCATTAAAATCCGGCAAATCATAAATTTTCCTATGCATTGGCATTGAACCGCCATTTTGAAACAAATTCTGGGCATTTGGCGGCATCATGTTTGATAATGGCGGTTGCCTAGCATAAATATCGTAAACATGATTTGCATCAGAATAACTCGTGCCAGAAAATGGCGTCTGAATATGGCGTTCACCGAAATCAACGTTCGCATCGGCAGAATTGGCGTTGGCAGAATTGGCGTTGCCAGTGGGGGCATTGGCGTTGACAGCGGCAGCATTGGCGTTGACTGTGGGTAAATTGTTTTCAATTTCACTTACCCCTGATGCTGGCGTGATATTTGATGGCTGTGGCAGGGCAGCAGAATAATTCGAAGCAGCGGACGAATTGTTGCTTAAAGCAGCTTTCAAGGCTCTTTGGGCACTTACCAGTTGGGCCTGAAGAATATTAATTTGGTTTTGAAGGCCTTCCAACTCTGTACCAGTAGCTGCACTCGATGATGCCAACGGCTGCAACAAAGCATTAATTTCATTTATGCTCTGTAGATTTGCAGTTGTTGTGGTTGTAGCAGTAGTGGCGGTGGCTATGGCAGAGGTACTTCCGGCAGAAGTGAAACTCATTGGCACTCCGGCGGCAGAGGCAGCAACATTTTTTTTCAAAGTTGTTCCAACGGCAGTGGAACCAGCAGGCAATGAAGGCACTCCGGCAGCAGAGGGAGCAGTGTGTTGTAAGACACTTTTTGTTCCGGCAGACGTGGAACCATTTGGTTGTTGCATCATCGATTGTTGTACGGTTGGTTGGTTACGTGGACTTCTTCTTACAGGCGATCGTTCCATTTGTAACACACAAATTTTCGCACGAAAATTGCGAAATAAAATTTGTCAAACTTACTGTGACGGTCGTTTGCGAGGAGCGAATTTAACAACACCAAACAAAATACGTTTCCAAAAAAGAACCACAATGTTGTCTAATTTGTGTGTATTAATATATATATAAGTGCGTTTATTTCTATAAAATAATAAATGTTACAAAGGTACAATAAAAATATTTTATGTTGAACTTACCGCAGTGTTTTTCCCTCACAAACTGACTTTACTAACAATATTAAAAAAGCAAAGAACTAAATTCTTATTTGTATAACACATAAGAAGTAACTGTCCTTTAATATAAAAAACTTGACGAATATAAAAACCACTGCAGTAAGATCAACATCAAAAGGGAATATGCAATTATAACCAACAACAGTATGCACAGAACAAAACGTTACTTTAAATTGGACATTAGGGATCTTCACAGATCATTATAAAACAAATTGAAACATAAATCAAAAAATATCTAAATGGACAAATTTATTATGAGCCATTGCGCGACAATTTTATTACTTGACATTTAATTCTATGCACAAGAAAACGATAAAAAATACAATATTTTTATTTTTATACTTTTTTTATTCATTATGAGAATGATACGTTACTTTTTTTACGATACTTCCAAACTAATTTGAGCTTTAGTCTCGAATTCGACTACGACACCCGTAATAAGGCCGATTGACTTTCAGCTGTTAGCTCTGTTCCACGCGGGTACCCAATTTTACTAGAAAGCATTTCTACTGTCAAAATTGTGTAAATTGTTGCTGTTTCGGGTAAATTGGGTTCCCGTGGGCACCCGCGGTAACGACTTCGAACAGACCTTTTATTGGGCAGCTAATGCTGTTGTTTGCATTAGATATGTATGTTCAAAAAAGTTCAAACTCCGCACAATAACGAAAACATTTTTTAATTCTCGCTCACGTTCACGTGAGTAAGTTAAGACTTTACTCAAAATCACACGAGAATCACGCAGATTCACGAAAAAAATCTTGCCGGAATAAAATTAAAAAAAGCAAGGTTGGTTACCCTTACTGTTATAATACCGGTATTGCTAAAATACCGTTTCAAATTGAATACCGTTACTAATACCTCTAAATTTTTTTCCAAATACCGTTATAGTTATCGACATCTTTATTTTTATTGGTAGTTACCGGTATTTATTAATTTATATAAAAATTCCTATATGTAAACATTTTTATAATAATCTTAAAGCCACATTCACAATGATGGAGAACTTCATCTCTGCAGAGTGGAGTGTACTATAATAGAGATGGCATAATACAAAAAATATATAAGTGCGAAAAAGAAAGGAACAAAATCCACTCTGCCGAGTGGATTACTCTATCATTAGCTCTGTTTCTTTACTTTTTGGGTAAAGTTCGGTAAAATGAGAGTTAACAAGAAATACTCTCCCGAAATAACAAAAATGCACAAAAGTAAACGAACGCGAAAAACCACATTTGAAGCCCGAAAAACAAATGTCAATAGATTTGTGCATTATAGTTCGTTTTGGTGAGCGCTCTTTCTAGTTCTTGTTCAATTTGTTGTAAAAATCTAGATAGCTTTTCTAGTTAAACCCCTTTTTAAATCAAAAATTTAATAAAAATTTCCTTTTTAGGCATTTCTATTTACAAAAAGGAATACATAGTTTATTAAATTTGGAAAAGATTTTAATATTAAACAAAAGCTTCGATTTATTTACATATTTAACTCTTTAACACATTTAAACAAGCGTCTTCACAAAATTGTCGGTAATTTTATGGAGTTGTAAAATCACCGATAGGCTTTTGCAACTATTATACTAATTTTTGTAAATGATAAACATATTTTCTGAATGAATGAAATGATCGATTGAACTAAAAGAGCTATTAGTTGTGAACTAGGTCTTTGGTTCAAATCAGTGAAGAGTTCAATTGAACTAGTTGCACCCAACTGATGATATAACAGCTGATTAAAACAATTTACCCAAATTTACACGAAAAAAAGTCTGGGCTTTCTCGTGCAAGAAGAACAAGAATATTACTCTCTCATGACAGCTCTCATTTACCCAATTGTGTAGTAAGAAAACGCTTTTTGGTAAAATTGGGATCCCGCGGGATCCCAATGTTGAGTACCCGAACACAGCTATTGTAAATGTGGCTTAAGTGTTGTTTACAAAAAAAAAAAAAACAAAATAGAAAATCCACCTTAGAAATCTCGATATTTCGATATTCACTACTCTGAAAAAACAATGAAGAAAAGCTTATAAATAGATGTTCAATTTTGAATAAAAAACACATACTTAGTTCTAATAAACATATTTTCTAAAAATTTTAACATTTATACACTTATCTTCACTGTTTTAGAGTGATGAAGATAAGTGTATAAATGTTAAAATTTTTAGAAAATATGTTGATTAGAACTATGTGTTTTTTATTCAAAATTAATCATCTATAAGCCAGTGCGGGTCGTCTTGCATTATCATTTGATGTGTTAAGTCATAGTTTATTCTGTTTCCTTAAAGTGTAATAAAAGTTTACGGTTTATTTTTTCTTTATTTCTTGTTGTTATTGTTTGTTAACAATATCTAAATATTAAAAAAAAAAAAACAAAAACAAAATTAAACGCAATTGTAAAGAAGATGTTGATGCCTGCTCTGGGTATAACATGAATAGAAAAAAAATGTTCACAAACAGCTCTCAGAGAGCTAGCAATTCAAATTATTTTGCTCCTCTGCAAACTATCGATGATGACGATAATGATGAAGCAATTATCGAACCAGCTGTTAAAGTTAACATACCACCAATAACAATATTAAAATGTAAAATTGAACAAGTTCATGAAATATGTAGAATATTAAAAATCAAAGATTACTCTATACGTAAAATTTCCATCGGACTAAAATTGTTTTGCACAAATAACGTAGATTTTACTACCGTTTGTGACTCTCTCACTAAGAAGTTTCAGCTCGAATATTTCACATATGCTGCTAAAAACGAAAAGCCTTATAAGGCTGTACTATTAGGTCTAGATAAAACAGACCCATCAGTTGTTAAGTCCAGACTTTTAGACATGGGCCTTAAATGTATCGACGTTAAAATTGTTACTAGAGCCTATGCTGGAGCTAGGGACAGTAACAACGAACAAATTATATTTATTGTCTACTTTGAAAAAAAGTCAATCACGTTAAGAGAATTAAGGCAGAACTACTCAGCCATCAACTACATAAAAGTCAGGCGGGAATACCAAAAACCCAACAAAACTAAACTGACCCAATGTTATAATTGTCAGATGTATGGACACGGTGCCAGCAGATGCAATGTTAAAACATTTTGTGCCCATTGCGCCGGGAATCACAAAACTGAAGAATGCAAGTCAACCATTGTAAAATGTGCTAATTGTAAAGGCCCCCATAAGGCTATGTCCCCTGACTGCCCTAATAGGGAAACATATAAGCAAATAAGGCAACGTGCTCAACCAAAGAGTACCAGACAAAGAAGCCAACAATTCAACAACCAATCAAATTACAATGTTAATTTTCCAAATGCTTTAAATCAGAGCGAAACACCAAATCCATCTAGAACGGGTTATAGCCAACCATTCGCCCAAAATAACGATAATAATAATTTGTTCTCTTTAGAAGAATTAAAAAATCTTACCTTTGAATTAATTTCAAATTTAAAAAAATGCAGGTCTCGTGAAGAGCAATTCGAGGTTGTTACAAACCTTGCATGCAAATTTTTGTACCAATGAACAGCAACATAACGTTATTACAATGGAATGCTCGTAGCATTCGCACTAAAAAAGACGAATTATTCCATTTCTTGGAAAAAACCAATATTGACATTTGTTTACTTTGTGAAACCTGGCTAAATAAAAAAATTACAATAAAACATCAGAACTTCTACTGCTACAGATACGATCGACAACGTGGTGGAGGAGGTGGAGTAGCTATTTTAATTAAAAAACACATTCAGCACCAACTTATACCTCCTATTAACACAGAACTGATTGAAAACATAGGTATTAAGGTAAAATCTGGTAATGACTTTATAAATATTTATTCTTGCTATTATCCTGGTGGGTCAACAAACAGGGACCCTAGAAGAAAACAAACATTTGCGTCAGATATTCGTAAACTAACGAGCTCAAATAGATACATATTAGGAGGAGATTTTAACTGCAGACATAGTTATTGGGGATGTCAAAGAAGTAATGGCTGGGGTAACATATTATATGAGAAACTCCAACTAAACCAAACTCAAATAGTATTTCCCCACGAATATACTTATATTCCGGCTGATCCAAGTAAACAACCGTCAACTCTAGATTTTTTTCTAACTAATATATCTCAAAATATGTCCGCAGTAAAAGTTATAAATGACTTGAGTTCTGATCACCTACCAATCATTAGTACAGTTAATTTAAATTATGAAATGGTAGACAATTTATGCTATGCTTTCAGCAAGGCAAACTGGCCGCATTTTATGAAATTCATAAACAGGAATCTTCCTGTGGCGGATAGCGTTAATGAAATAAACAACAGCTCTCAAATTGACAACATGATAAATGTTTTCAATAATGTAGTAAAAATGGGAATAGATGAAAGTGTGCCCAAACGTTGAATTGCACCAACCTCTAAACCCTTACCAAACAACATAAAAATTATGATACAATTAAGGAACGTATTTAAAAGGAACTGGAAGCGTTACAGAGATGTTAATGATCGTCGAGCTATGACACGTTTAAATAAAAATATTACGAATGAAATAAACCACTTCAGAAACCAAACTTGGAATAACATGTTGTCCAATTTGGACAAAGCATCTTCCCCTTTTTGGAAAGTTTCAAAAATGTTAAAGAAGAAATCTAGCAATATTCCAATTTTAAAACACAACAATGTAGTATGTTTCACCCGGCAAGAAAAGGCTGAAATTTTGGCTCACAACTTTAATTTGAACCACTGTATTTCATCAAATTTAAGTGATACTACTACGATTACTGAGGTTAATGGTGTTGCAAACCTTATTCGTAATATTAACCCAATCCCACAAAACTGTTACTTCACTACTACTGAAAAAGTTGGTGTAATTATAAAAAAATTGAAAAACAAAAAAACTCCAGGTTTAGACGGTATTAATAATAAATGTCTAAAAAATTTGCCTAATAAAGGTATCAACTATCTAACGAACATCTTTAATGCTTGCCTTAAATTATGCTACTTTCCTAGTGATTGGAAAATCTCAAAAACCATACCAATACTCAAGCCAAATAAACCTCCTGATTCTCCACTTTCTTATAGGCCAATAAGTCTGCTCTCTTCTATAAGTAAAATCTTGGAAAAAATTATTAAGGAAAAGCTTATTAATTTTATCGATGCAAACAATATACTTCCATCGCAACAATTCGGGTTCAGAAGTGAACATAATACGTCTCAACCCCTACTAAAAATCAGAAAATTAGTTAAAAATAATTTTCAAAACGGCAAATCAACTGGAATGATATTGCTAGACATAAAAGCTGCGTTTGACTCCGTTTGGCATAATGGACTTATTTTTAAATTGAAAAAATTCAACTTTCCAATTGAACTCATAAAAATTATTCAAAACTTTCTTCAAAATAGATCGTTCAGCGTTTACTTGGGTAAAACCTGTTCACAACAAGTTAATATCATTGCAGGATGTCCACAAGGTTCTTGCCTGTCGCCAGTTCTTTACAACATCTTTACTGCTGACATTCCAACATTTTCCAATTGCATTACGTCTATATTTGCAGATGATACATCAATTCTTAGTTCTGATGTTTATTCAGCTGATATTATTACAAACTTGCAGTCTGCTCTTACTGGGTTGAGTAATTATTTTGATAAATGGAAGATTTTGGTTAACCCTGAAAAAACGCAGGCTATTTATTTTACAAGAAAACGTAAGTCTTGTTTTATACCCCAGACTTTACCTCGTTTCATGAACCATGATATTCCATGGGAAAACAACGTCAAATACTTGGGCGTTATGCTTGATACCAAGCTTAATTTTAATAATCATATTCCCTATGTAGTGGACAAAATTAACAAAATTATTAGAATAATGTACCCAATTATAAACAGAAAGTCGGAAATGAACATAGACAATAAAAAACTCATCATCAAATCTATATTCCACCCCATAATGTTTTACTGTGCTCCAGTTTGGTACACGTCTGCAAAATGTCATATAAAAAAACTCCAAGTAGCACAAAATAAGCTACTTAAAATGATATTTAAACTACCATGGCACTATTCCACCCGACGCCTACATAGTCTCGCTGGCTTCGAACTCGTTCTGGATAAAATCGAAAGATTGACTCTAAATTTTAATGGAAGATGCCAACTCTCACAACATGTACATATCAATGAACTCATCTCATCATAATTTTATCTACTTTATTTTTTTTCTCATTTTTATCTTATACCTCTGCTTCATAAAGGTTTTTGTAAATTTTTTTCCTTCCGTTTAATAATAATGTACATAAATTTCATAAATTAAAAAATATATTTATATATCTAAGTAGAAAAGGAACGAAGTTCCTAAACTCTTTGCTTCTAAGTCAAATGTAAATAATATAAATATTATAAGAAATAAATTGAAATTGAAATTGAAATAAGCCAGTGATGGTATTTGAGAATTTTCGTTTGGTGCCTCAATGATGCCAAAAAAGTGCCAAAAATGCTTTAAAAGTGCCAAAAAAAAAGCAACATTTAATGTTTCAAAAAAAAATTGTTCAGCTTTTATTTCAAATATTTATACATTTAGTTACTTTAACCCTTAAATGCATGGTGTAGCCATTTGGCAACATACCAGTTTCTTAATAAAAAACGCCACTTGATGCATAAAACTCAATTTTTGGGCATTGGGGCCCTTTCTGCACAAAGTGCTCTTATAAACTATAATTCAGATTTTTTAAACAGTTATAGGAAAAATCTAAAACACGCGTTTTTTTTTTACAAAAAGTCCAATATTCAAAAATATTTGTTTAAATAAATATTTAAATTTAAATATTTAAATTGATTAAATATTAATTATAAATGTATAATTAATATTTCATATATTTTTTTTGTTTCTTTTTTTCATACACGTTAAAATAATCACAATTTAGCTATTTGGCAATTTTTTTTGGTATTTTTCTTGAAATGTACACGCCTTTAGAAATCATATATAAAAAAATGGTTAAAATTGTAGAGATCATGCATTTAAGGGTTAAGTAAAAAGAAAAAAAAAAGGCGGGCAACTTATCTAAAAAGTAACCCGTGTTTAACATTACCTACCACAAATATTTTCATATAAAAATGCCATTCTTAACTATAGTAAAGCACTAAACTTACGTTATTTTAAGATAAGTTAGCAGGTCCAAGACTTTCAAAAAATTTTACAATTAAATTTGACAATACAATAGAATCAATTAAAGTTTTTCTAATTTTATCCCCGTTGCTTTTATTTTTAAATATCAAAATAATGATTAAATTGTCCCCGAAGAACTGGAAGGTCGTCCAAAAAATTGTAGATATATTTAGTGTAGCATTTGTTTTTTAATTTTGCTACCCCTTCTTAATAGGCGTGGCTTTTAATGAAAAATCAGCGATATCGACATTTTATCAAATTATATAGAAATTTTCGTAAAAAGTGCCAAAAATCTATAGAGAGTGCCAAGGTGCCATTGAACATTCAATAGTGCCACAAATGGCACTTTTGTGCCACTTTTACCAACAGTGCTATAAGCTTCTCTTCATTGTTAAAATCATTGCTTAAATCATTCACAATAAAGCTAATGAGAGGTTTTTTTTGCTCTGTCTCTATCAGTTTTCTCTCTCGTGTAGATGTGCCTTAAGAACCATATGTACAAGTAAAATTACAAACACTACTTCATTTTTTCAAATGACAGAAAAAGAGTAAAGCTACTATATTATACTATGGCAAAAACTACCTAGTTTTTGGCTCTTGCTAATTTTTACTTGTCAAAACGCATATATAAAAATCTAGCAAAAACTAGTTTTGTATACCCTAAAAATTCCTTAGTTGATTGTAACGAATATTTCAACTATCTTATAGGTGAAATACCCCTAACTAATCTATAGTTGAATGGTTTTAGTTGGTATCAACTAAGATTTTTTAAAATCTACAAATCAACTAGAAATGTAGCCAATTGCGACGATGTACTAAACTCAATGGAGAGTTAGTAGATACCAACTATATGCTATTTAAAAATGGTTAATAAAAACCATAAACCACGATGTTGTGTCCCTTTTTTTAATAAATATTTAACATTTTTAACACTTATTTTTTCTTATCTTTTATTACACATACATTTGATGTTTAAATCTTTTTTATATTTTTTGGTATACTCCCGTCAAGCCTTCACCATTTATATTCATTTTGGCAATCTTATTTCTTCCTACGTTCAAAATCTACAATAAAAACAATGATAAATATGCATTTTAGAAAATTATTAGCAATATTATAAATTCTTACCTTTATTTTATTACAAATTTTCTGTTTAGCTTCAAAAGATTTATACAAAAATTAACGGTGGGTTTCAAAAGAAAATGTCAAAAAAATGTACGCAAAACAACAACACATTTTTGCCTTAACTATTAACTAAAGTTTAAACCTACATTATGAGACCAACCGTAAATATTTAAATTAAACGTCTTTTTAATTTTTTTGTGTTTTGTTTTATTTTTTGACAATTTTAAAGTATTAGTAGTATTCGCTTCAACCACAACATATTGTTGCTATCAACTAAAACCCCTATTAGTACTGATTATTGTAGTTGTTTTATATTTTTCAGAGATCAACTAAGCAATTCTATAACTGTGCAACTATGGAATTTTTTCGGTGTATGAAATTTAGGTAGTTTTAGCTTATCTAAATTCACTATTATACTGCATTTATACTTAATTTAGACTGAGGAAAAACTACGTAGTTTTTGTACAAAACTAGTTTTTGCTTTTTTTATATATGCCTTTTGACAAGCAAAAACCATCAATAGCCAAGAACTAGGTCGTTTTTGCTCAGTCTAAATGCAGTATTAGAATGAGGAAAAATTTTTAATTGTCAAAATGCATATATAAAAAACATTCTAAAACTAGTTTTTTACGAAAACTAGGTAGTTTTTACTAAGTCTAAATGCAGTATTAGACTGAGCAAAAACTAGCTAGTTTTTGGCCGTTGCTAGTTTTTACTTGTCAAAACGCATATTTATTTATTTACATAAAAAAACAAACCAACAATTTATTTACATAAAAAAACAAACAAAAACTAGTTTTGTACAAAAACTAGGTTGTTTTTGTTCAGTCTAAATTCAGTATAGGTTAAATTACAAACTCAATGAGAATTTCTTGTTCTCGTCTGGGAGCTTCCTTTAACATTTTAAATATCAAAGAGAAACAAAAACAACAAAAAATTTACCGCAATTTGCTTTGACAGATCTAGCAATAAAGTGACTTATATTTTAGTATATTTTAGTAATTAAAACTACCAGCATTGAATTTAAAGCTTTATAATCTGTATTTTTAAAACCCAATTTACATTACAACCAATAACTAGTAATTTTTGGAAACTTTAGTAGTTATTTAAAATTTGTATGGAATTTGACAGGTAAATACAAGTAGTTTTTAGAAACTACTAGTTTCTGGGTAGTGTAACACTTAAAATTACTCGTATGGTAAGTTTTCAATTTTTTTTTTATATATTTTTAACGCAATTTATAATACCGGTACGTACCATTATTGCCGTTTCGATAACGGTATACAGTCTTAAATACTGTTACATTTTCTGTTACCGAAGCAAACGAAATTAGATGTCGTTGCCGTTATGTTTGCAGAATGCAAAACTGACTAAATTTTTTAATTAAATTTTTCTACCATAAAGCCTTTTTTCGCGTTCCGCCACAATTTTGGAGTTTTTTAAGTGCGGCTTTTTAAAATTTATAATTTGGGGACATACAACAAAGTTTATTGGCTAGGTAAAAAAATATCGTCAAAAAAATTTCCATAAAAGGAAAAATTTTTAGTGAAAACAAAAACCTGGTAATGAAATTTCATTTGTCTGCAAACTGTAAAAAAAATGGAAATGATTTTTTAAAATGTTGGTTTTTAATTTTTATTTAAAAAATAAAAATTGTTTTTTCGACCTTTTTAATTGATTAATTGGAAATTTATTAATTTAGTTCGAGGCCAATTTCCTTATTATGAATTAACATAAATAATAAGTATGTACATTTTTCAAAAACTGCTATTTTTCTTCATCAGGATACTCTCCTGACAAATACTTCACACAGTTTTTGCTTTCAAACACCTCTACATTTTCAGGAATGAAAAGACGACCGTTTCGGGGATTTTCCAGGTCCCCTTCATCAGTTTTCTTTAGAAAGTGGTGGCAGTAGTGCAATGCAATTTGAAGCATCAAAATCTCATATTAAATGTAGAATGAAGCAAACAATAAAATATGTTTTCGAAGTCTTCTGCAAAGCATTTGTTTTTACTATAATTGCGTAAATGTAATGAAAATTATAAAAACGTTCCATTACATGTAATGAAAACAAAAGTAATGAACATTTTTTCATTGCAATTACATTTTACAATGGTAATGGATTTTTTTTAATTTCCATTTTATAGATACAATGATAATGAAAACGCGTAATGCTCATTATTATGTAATTAATTACTCCCATTTCTGATCTTAAGTGATTCCTAATTGATTTTTTTAAAATTTATAAAGGCCAGAACTTTTCAAAGAACTGTTTAGTAAAATTTTAGTTAGAAATTGTATTTGGATTAGGGATGTCAATTCCGAAATTCCGGTATTCAATAAAATTTAGTCCTCGGTGAATATAAAATAGTGAATATAAATAAAATTATTGAGGGAATTTACAGTCAGATCTTAATAAAAATAATTCAGTTAATCAGTAATAAATAAATTTTTAAAAAAAGAATAAAAATTGTTTTTGATTCGCGAATTAAAATTGTTTTTTTTAAGATTTCCGAATAAATTTTAGTCATTAATTAATGTGTTCGTTTACTCGAAATTCTTATTACTTTTTCTACAATTGGAAAGTTTTGTTTACCTTTTGTATTGAATTTTTCCAGCTGTAGTAAAAGTAGTAACTTGTAGTAAGTAAACGAACACTCCTAATAAGTCTCTAAGAAATAAACTTTCATTGATTTAATAAAAATTTAAAATTAAATTTAAACCCTTATAAATCAACTGAAAAATAGTCCTAAGCACACTGCTGCTCACGTAAAGATGTGGATTGCATACAATACCCCCATATTCTTAAAAGCCCTCCGCAAAGTCCCGATATGGATCCGTTGTGCACTTGTGGGATCATTTTGAAAAACGATTGCGTAGTCATAAAATTTCTCATAAAACTCAGTTCAAGGACTTGCTTTTGACTGAAGGGCAGCAAATATCTCAAGATTACACAAAAAGATATGTGTACTAAATTCCAAATCGACTAAATGAAGTTCTTCGTGTTAAGGGATATCCTACTAAATATTAGGTATAGCATTTATGTAGTTCACAAGGGGTGTGCTATCTGTTGTATCGTCCTAACAAAAAACAGAGTTGTTAAAATTTTTATTTGAGTTTAATAGTATATTTAGACTAGGCAAAAACTAGTAGTTTTTGGCCATTTTTAGTTTTTGAGCCGAAAACTACAAAATTAATTTAATTTTTCCATACAATTTTCATACAAACTGAAAACCAGATTCTAGCTGGTTTTTGCCAAAAACCAAGTAAAAATATCTGAAATGTGCATTTTTGATATACCCGGTATCATTTATAGTTAATTTTCGATACACCCTATTGCAACGAATATAGGAGTAAAGCAAGTGTCAAAAAAAATTTTTTAAGAATATTTGCAGTTTATTTTTAAATTGTGTGTTGTTATTCTTTTTTAAATATATTAATAATTTTTTTACATTAATTTAACAATAAAAAAAGAAAAAAAAGTGTGTAATAAAAAAGTGTTGTGACAAAGAAAAACTAAATAACCAGTGTAAATGACTTGGCTTTTGCAATTTAGTTTTGTACAAAAACCAGCTGGTTTTTGCTCAGTCTAAATTCAGTATAACAACGATTTTCTATTCGGTTTTCTATCTGTTAGCACACTCAAGGCTTCATTAGTCTAATCGTAAAGTAAAAAAAACGTATCTATAATCAATTCAATGTGTTAAAATAATATAGAAATTTATTTTTATCTTTTTTCTATGCATTGAAACTGTTGTCAAGTAAAATCGTAAAAAAGTTCTGTTGAAAATAGAAATTTTCTATTTTATTACTTGACATTTAATTCTATGCACAAGAAAAAGATAAAAAATGCAATATTTTTATTTTTTATACTCTTTTTTATTCATTATGTGAATGGTACGTTACTTTTTTTACGATACTTCCAAACTAATTTGGGCTTCAAACATAGTACCCTAAACATACGTAAAAATGTTGTATCGAGCTATTCTCAAATGTTGTATTTTTTCAATTTGAATTCTAACAACTCTGTTTTTTGGTAGGACGATACAACAAATAGCACACCCCTTGTGAACTACCTAATTATAATACAATGTATATCCATATTTTAACTTATTTTCGTCTTTTCGCAGGGGTTCTAATACCACAGATTATACACAGATAGGAAACAGCTGATTTGGACTAAATGGCGGCTATAAAATGAGCGAAATGCAATGCATATCATCTACCAGCTGGAATTGTCTTGTATACAATCGGGCTAATTTCGGTTGGTGATGTCGTTATAGACAGTTATAGGCGTGTTTACTATAAAGTCGTTATAAAAACAATGTTTGGAAAATTTAACAAGCGAATTCACCTTATAAGTTATCCCCTATATTGCAATGGATTTGCCGAAAGGGTTGTATTTATTTGTAAATTCATCTTAAAGGCATGTCTGTACTTTTTCTTTTGTCAGCAACATACTTCTTTTGTTAGCAACACAATCTTTTCTAAATTGACGCTGTCTTACTGTCTATTTGTCATCATTATAAGAAATTTTTCTTAATTCTCCTATTTGTTAGTATCACATGAATTTTCTTAATAAATTTATAAATAATTTTAAAATATTTTTACCTTAACAGCGATTTGAAACGTGAACTAGAAAACTATAAACATTGATCGTCCGAGCGTCTACATAGAATAAATTAAAAACGAGTTTTAATTACGAAATTGATAATATCAATTACTTTTTTAATTGATTTTACAGCTATTACGAATATTAGTTTAATTTATAGAAAGTTGGCAAATTTACGATAAATGCTAATTTACTAATTTAAATAGTACAAACTGTGAAGTCCATCATGGTAAATTCGACAATTTTCTATGGATTAAACTTCAAAAATCATGCTATTTTACAACGACAGCATATTCCCACTTAAACTGAATTCCTTCATTATGTATTGAATATTAGAAAACGGAAATATGTTAAGAAAAAACTACACTTCACCAAATACCGATTTTCCATCCTGGACATGGGGAAATAGCTGGAATGGAGATGGCGATTTTTTACCCTACTGTAAGTAATTTATTTTAATCCAATTGGTGAATATTAAATATTGCAGTGGAATACTTTATTTGTTTAAAAATATGAATTTAATTGATAAAACTAAAAAGTAAACTGTTTATATAAAATATAATTAGGTTGTTCACAAGAGCTGTGCTATTTGTTGTATCGTTGTATCGTCCTAACAAAAAACAGAGTTGTTAAAAATTAAATTGATAAAATACAACATTCGAGAATAGCACGATACAACATTTTTACGTATGTTTAGTGTCCTATATTTGAGTGGGGTAACAAATAGAAAACCCAATAGAAAATCGTTGTTTAACTCAAATAAAAACTTTAACAACTCTGTTTTTGTTAGGACGATACAACAGATAGCACACCCCTTGTGAATAGCCTAAATGAAAAATTAAAATTTGAGTTCGGTATTAAAAATTAGGATGAAAAAATTGTCGGATAGAAAAATCTTGTTAAAAAAGATTTTTGGATTTATTAAATAAAAGTGATTAAAAAATGGGGTTAATATCAAAAAAAAAAAAAAAAATTGTAAAAACAGTAATTTTTACCTATTTTGTCAGTTGTTTTAAAATTTTGTAGTAAAAATTTTTCAGTTAATTTTGCAATATTAATAGTTATTTCTAATGCGTTTGCTAGTTATTTTTCAAAAGTTAAAATAAATAGTTATTTTAAAGGACCTTTGTCGCCTCTTTACTGTCTAGTAATTTTTCCCAAAACATTTTTGAGTGTAGTATTACAAATTATTTTTATTCTACCGAATATTATATTTTTAATTACAATTATCGTTAAGTAATTGTTTTTTCGTGTTTTTTAATTTTTTTTTTGTATTTTAATTAGGATATTTAATTAAAGGACTTTTTATTTCAATCGATTAATCCTGCTCATAATTATTCGGGTTTCCTTCTTAACCTGTTAATCGCACAAAATTTTGAAATTAATCGATTAAATAAATTCTTAAAATATCGTTACCGAAATAACTGAAATACCGTTATCCTTAAAATACCGATACCGAAATAAATTAACTATCGATACCCTTAAAATACTGTTACCGAAATAAATGAAATACTGTTATCTCTAAAATACCGTTATATTTAATTTTCTGCTCATGGTAATCGCAAGTAATTATTGAGTATTTTTTGTACATTAACTCTCTGATGCTCTATTTTTTTGATTGCGATAATATGTAAACTATATATTTGGCGTTGAAAATCTACTATGGAGCAAATGTTAAATTTTAATTTATCGCTTTATTTAGGCGATATAGCACAACAAAGGTTGACGACGTACATATCTAGAAACCCAGTAGTCAAATAATTTCGGTTTTTGTTATAAATAACACTAGCTGTATTTTGTCTCATGCCTATCAACGTTAAGTATTTAAAGCAAATATATGTTAAACCGTTTGTAATATAAAAAAAATTTCCGACTGACGACATATAGTCATAGTCGTATGTTCTAGTTTTTAATTATATTAAGTTGTAATTACATATTTGAATTTAAATAAAGAACAATTAGCTAACTATAAAAAATTTTAAACAGGTTATGTTTATAACACAGTACAACAGCCAATCTGGGGGGTGAGAAATTCCAAGTCAGGGTGATGGTACTAGGTCAGTATAGTAAAACCCTCAAAGGGTTTGGCGTTCGTATGTGTCATTTTTTTTTATGACATTTTAAATTTTTTCCTTATCTTGATGTTTTTTCGCTTAGTTGTAACTCGAGAACCACTTGTCCGATTTTGATGAAACAAATTTGGAAAAATTTAGAATTACAATTTCTTTAATCCGTTCATATAACATTTTTCTTTATAATCAACAGTTTTGCCGGTAAAAATAAATTTGTGGAGAAAAAAAAATATTTTTTTGCCTAAAAATTAAAATTTTTTATGAATTTAAAAAAAAAATTTTTAATTTTTAGGCAAAAAAATATTTTTTTTTCTCCACAAATTTATTTTTACCGGCAAAACTGTTGATTATAAAGAAAAATATTATATGAACGGATTAAAGAAATTGTAATTCTAAATTTTTCTAAATTTGTTTCATCAAAATCGGACAAGTGGTTCTCGAGTTACAACTAAGCGAAAAAACATCAAGATAAGGAAAAAATTTAAAAGGTCATAAAAAAAAATGACACATACGAACGCCAAACCCTTTGAGGGTTTTACTATACTGACCTAGTACCATCACCCTGACTTGGAATTTCTCACCCCCCAGACAATAATCCCAAAAATGTTCCATAGTGTAATGTTCCTTTGTAATCCAACGCACGTCACGGAAGTAACGCGAATAAGTTACGTTAGATGTGAAAGTGTATTAACGTTGAGTTTTCAACGTTGATAATACGAAAAGTATTGCGTTTTTTTTCGTCTTAAACGCGTTTTTATGCACGGCTACTATCAGTAAAATAAAATTACGTACCGAAAATTATTGATCAATTGTTGTTATTTCAGAAGTTTTGGCGATTTTCGCTTTTTGAAAATTACCAAATTTGACGAATTTGGCACTAAACATCAATAGATTTTGACGAAATTGGTTTTGCTTACTACTACCTCTGAGTATATACACTGTGTTTAAAATCTGTTGGCTAGTTTTTGAGTTAGAGAGATATTCGTAAGACGTATCCTGCGATTATCCTGTGAGTCCTGGAGAACAATTTTTAACTGAATTTACAATTAGAGACTCTAAACTAGTTTTGTTATTATCACGTTATCGATAATGTATTTTTGGCGATTTTTCAAATATTTTTTTCTTTTTTAAAAAGTTAATTTTTCCAAATTTACTAACGGCGGGTCTCATACTGTAGGTTTAACTTTAACTTAACTATAAACAAAAGAAAATGTCAAAAAAATGTACACAAAACAACAACAAATATTTGGGTTAACTATTAACTAAAGTTTAAACCTGCATTATGAGACCCACCATAAATTTTCCCTTTACATGCTTCTAGCTTAAAAACGGTTCCTTTTATAAAAAAGTGGGTAATTAAGTTTTCTATGCATATAATACAAGTTGTTTAATAAAATATATAGCCCAAGAGATGGGATGTACAAAATACATCAATCTGGCAATGTAATACTACATTGAAGTATACACCACGGCATATACAATAATGTTAAGTAGTATACTAGGGTGTATTAATTACCTATTAGAATTGTATACCCAATAGACCAAAAAATAAGTAAAGTATAATAGTAATTTAGAAGAAGCTTTTTTTAAAAAAATTACTAGTCTTTTTTGATCATGTTTGAGAAACTATTATCCTTCACAATATATTTTTAAACATATTACTTATATAAAAATCTTACTAACTGTAAAAATATTAAGATTTTCTCAATCTTGTGTGAGAAACTATCCTCCTTCTTAATATTTTTTTTAACATACTTGTAAGAAGATCACTATTTGCAAAAATCATAAGAGTTTCTCAAGTATGTTTAATAAACTATTCTCCTTCACAATATTTTTTCAAACTTTATATTATAATTTTGTTTCAAATCTCATGTTCTTTAATATTTCTTCACCATTTTACAGTTTTGCTTTTATTTATATTTAAAAAACTACCCCTAAATTCATAAACGCTTCGTAAAATTATAGGAGGTTTATTGAACAAATTTTGTATGAAAATGACGTTTTGTAAACCTGCTTTAACTTTACAAAGCGTTTATGAATTTAGGGGCTATTTATTATTCACAATAAATATATATGAAACATGCTTGTCATATTTTGCATTTTTTCAACAGCATTGTTAGTAAGATTATAAACTACTTACTGGAAACAACAATTTCTAAACTCTTTGAGGTTTCGTTCCAGTAGAGTCCCGTTAATTTCTAAGCAAATTAATCGTTGAATATTTTGTACCGCGTGCATTGTCATTTCATTCACAGTTTTGCATCAATGCATTCTATTGGATGTAAAAATTAAAGTTAAAGTTTTTAAGTTAAATTTATTGAGACTTGATTTTTTTCATATACATTTTTTTACTTTTTATTTATTTATTATTTTATTTATTATTATATCATTTATTTTTTTTTTATTTTTTACTAATTAATAAAAAAACAATATAATGTGAATTGGTTATTTGCAAGCATAAGCTAATTCTACAATTGTAGGCATAAACTTATTGTACAATTGCAAGCATAAGCTTATTCTACAATTGTAGACATAAGCTTATTTTACAATTGTAGTCATAATCTTATTCTACAATTGCAAGCAGTAATATTTTCACGAGGATTCCTTTTTGATTTTTCTACAGTAATTTAAAAGCATTTTTCTATAGTTTTTTATTTAAGGCTTAAGCACCGTAAGTTTTTTTTACGTGGAAAAATTTCACTCGAACTTTAAATGCCTCAAATTCCAATTTAATTTAATCAAATGAAAATGTTTTTAATTTTATAACAAAGACACAATCACAATAAACACAAAATGTAACTTTTTCCCAAGAAAAATAATAGTCTTGTACATTAAAGGCGTGTTCGTTTACTTACTACAAGTTACTACTTTTACTACAGCTGGAAAAATTCAATTCAAAAAGTAAACAAATCTTTCCAATCGTAGTAAAAGTAGTAAGAATTTCGAGTAAACGAACACACTGTAAATTTGCGTGAAAACAAAAACTACATAATTTTCACGTGAGACTGATTTTGTGAAAAATAATTTTTTTATATGGAGTATAACAGTTTTTTCACGTGAAACTCAAACAACTTACGGTGCTTTAAGGCTTATACACGCAAGCTTTATTATAATATTTTTCTAAAGGGTTTTGGTCTATTGGGTAGTTGGTTGATTATAAGAGTTTGTGTGTGCGTATAGTCTTTAAGAGCAAGATAAGTGTTAGAATTATAGCATGCTAGAATTATACAGCGTGTTATATAAGGCGCGCGTTAACAGTAGTAGGGCAGAAGTTGATTATTAACATTTGTGCTGTTAAGACTGGGAGTTAGTGTCGTGTTAAAGTTATTATAAAGAGAGTTTGTGTATAAGTAATAGTGTGTAAATAAATACGAGTATTTAAGCTATTTCAAACGTAAGTGGATTTGTGTGTTTGATTATTCTAATTGGTTGTTATTATCGCTGTGAGAGCACCAGGCTGGTATATCTAAATAGACCATTTATCTATTTATAAACAAACGTTTTATAAGGTAAAACGTAACAATTGGTGTCAGCGTTGGGACTGGTTATTTTGATTGCAATAGAAAAGAATCCGGTTTATTTAATGGAATTAAACCAACATTTTTAAAAGGTAAAAACGTAACAATATTGTTATTTAGCCAAAAACTATTTAAAATGTGAAGACCGCCTTTTGGCGTCCTTGGGCATTGATAAATTGGTTATTTTTTAAAATTTATTTTAATCGGGATATACATTAATTGCATTAAAGGAATTAAATGTGCTAAAATCCCAAACGTTTTTTACAAATTGTGAAAAATAATCTGTTGGAGGCATAAGTTAAATTACAAACTCAATCAGAATTTCTTGTTCTCGTCTAGGAGCGTTATTGAACATTCAAAATATCGAAAGAAAAAACAAAAAAACAACAACACAGAATTTAGCAACGTAGTGACATCCATTCATGTATAAACACCAATAGAAAACAATGTTTTCTAAAGTGTCAGTAACATTTAAATTTGCACAAGCACTTGCATATTAGTTTTTTTTTATTTTATTATTTTTCTGTTTTTATTCTCGTTTGGGTTTTGTAAAAAAATTTGTTATACACCGAAATAACGGACTACCGTTAACCTTAAAATACCGTTACCGAAATAAGTGAAAACCCGTTAACCTTAAAATACCGTTACCAAAATAATCAAAATACCGTTATCCCTAAAATACCGTTACTGAAATAACTAAAATACCATTAACCTTAAAATACCGATACCGAAATAAATGAAATAACGTTACTCTTAAAATACCGTTACCGAAATAGTCTAAAATAGCGTTACCCTAATCGATAACCGCATCGTTTCGGTTACCATCCATGGTATTTTTTGCCTCTGGGATATTGATTGAACACAAAGATAAATAAAATGAAAATAGTACATCTCGCATATTGATTTTTTGTTGAGAATCAATTTCCCTCTACTTTTACGTCCTTCTATCCCTCCTTTTATTTAATTTTAATAGATGATAGCGCAGGAAATTTTCGAAAAAAAGTTCACATTAAAGAATAATTTTCACTACAATCTTGTAAACAATTTATTTGTAAATTGCATTGTTTTATTTTTTAAACTAATTAAAATTTAAAAAACTAGCTAATGTGAGGTGTAGTGTTTTGAGAAATTAGTCGTATTTTGCCGACGTTATTAAATAAATTTAATTTTCGTGTAAATTTACATTAAAATTAATGTTTTTTTTTTATTTTTAAATTTAAATACAATTAAAATATACAGTAACAAGATTGTACACTAGGAAATTTAGACAATTTTTAAATGCAGTAAATTATAAACCAAACGTAATTCCAAAAGTAAAAAGTAATATAAAAAAATTTACCAACAGTGAAGCTATGATGTTTTTAAGAGCAATATTGACGGCAAATCTCATCTGCAGTTTCGTTACGCAAACGTTGTTGATTTTCTTTATTCTTAAGTTTGCGTACTTGGCGTATATATTCGATAACGTTATGCATGTGATCGAAACAAATGAGACCAGCAGTCCCAACACTTAGATCTAAATGACGGAAACGACTAACATTACAAGTACATCCATCAAAGATAAAATAGTGTTTTTCCTCTGACCTAATTTTGCCAAGGCAGCGAAAAACGACAAAATTACCCCAGGGTGTCATAGTAAGTATTCGATCGGCTATCTTAAAACCGGCTTGAAATAGTTTACATATGCTTGCATAGCTACCAGATTCAGAACCAACCACAGCCATATCCAAAGGACATTTAATATAGCCTGGATAATTATTGGGATTAGGACCAGAACAGTAACGTGTGGAATTTTTAAGAAACTTGTCATTTTCATCATCGGCTTCAGCACCATCATAAGGTACTTCTTTGCGTGTCTGCACGCGAATATCTTTGCCATTTCTATCTTTATCTATTGAATCATAGATTGTACCTTCTCTGACGGCCTTGTAATTTTTATCTCTTTCGTTTTCACTTTTGTTACCTTTTTTATTCTCGCTTTCATTTGTGTCCACATCCTTACCTTTTACACTGTCCTTGGTCTTTTCGTTATCATTTTCTTTATTCTTTTCTGAATCGTTATCAAAATCTTTTTCTTTCTCCTTGTCTGTTTCCTTGTCTTTGTCCGTACGCTTGCTTGAATATTTGTTTATGTCCCTGTTTATATCAAAGGTCTCATCTTTGTTGTTATTTGAGCCCGATATTTTTTTTTCTGCACTTTTGCCAACTTCACTTTGACTTTTATTTTTATCCCCAACTTTGTCCAGACTATTTTTGTCCTTATCGCTTTCTTTGTCTAAGTCTTTTGTAGTCTTATTTTTATCTTCATCTTTGCTGAAGTCTTCTTTACTTGCATTTTCGTCTTTTTTTAAATATTTGGTATCCTTGTCTATATCTTTACCTTTAATTTTGTTATCTTCTTTGTCATTTTCTTCTTTGCTTTTGCCATCTTTGGCTTTACCCTTACCTTCTTTGTCTTTAGATTTGTCAACTCTGTCTTTAGCTTTGTCATATTCTCCTTCATTGCTTATGTCGTTTTTGCCCTTATTATCGATATGTTTGTCCTTATTTTTGCCTTTATCATTGTCATCTTTTGCTTTATTTTTATTGCTCCCTTTTATTATTTTGCCAGTATCATCTTGATTCTTCTTTTGCTTTTTAATGTCTTCTTCGTCACTGCTATTTTCATGATCATCCTTTTTGCGTTTTTTTCCTCCTTCATCATCTTTAGCTCCCTTACCTTTGCCGCCTCTGCCATCTTGCTTTTTTCTACCTTTACCAACTTTTCGACCTTTGTTAGCCTTACCAACTTTACTTCCCTTACTACGTGCCCCTTTTCTTTTATGACCAGTATCTTCTTCCCCGCTAGATGATGACTCTAAACGTTCAAATTCTTCAGCGGCCTCACCAATAGTTTCTTCTTCTAGAACATCTTCGGCTTCACTTGATGAAGTCCTTAGTTCCATTTCATCTACGTCCGACTTAAGATCTTCGTCTTCATAATCACTTATTTCGCCCAAAATTTTCTGGCATAAGTCCTCAGCTTCTTCAAAGCAAATATGTTCATTAATTGATATAACATCACCATCAGTGTCAAGTTTAATCTCTTCTTCTGGTGCAGATTTTTGTTGAATATTTTTAATTTTTAAAATATGTATTAAAAACTGGCTAGTTCGATTCGAATCGAGCAATATATGATTGAAAGTATTCATGAAAACCTCAAAATTACGAAACATGCGAACAGTAGCACTTTTTCCCATTTGGTCATATACATAAGATTCATCTTCTTTTCCGAGAATACGATGACGATATGGGTCTAGTAGATAGATAAAGGCATGTTTTTTCCAAATTGTATACATTTGATAATTGATTTGTACCAACAGTTTTTGATCTCCAACGTCGAAAGCTTTTTCGATGGACTGAGTTAATTCGCTATATTTGAAACCTGGTACACAACGCCAAGTTCCTTCATATTTGTGCGCTATTAAGTCGATTGAAATACGAAATTGTCCCATATTAAAGATACGGGGAAATTCAGTAACATCTATTTGGTCATTGTTCATACATTTTACCCAACAGGTTTGACAAAAATTGACGCCAAAACATAATATTTTGTCGACCATTTTCGTATTCCATGTAGCAGGGTGGTCAATTTTTGAGCTCACCATAGCCGCAACTCCAACAGGTAGAGCACTACGATTCCGCAATAAATCAGCTTTGTTTAGAGTTAGGTGTAAGCCGGCCTTAAGGTAAGCGTACTCATCGTTAATAACTTGATATTGATGAGTCCGCGTATTATAATCTCGTTGTATTACACCACCCGAAGGAGTAGTAACTTTAACTATCTTCATTTCCCGTAAACTAATAGGATCCGTCGCGCGTAGGGAACTTAAACTAACTATCAAATGTCTTACATTTTCCAAAGTTTTTAAACATATTAACATAGCCACTCCTTCATCTTGATCTAGACGAAAATCGCTTAACCTACGGCCACAAACATCAAATATAAAGTATGCATCTCGGGAGCGCCAAATGAATATATAAAATGATGATCTAACCGTTAACAGACAATATTTATGTTGACGAAAGAAACTTTTTAAAGCGGGTTTAAGACCTTCCAATATCAAGTTCTCATTACCATCTCCATAAGCTCCCATTTCCGCCGAGTCAGCGGCATTTAATGTGAATTTTGGCATTAATTCGACTTGAAAATTACAATCGTTCATTTTAAATTCACGCAATATCTTCTTTTCATTAGACGTATAGATATCAGATGGTGATTCTAGCTTATTGTCATTCTTTTCGGAAGTCGTATACAATAGTAGACCTTCTTTCAGGATATCGTCTATTAGTGAAGGGGTCCATGTAGTTTCCGCATTAAGGTGTAGCCGTGCAAATGCTTTTAAATAGGTGGCATATCGTGCTTGAATAATATCAGTGGGCTTTCCTTCCGTCTTAAAATTGACATTTGATGCGACTAAGCCAATGGGCGAGCCAAGGGAATTACGGTTTTCATCTTTCGCCTTAATATCTGTAAAATAAATGATTCAATATTATTAACGTTGGAATAGAAATAAAGTAACGGAAATCAAAGCATTTATAATGAAAAGTGTCGTTCGCTCTATCTCAAGCTGTCCAAATGTGGCTTAACGGATTTTCTACTGTTCAAAAGAGTTTGAGTAGAATAGAGCCTGAAGAGAGAGGAGAATCGAGAAAGTTGTAATTTCTCTATTACCACTCCCAAACTGTCTGGCGATAAATTGCAAAATGACATGGTCGACGAACACATATAACCTATTCAAAACAAAATGTTTCGAATATCCTTGAGACTGGAACTGTGGGTCCTATCTTAATGTAATATAAGGTGTGAAGGTATAAATCTCTAGAAACTTAAATTTAATAGTACTTGAATCGGCGGTATGAACTAAATCCCCAATGAATTAAGTCCCCAAAACGGAAGTGAATTAAATCCCCAAAATTGGGGGTTTATTTCATTATGAAATAAACCCCTAATTTCAAAAATGAAATAAACCCCTAATAAAATGAAAGAAATCCCCAAAACGAAAATGAAATAACTCCCCACATTTGTGGAATTAGGTCATAAGAAATAATTCCCCATTTCTAAAATGAAATAAGGTCCCATTTTTTTTTTAAAGTTTTTATTTATCTATCTATTCAAACGAAGCAAGAGAAACATACTTATTAGCTTATTCTCAATGGAGTGAGAAATAAAACCATATGGCTTTATTGCCAACACCCAAGTGCAATAACACCATAATCGTTTAGCAACCGAAGTGGGAATAACGCCATAACAGTGTAATTGTTATAGTTACATATTGCCAAGAGAATGAGTTCCCATTGTGAAGTGTTGGAAAAACACGGTACAGGAAGTGGAAAGGGGGGGTGGCGGGCGCGGCGGGCCCGCGACGAACGCGGCAGGTGCTCTCAATCTTCAATAATCTTAATTTTAGTGAAAATGAATTAACTACCCAAAAATAATTTCGGGGGTTTAGTTCGATTCCAGTAATTGGGGATTTATTTCATTGCGAATTAGCTCCCCAAATTTGAGAATGAACTAAGTCCCCAAAAAGTGAAATAAGTCCCCAAATTCGTTGTTGTTTTTCCCTGTACAAAATTTTGGGGACTTGATTCATTTTGATTTTGGGGACTTAGTTCATTGGGGACTTAGTTCATTGGGGACTTAGTTCATACCGCCACTTGAATCGTATTGCTGCTAATTACAAAATGTGCAAACTACTTTTCGATCAAAAAAGATCACACCAATATTTTTGGAAAATATATAATATCCTAGACGAGAACAAGAAATTCTCATTGAGTTTGTAATTTAACTTAACAAATATTTCCAGAAGTTCTAAAAACATCGTCCCCTGACGAGTTCCTTAGGCAAGAATGAAATCCGGATAGGGACGTGCCTCCAACAGATTATTTTTCACAATTTGTAGAATACGTTTGGGATTTTAGCATATTTAATTCCTTTAATGCAATATCCAGCTTTAGACTAAACCTATAGGGATAAAGGAGTTCACTATGCTATATAGAAAAGGAAAAGTGGGCTGCAATTAGACGAATATAATAATAGTGACGACTTATGTAGGTCATTAATACAAAGTCGATTTAAATGTTTTGATGCACATTTCTTTTTGGAGCTCAATAACATCAACACATTATTATCAATTCCCCACAGTAGCGAGGAATATTTTTGGACCTGTAATTGTTTTATAGATTGGTTGGTTTTTATGAAACAATTTTAAATATTTTATTTTAAAGAAAAATTATTACAACTTCTACAAAGAAAAGTTTACTAGAGAGTGAAAATAAATTTCAATACTTCAAATACACAAACAATTCTATGATTGCTTTTCTACAAAACCCCTTCTCAATCATGTAAGCCTAGGCTATCAGAAAGTTTAACAAATCTACCACTATCTAATGGTTTAGTAAAAATATCGGCCAATTGATCCGTTGTCCCAATAGGTTCCACTTTGATAACTCCTTTTTCAATATAATCCCGGATAAAATGATGCTTGATATCTATGTGTTTGGATTTCTTGCATTCAACGTTTGAGGCCATACAAATACATCCATGATTGTCTTCATAAATGGTAATAGGTTCGTTATTCATAACTTTTAAATCTTGAAGCAAACCTCGTAACCAAATTGCTTCTGATACGGCTGAACTTAATGCAACATATTCTGCTTCGCTTGAAGATGTCGAAACTGATTGTTGCTTTCTACTAGCCCAGGAGACAGTACATCCATATATCTTGATAGCAAAGCCGCTTACTGACTTTCTATCGATTTCATCACTAGCCTAGTCAGCCTCATCTTAACCCATCAATACATTATTATCGCTTATTTCATAATATTGTTTTTTGTTCAATGTACCTTTGAGATATCTTAAGATTCGTTGTAATGCTTGCCAATGTTCGTCTGAAGGATGATGTTGGAAACGTCCAAGATATCCTACGTGATAGCAGATATCTGGTCTAACTCACAGCATTATATACATCAGGATTCCAAGTAATTATCTGTAGGGTTTATCAATTTTGTTTTGAGTTTTGTTTAAAGACAATTTTAAACATTTGTCCATCGGCGTTTTCACTGGATTACAATCGATCATTGAAAACTTCTCCAATACTTTTGTAATACTAGCTTCTTGAGATATCATTATATTTGTAACATTATTTTTAAACTTCATTCCCAAAAAGTGTTTTAGAACTCCGCATTCTGATAATTCAAACTTCTTAGACAATTGTGTTTTGAAACGTTCAATCACTTTTATGTTGCTACCAGCAATTAATAAGTCATCTACGTACATGATTATATATAGATGGTATATAGAACATCAGAATTTTCAAATTTTGTATACAAGCAATAATCATGTTTTGATCTGGTAAAACCATCAATTACAACCAGAGAAACAAGCCAGCCGCCGTAAGCCGTTTAAGCCGCCGCCGCCGATTTTTTTCGGCTCATTTGGGCTGGAAGTATCAATTTTCCAAAATAAAAAATTAAAAGCAAATGTCATTTTTAAAACAAATTTTCTACTTCATCATTTCCTGAACCATCAAGAGTATTTTTTTTTAGTTCAAAAGAAATAAAAGAACCAGTTTTATAGTCAGAGCTAAGAAGGATCTTTGTCATAAATATTTCTTAAGTTGGAAGTTTTGCTTGAAAACTTCTGACAGATTTCGCTGAAATTTGGATATTCAATAGAGGAGAAAATCCAAATGAACACGTCTTTAGCACCCATAGTTTTGGATACAAATTACACAGTGTTACAAAATAAAATAAAAAATATATATACTTTTCAAATGACCAAGTGTAGATTGCTTCGAAAGAATTAATTCAATTTTAGCTTAATTCGCACAAAACCGAATTCAGCTTTAGCAAGTGAATATATATCATTCCATCTAACTATTCCTTTATAATTAATTCATAGGTTTCATTCCCAAAGTTTAATATTAAATAGAATGTATTCTTATGTTGAATACATTCCTTATAGAATCACAATCAATTTAAATAATTAATTTTTTCATTAATTCTAATCTTTTACAAAATGGCTTATCAAAATTGTCATTTTATTCAATCAGTAAAAGATCTAAGGTATGAATATACTAATGATTCTGATAACACTTTAGTTTATAATAGCTGTGTTTGTGGGGCAAACTATCAACGTTGGCTTATGTCATTCCCATACAAATTTGACATTAGTAACGTTTAGAGGTTAACACTAAACGTTGGCTGATGTCAAAATTATATGGGAATGACATAAGCCAACGTTGATAGTTTTCCGCGCAAACACAGCTAATTACAAATTAAATAAAAATGTGGCTTATTTGAGGGATTTAATATTGATATCATATACAAAACCGATAAAAATAATTAAAAATGCAACATTTGTTTTAATCTTTTACAAACCGAATGAAACGTGAAAGATCATTTAAAAAGAATGAATTCCTGAAAGAATTCATTCACTATGCATGAAAATTAAAAGAATGAAACCAGTGAATGAATTCATAAGGAATGGTATAAACGAATGATATATTAGTAAATTTTAATTAAAAGTCCAAAAGTGAATTAAAGAATTAATTCATTCGAATTTGTGGTCGTAGGTTTGGTTAAGTAGATCACATTACATTTTTCAGAAATTTCAGTACACCTGATTTTTTTTTTATTTCTTTAATAAATATGTAACATTTGAAATTATATGTCAAAAGAATATTAAATATAATACTTATGCTAGACATTTATAGCTCCTAGTAGGAGCATAGGGCGGAAACAAAAACAGTCCATCGTTGCCTATCTTGCGAAAATAGTTTGATCTGCTGCCATGTTCCCCTAGATCGATGTTCAGCATGAATAGATCTTATCCACGTTGTAAAGGGTCTTCCTGGACGTCTTGAGCCTTGAAGGTTCCATTCAAAGGCCATTTTTGCAATATCGTTGTCGGGTTTGAAATTATTATCAAAAGACACATTTTTAAGACGTTGCGGACGAAAAAAATGTTAAGTAAGTTATTTCTCGGTCGACTTATAAAATTGGGGAGATATTTACAATAATCGACGCTGTTCTGAGTTCCGAATCCACAAAAATATTCTAAAGTGAAGCATTCCGAATTTTTTTGCTGTTCCGTGATCCGCATCAGAGTTATTTTTTTCGTTTTATTTCGTGTAGAAAAAGCTTGATGATAGTGAAACGAATATATATTTTTTAACGATAATTATTATATAATAATTTATTTTAAAATTAGTTTATGAATATTAAAATTTGGTAGAAACAACAAATTTTCGAAATTTTTAATTTTTTACAAATCAACTCTAATTAAAAAGTTTTGGAACTAAGAACAGGGGTGAATATCTGAATTGTTTAACTTTTCTTCTAAGTTTTTCAACTTTGACATCTTTTCGAGCATAGTTTTTTTCGAACCATATTTTTTTCTAGTTTATTCTAAAAACACATTTAATTTTGAGTGAAAATAGAGTTTGTTTATTTCTAAGTTCCGAATCCACATTAAAAATTCTAAAGTGAAACATTCCGACTTTTTTTGCTGTTCTGTGATCCACATCCGAAATATTTTTTTCGTTTTATTTCGTGTTGGAAAAGCTTGGTGAACGTAAAACGAATATTTTGTTGCAAAAATTAATATGTTAAAATTTGTCAGTATGCTAAAATTTGTTCGAAACAGTCAATTTCCGACATTTTGAATTTTGTGTGATTTTACAAAACCACTCTAATAAAAAGTTTCGGAATTCAGAACAGGGGTGAGAGTGTCATTGTGGGTGAAATTCAGCAATTTTGAATCTTGTAACTTTTTTGGAAAGACAAAAAATTTAGCTTTCCAAATATATATAGAATTATTTATTTGTAACTGAAATTTGTTGACAGTTTTTTTTTTTAAATATTAAATTTAATTTTTTTTTAATTTGTATACTTTGACAGCTTTTTTACAGTATTAAACAATTCTTTACTATTCCCAGCAAAATTTTTTTGAACTGGTTACCTTTGAATCTGTTCTAGAACAGGTCTTTTTACCACCGGTTCCATGGAACAGGTTCTAGAACTGATTCATGGGAGTCGAAATGCAAGGTTTCACTGTCGCAGAACCAGTTCTATAACAGGTTCTAGAACCGGTTCCAAAACAACCTGTTCTAGTCTGGAGGAAAAGAACCAATTGCTTTTGGGACAAACTCAAACAAAAATCACCGATGATAGAACATAAAGTAGAACAGGTTGTTTGCAAGTACAAGTTGTTCTACAACCGGTTCTTTGCATCCGACAATTTCGCTGGGTTGTAATTTATTCTGAAAGTGGGTTTAGTTCTTAGTAAAATCAGATTCTTTTGTGTAAATTAATTGAAAATTAAAAAAGTTATCGTAATTTTTCTAAACATTTAATTTCAGCTATTATAAGACAACTCGATGTTCTTGTTTGCACACTCATTAAGGTTAATATTTTCAATTTTCTTATAAATGCAAAGATTTCATGTTTATAAAAAAATGTATAACTTTGACAATTTTAAAGCGATTAAAGTAGAACTTCATTTTACCCTGAATTAAGAATAAATTAGATAAAAATTAGTTATTTTTAAACAAAATATTGCAATTAAAAGCCGTCAAAATTAAACAAAATAAGAAAAAATTAAGAAAATCAGTTTTATTTGAAAATATTTCCACATAATTTTGTTGAATATATAAACATATGTATATATTTGGAAAGCCCAACTATCTCTCCTTCTAGCCCCGTTCAAAAACTAAAAATCCTAAATTTGTAATTTTTATCGATGAATTTAACTTAAAATCAGAGACCCAAAATAACGGTTATATTTCTAAAAAAGTCACCACCCAAATTTATTTAATTATAATATTTCAATAATGCACTATATTTTATAAATCATATTGCACAAAAAAATCACAAAGTTTACAAAGATTTTAATTTTTAAAATTTTTATATTTTACTCTATAAATTTCTGTTGTTTTTTGATTTTTATTTTAAAACTTTTTATAAAAGTTACAGAATGATTTTTTTGAAAAAATTAAGCACTAACTTTATTATTTGATAATAAAATAAAAATTAAAAATTGACCTAAATTGAATGCCGGAAGTTGCTGGAATATACATATTTACTCACTTTAAATCACTGTTCAATCTTTTATTAACACTAGTTGACATCATCAGGATATTATAATTGGTGAAGTCATTGGTTCTATGGCTTTTGATTTATATTCTTAATTGTTATTTTTTGATAAAGAAAAAAAATCACAAAATAACTTTTATTATTTTTGAAAAAATAAAAATCGTGTTTGGATTGTTTTTGTTTGAATTAAAAATAAAAATCAAACAGAGCAAATAAACAGAAAATTAAAAATACTCAAACAAGAAATAATTGTAAAACAATCACTTTTTTGAATAAAAGTTATAACTGTTACGTCCCTGCTTAAAATTATTTTTTATTTGATAATTCCAAATTTTTTGTACAATTTTCTACTGCTATATTTTGGAAAAAACCTTAAACATCTTTAAATTACGTGTATAATGTTCTATCAGCCGATCAAGCCGCCGCCGCCGCCGATTTTATCCGGCTCAACTTTATCTGCCGATTATTTTGATCGGCTTGTTTCCCTGTTTACAACAACCCCTTCTAGTACTTCCATGTAAATTGTTTCGCTTAGGTCACCATATACTTAGAAAAGTGTTTTAACGTCTACTTGATTTATGATCAAGTTCTTCTTTAGAGCTATTTCCAATACCACGCGTACAGTTGTAAGCTTTGCTACTGATGCGTAGGTTTCTGTATAATCGATACCTTTCTTTTGTAGAAAGCCTTTTACTACAAGACGGGCTTTGTATCTCATTGGATTTCCATTTTCATCACACTTTAGTTTAAATACCCATTTAGATTTCAGAAATTTCGCTTTTTCAGGAGGTTTCACAATTCTCCAAACTTTATTGCTTGCCATGGACTTCAGTTCTTCCTTTATAGCCTTATACCAGTTATTAGCATCTTTACGATCAGATATATCGGAATATTTTTTAGGTACATTGTCGAGATCAACGTTATCAGTACAAGCGAAATATCCAAATTGAAAACCTAGAAACCTGCCCGGTGGTTTTCGTTCTCTTTGACTTCTTTTAGGAGTTTGAACTTCATTATTATTTACTGTACCATCTGTAGCATAATCATCATTGTTGATTGTATTATCATTGTCATCAGCATCGTTAGCATCATCGTAATTATTATTATCATCATAATCATTGTTGGTATCATTAGGAGAATTGCTGTAGTCGACATTATTAGTTAGCAAACCATCAGATGTATTTCCACGATCAGTACTACGTTCACTTCTTAAATCAATGACAGATTCAATGTCATTATTAGAAGTAACAGGCATATTAACTTCATCCCCTTCTTGCATGTTGCTTTTTATAACAAAATTAGGTAATTCATCTTTGCGTTCATCGTCAAAAGGAAAACTTGTTTCATCGAATTTGACATCTCTTGAAGTTACAATCTTCCTTGCATTCATGTCCCATAATTTATAACCATTTGGAACATAACCAAGCATATGCCTTACATCCAAAAACTTTAAGGGAACAGGTGTGATCGTTAGAAAGCGCTTTGGTCGGACTTCGGTTAATTAAATATACTCCAGTCAAGGCAGCTTCATTCCACATATTCTTAGTCATTTTGGATTGAAGTATCATCGTTCGAACTTTTTCTACCAGAGTTCTATTAAATCGGTCTGCCACGCCGTTTTGTTGGGGTGAATAGGCAATCGTCTCTTCAACTTGAATGCCCTTTTCCTTGTACCATTTATTCTGTTCGTTGGATCCATATTCACGACCTTGATCTACAGTCAACTTCGAAATGGATAACCCAAATTAAGCAGTGGCCAAGGCTTCATATTCTAAAAATCTACTAAAAACATCAGATTTCTTTTTAATTGCAAATATCATTGAGAAGTGACTAAAATCATCAATGAATGATACGAAATATTTCGATCCATCCCAAGCTACTGGATCTATGGGACCACAAACGTTAGAATGGAGTCTTTCAAGAGGACGCGTGGATTTCTCCCGAGATTTGTTGAAAGGGTCACGACTGAATACAAATATCACAAAATTCAATCTTTTCTGGCTTTACATCAATGCCGGATACCATATTCTTGTTTACCAAATCATTAAAACACGACTGACCAATGTGACCATAACGTTTATGCCACAGTTCATTCTTCTCAACGTTCGATAAGTTAGCCACCCATTGCTTAATAAATACTAAGACTCACCTCATATAAACTTCCATGTGAGTAAGCAATCGCGATTAAATCATTACCATTCATAATTAAAGCTTTATCTTTATAGAACATTACTTTAATTCCAGCTTTGGTCATCTTCTTCACTGATAGTAAATTATCTCTTAACTCGGGCACGTACAACACATCCTTTAGCGTTATATCAACATTTCTATTGCTTACCCCTACAATTATGCCGACTTTGTTAGCAATCAAGGATTGATCATCTTTAGCAATTTTAATTTCAATAGGATTTGACAAATTGTTGAGGGTGTCAAAGTACCATTTTCATTTACCAAATGGTCGCTTGCACCAGAATCTAATTTAAATTTTATACACGACTTACGGTTATGGGATTTAACAGAATCTGCCATAAAGCAAACAGATTTTGAATCTTTGGTACCTTTGGCAGCAGTACGGGCTTCCCCCTGGCGACACTCATTAGCCTTATGACCTGGTTTGTTGCATTTAAAACAGCGTCCTTGAAATTTCTTCTTGAAATTTTTCTTTCCTGCAAAGGCTGTATTAACATGACCAACTTCTTCATCTAAGCGGTTTGACATCTTAGTTTTTTCGAGCAGTAAACGTTCCTTTACCATGTTGTAATTTAGTTTAGATTCTTCCAAATTTTGTAAAGCAGTAATCAATGGGTCGAATTTTTCAGGCAAGGTCATAAACAATTGCGTAAGAATATCGCTATCTTCAACCTTCGCCCCAGCCATCTTTAGATTTCGTACAAGATTTTCGAATTTCAGCAAATGTTCCGCTTCAGGTTCTCCGTCTTTCAACTTTAAATTTATAATTTGCTTCCTTACCAGAACTTGATTAATAAGAGATTTCTTCGCAAATACGTTCTGGAGACTTTCCCACATCTCTTTGGCAGTTTTTTTTTTTCACGGATGTATCCCAAGCAATCATTGCTTTCAAATGATACCAATTTGTCTCTTGCTTTACGATCCTTCTTTAAAAATTCCGTCTTAGCAGCAGCTTCAGTTGGGGGTAGGCCCGTTAAAACCTCCTCCAAATTCAAATTTTCGAAATGAGTTTTAACGCGAAATTGCCACTCATCATAACCGCGACCGTTAAATTGCGGTCTACCAACACTATCTTTTTGTTCGCCAATAACCTTTCATAGATTCGTTGGTTTTTATGAAACAATTTTAAATATTTTATTTTAAAGAAAAAATATGACAACTTCTACAAAGAAAAGTTTACAAGAGAGTGAAAATAAATTTCAATACTTCAAATACACAAACAATTCTATGATTGCTTTTCTACAATAAATTGGTTTTGTGAATACCTTGTGTTCAAACATAACTGAGAATTCTATTAGATTTGGATTAGTAGTGCCTCACTAAACACTATTAAAAAAAAAAAAATAATAACACTTAACTAAAAAAATAAAAATGCCCTGTTGGCTGTCCGTCTCCAATATACACAAATTGCCTGTACTTGTACGTAAAAACCATACGTCAGTGTGGCAAAATTTGCGAAAAGGTGACACAGAGGAAATAAGAAGATAAACAGGAAATCTAAAGTAGAATGTTTGTATATATCTGTTTGATCACTTCATATAGAGACAATCTGACAATAAAAATATAAACAATAATACAATTTAATGAAAAATCACTGCTGAAGCATGTCCATAAAAAAGGCAGAAACTGGATCTAGTCTGAATTGCAAATTTAATGTGTTTATAACTTTTGAAGAAAATGTTTATTCTTCTTCTTAACCTCAAACCTACTAAATTAGAATTAATAAAAATACATATTAATTACAATATTAATTGTATTTGGTCTATACGACGGGTTTGAAAAAACAACTCTTAACTAAAAAAACTATTTTTTATTTTTGCGGATATTTTTGTGAATTCGAATGCCTTTCCAACGGAGCGAAGTATAAGAATTATAAAATTAAAGCTGCAATAGTGTCTATACTCGTAATTAGGACTGTTGTCAGCTGAGCTTGTTAATCTTTGTGCTGATGATGCCAGTTATTTTATTCAAGATGTGCCAAGCTTTGACCTCCACACATACTCTACATCTCAAACATTGTTCTACCTCAAACCCAAAATCTAATATGCAGTGTGTTCGTTTACTCGAAATTCTTACTAAAGGGTTTTTCAACAGGGACGCTACAAAAGTAGAAAGACAGGGACAGCAAACGACGCCATATTTCTTGCCGCTCTTTTGACATTTCTCTTCAGTAAGGTTTGCCATTTCATGATGGAAAGATATACGAGCCAACAACGAGTCGAAATTATTAAAATTTACTACCGAAATTCGGAGTCAGTTGCCTCAACGTTAAGAGCGCTTCGTCCAATTTATGGTCGTCATAATCGTCCTAGCAGATCAACAATTGAGCGTCTAGTGGAAAAATTTGAATCCACAGGCACAGTACAAAATGTTCCCGTGCCAGTGAGACAAAGAAGTGCCCGTAGTGTCGAGAATATTGCTGCCGCTGAGGCTTCAGTTGAAGAAAGCCCAATTGTGTCTCTCAAGCGTTGGGCATCTCTGTGACGTCGTTGTGGCGAATTTTGCGAAAACATCTTGGCCTACATCCTTACAAGATCAAATTGACGCAAGAACTGAAGCCGCTTGACCACCAGAAGCGTCGTACGTTCGTGAATTGGGCTGAGCAACAACTTGAAAATGATTCGGATTTTCATCGAAAAATCATCTTCAGCGATGAGGCTCATTTCTGGCTGAATGGCTTCGTGAATAAACAAAATATGCGTTATTAGTCAGACAGCAATCCACACGTACTCCATGAGTCATCATTGCATCCCGAAAAAATTACGGTTTGGTGCGGTTTATGGGCCGGCGGCGTCATTGAGCCGTACTTCTTCCGTGATGATCAAGACCGGCACGTTACTGTGAATGGGAATTGCTACCGTTCAATGATAACCGAATATGTTTGGCCCCAATTGGATGATATGGACTTGGAGGACATGTGGCCGCCTCGCTCGTGCGATTTGACGACGTTGGACTATTTCCTGTGGGGCTACGTCAAATCTATGGTCTATGCCAACAAGCCAGCGACGATTGATGAACTTCGTACGAATATCGAACGTGAAATTGCAGCAGTATCGGCCGATTTATGCTTGAAAGCGGGCCCGATGTGGCCATGCAAAAGAGATCGATTTCCATACATAATGGCATCGAACGTACTTTCACAGGAATAATGAATTTCATTGATATCCAAAACCGTTTTTGTAGTAAAAGTAGTAACTTGTAAATTTTTTTTCATGTTTAAGACACTGTCATTTTAAGTCTGGCGAACAGTTCTGGATAAAAATAATGCAAGACTTAAGGAAATTTTGTAGAATTTCCAAAAATATACAGTTTGTATAGATCCGATCAGTACTCGCTAAATTTTGCTCTGTAATTTGATAACAGGTCGATATCGCTAATTTTTCATTGGAAGCCACGCCCACCTAAAACAAGTGACAAAATAAAAAACAGACATTATGTTAAAATTCTGCACAACATTCTAAACCACATATTTGCCGCCCGGGGCGAATTTAGCAACTATTTTGATTTTTAAAAATAAAGGCAACGAAAAAAAATTAGAAAAAACTTGAATCGTTCCTATTAAATTTTCCACCACTGTATATGTGGTATATAATGTTAGCGATAATAACCCAACTAAAAAAAATTATATGTCTTTTGATATTATAGTATATGATAATGTCCGAAAATGAGAACATCTAATTGTATCAAATTATATCGTATTATGATAATATTAGACCTAATTTGACACAATTAGATCTAATTTGATGGAATAAGATATGGTTTGATACAGTTTTATCCGGATTTTGTCCTCATCCAAATGTATCAAATATAATATAATCATATCCAACTAGATATAATAGATTATAATTCGATACAATTATACATAATTATATGTGTCATATGTAACTATATATCGGTCTATATATAATTGGATATTGTAATATGTTGCGCTATATATTGTGCAATATATAACAAGATATAGTTATATATTTAGGATATAATTTCGTAAAATTTTATATAATTATATCTTGGTATATATGTTCCAATATATAATTATACAAAATTTTATATGATAATATATGACTATATCAAAACTTTTTTACTTGGGAAATGTTTTTTTTTTCGAAAATACTCTAAAAATGTTTAAAGCTATAAAAGATCATGCCGATGGTCATATGTAGCCAAACATTTCTGACGATATATTCAGAATTTGATATATGTATGTGTTAAAAGGAGTCAAATAACTTATATATGATAGAGAAGCCGCTTAGCATGCTCTTAACTACGAGTTGTCAACTCATGACAATCTTTGTTTCTTTATTTATGAATATTTTTTATAAGTATCAGATTTTTCTTATAAAGGAGCCTATGTTGTTTAGCTAAAATAACCCAAGTAAAAATGAGATCGCATATGAACATATATGATCATATATGGATTCGTATATGATCATATATGCTCATGTATGATCATATATGTCATGTATGATCATATATGTCCATATATGAAACAATATATGACCATATATGGTATATGGCTCAAATTTCGGATCCGAACGTATATGGTCATATATGAGACCATATATGGTCATATATTGTTCCATGTATGGACATATGATCATATATGAGCATATATTGTAATAAAAATTGCAAACAGTTCTCCAGTTATTACCTTTTTATGAATTGGAGATACAATAAAATTTTCCGAGTTTTATTTCCAAACTAAGAATATTTCAATAATAACAAATATTAACTAAACAAGAGTTCTAAAAAATTTAGCGAAATCTTGTAAATAAAATTTCCTTAAATTTTCCACTTGTTGTTAAATTAGTATATTTTTTGGCTAAGTTTAGTACTTGGTTTTGAAAAATTAGTAAAATGTTAGTAACAAATTAGTAAAAAGTAAAAAAATTTGTAATTTGTAATAAGAGAATGTAATAAAAATCAGTACAAAAATAGTAAAGTGCGATTGATAACTGTTTACAAATTTTTTTACGAACTTTTTTATCTGAATGTAGTTCTTACTATTTTTTTGTACTCGGAACGGATTTTTGAGTAAAACTAGTAAAAATGGTAAAGCTAGTAAAAAATAGCATGTAAACTAACACACTTAATATGTGCATTTACGTTTAATTAAAACAAGAAATATAGTCCTTGCCAGGGCTGGCAAATGATTTTGACGAAAAAATCGTCACTTTCCAAAAAAATCGGTACAATTAAAAACACTCATTTAAGCGATTTTTCATTTACACTCAAATAAAAAAGTTTGTAAAAAAATTTGTAAACAGTTTCTAATCGCACCAGTGTTGCCATTTTAGCATATTTTCTGCTAGATTTAGCAGATTGAGTTGGGCAATTGCATATTTTTTTTGTAAAAATATGCTAACTGCTTTTTAGCATATTCTGTAGGAAAAAAGCAGATTTTTTAGCATATTTTGTTTTATTTAATAAAAGCATATTTTTAGCATATTTTTTAACAGAATAATTTTTTCTGTAACAATATTTATAACAATAACAATGTTTTCATAACTTTTTATTTCATGCGTAATTATTCAATTCTTTTTTCAGTCTAAACTTTTTTAAAAGTATTGGATCTACTACTATAATTTAAAAATGCTTCAAAACCCATAAAAAAATTTTGCAAAAATTTAAAATCAGTTATGTTTATTGTGAAAAAATTAAATGAGAAAGTTTATTTTTTTAGTCTCAAAGAAAGATTAAACAGAATTTACAAAGAATTATCTTTTCATACTTAAAGAAAAAACAAAAGTCTAACTCTCAATTCATAAACACTTTGAACAGTTCTAGGAGGTTTACAAAACAAATTCTTCACATAAAAAAATCCTATAAGTTTTGAAAACATTTATGAATTAAGGGGTAAACTTTTATATTTATTTTAAGATAGTTTGAAATATGATGAAAATATAATTTTTTATAAACATTGTTTAAAAAAAGTATTTTTTTATTAATAAGACTTTATTAAATAATACTAAAAAAATTATTTAGCAGATTTTCAGCATATTTTTTGGATTAAATTTAGCAGATCTTAGCATAATGAATATAATAAAAAAATTGCGATTTTTTAATTTAGCATGTTCTAAGCATATATTTTTTATTTTAGGATTTAGCAGATTTTAGCAGAAATTTTTTAGGAATCTAGCATATTTCCTTCTAAGAGTTCTGGCAACACTGAATCGCACTATACTATTTTTATACTGATTACTAGTACAATTTTTATTTTTAGTAATCATTTTTGCTATTCTCTTATTACAAATTACGGATTTTTTTACTAATTTTCGCTGCTGATTTCAGAAAAACATTTTACTAATTTTTTAAAACCGAGTGCTAAATTTAGCAGAAAAATATACTAATTTAAAAATATATTTTTTTTGATTTTTTACAATTCTTGTTTAGTTTATATTTGTTACTATTGATATATTCTTAGTTTAGAAATAACACCCAGAAAATTTTATTGCATCTCCAATGCATAAAACGGCAGTAACTGGAGAACCGTTTGCAATTTTGACTTCAAATTTCAAGTACGATGAAGTAATTATACGCTTGTTACAATCGAAAGAAAACATTTTTTTTTTAGATTTTACAGTTTTTTTATTTTTTAGTACAATTTTTTGCTAATTTCGACAGATTGATTTTAAATTACAGTTTACAGCAATTTACTGAAATTTGTAGCTGCAACTAATTATTTGTACTAATTTCATTGTACTAAAATTATGATATTTAGTAAGCTTTTTAACTGATTTTAGCAAATCGATTTTGAATTGCATTTTACATAATTTTACTAAAATTTAGTAGCGGCTACTAATTTTTTCTGCTAATTTTATTGTACTACAGATCAGCAGACATGTGTTGCTAAAATTAGCAAAAAATACCGCTGGCCTCAAAACAGTTAAATTTCCAGTAATAACAGCAAAAGTTTCAGTAGCCATTACAGACTTTTTTGGTTCAGTGTACTTCTTTTCAAAAAAGAAAAATAAATAACAATTCAGTGTAAAATTATAGGCGTACTCATTATAAATCGTAAATTCCTTGTAAACTATTTCCTATTCACCGGTAGTGGGCGCTGAAATTTAGTATTACCTGAGCCACTATTTAGTATCAGCTGAGCCTATATTTAAAAACTCAAAAATTAATGAAAACTGCGAAAAATAAGCGCGGATTAAATAATGAAAATTTTGCTGTTATTACGGGAAATTTAACTGTTTTGAACCGAGCGGTATTTTTTGCTTATATTAGCAACACATGTCTGCTGATCTGTAGTACAACAAAATTAGTATAAAAATTTAGCAGCCGCTACTAAATTTTAGCAAAATTGTTGTAAACTGCAGTTCAAAATCGATTTGCTAAAATCAGTTAAAAAATTTACTAAATATCAATAATATTAGTACAATGAAAGTAATATAGTTAGTAGACGCTACTAAATTTCAGTAAATTGTTGTAAACTGCAATTTAAAATCAATCTGCTGAAATTAGCAAAAAAAAGTGTACTAAAAAATAAAAAAAAAACTGTAAAATCTAAAAAAATAAATTAAAATCAAATTTAATAAAAAAAATATTTTTTTTTCTTCCAATGGTAAAAATGTATAATTATTTCAACATACATACTTGAAATTTGGAGTAAAAATTGCAAACGGTTCCCCAGTTATTACTTTTGTATGTATTGGAGATACAATAAAATTTTCTGAGTTTTATTTCCAAACTAAGAATATATCAATAATAACAAATATAAACTAAACAAGAATTCTAAAAAGTCAACGAATCCTTGTAAAGCCTCATTAATACTGAACCTAAAACTAGAGGTTTTCGCTTTTTTTAAGTTTTCGATTTAAAATTTGTATGTGATTTGACAATCGAAAACAAAATAAATTTGAAAACTACTAGTTTTGGGTTCAGTATGAATGAGATGCAAATAAAATTTCCTTAAAGTATCCATTTGTTGTTAAATTAGTATATTTTTTTGTTAAGTTTAGCACTCGGTTTTGAAAAATTAGTAAAATGTTTTGCTGAAATCAGCAACGAAAATTGGTAAAAAAAATCCGTAATTTGTAATAAGAGAATAGCAAAAATTATTACTAAAAAATAAAATTGTACTAAAAATCAAAACAAAAACAGTAAAGTGCGATTGATAACTGTTTAAAAATTTATTTTTACTGACTTTTTTATCTGAGTGGAGTATTGGTTTTTTTGCTATTTTGTTTGTTATTAGCTGTGTTTGTGCGGCAAGCTATCAACGTTGGCCTATGTCAAATTTGTATGGGAATGACGTAAAGCAACGTTGATAGCTTTTATTAAAATTTAAATATAAAAGAAAGGAGTAAATTTTTTGAATAAAGGCCACCTAGTGATAACGATGTCGTTATAACTTTATTTTTTGGTGATGCTATACTCCTGATTTTTTATGTATGGAGTTTGACCTTAAACTCATAAACATACCAGGTTTACACAATTTACGGGTAGAATACGAGTTTATATAATAAGGCTTAATATGTTTTTAAACATGTAAATAGAAACAAAAAAATTACAAAATAGCCATAAACATATCAGAAAAATATATCTACATTATTTATTTAATCATGCATCAAACATGATTGAGGTTTATATAATTTTTTGAATAAAGAAATTCTTCCAACGTATCATTTTCTAGAGAACATCGAAATTTAAGCTGTAACCACAAAAGTCAACGAAAGTTGATTTAAGTTTTTCTCAAATTACAAGGCCCATATTTGGCTTAAACAAAAATTGCATATTTTTTGTGCTTTTTAGCATTTTGATTTGTTTTGTTTCATTTTTGTATTGGTTTATTATTATTTCAATATATTTTTTTTTATTTTTTATTATTTATTTATTATTATTTCAACATATTTTTTTGACATGTTTTAAATTTGATTAAGTTGGGTACGATGCGTTTCGAATGAAAGTTAACGGCGTAATTTCGTAAAACACTTCGCCTCACTTCACCCGATTTTTCCAATTTTTATTCACTGTGATAAAACTTCCGTTTACTTACGTAGTTTTCAAACAAAATTGTATGAAAAAAGAAATTTAGTAAATCACGAGCGACATATTTTTTATCACTTTAACCGTCAAATTACGAGGGCAGTTTGAAATGTTCTTAGCTTAACATTGAAAAACAAGAGCTAGATTTAAAAATTTTTTTTATTTTTCAATATAACCTGAAGCTCCTCAAAATAATCGTTTACAGCTGCTATTGCATCTTCATTCGAGGTAACACGATTGCCAGAAAGGAATTTTTTTAGATTTGGGAACAGGTAGAAGTCAGAGGGAGCTAAATCAGAAAAATTATGAAAAATGATGAGAAATTTTCATTCGAATGCGTTTTTGGTTAACTGTTAACAAATGCGGTTGTAATTCTTGATGCAAAATAAAATGTACTCGATCATTAGAGATGCCTATAGCATTACATATTTCACGCACTTTCACTCGTCGATCGTCTAATACCATATCATGGACTTTAGCTATGATTTCTGGCATTGTTGCAGTTTTTGGACGTCCACTTCTTGGTTCACCTTCAATGCTTGTACGACCACATTGAAATTCAGCAACCAAATTTTTTAATGTTGCATATGAAGGAGCACTTTCACCTAACACATTCACCTTATCATTATGAATTTCTTGTCCCGATAAACCTTTCTTATGTAAATATTTAATCACACCACGAATTTCTAATTTTACCTTTATAAAAAATCACTGAAGGGCCTTTTTTGAACACCTTTTAATATACGAATGAGTTGACAGATCGAAATGAAATTTAAAATGTGTTCATATGACGGATGGAAGTTTCTATTATATAAAGCTTTTTGCTGTTTATACCGCCATCTCTATATCAGGCTAAGAACATTTCGTACTGCCCACGTATGAACTGGATTTTCACTTAAAAAAAAACACTTAAAATAAAGCTGAATTCAAGCATTTTTTACAGCACTTGAATTTTTAGTTTTTCAGTGTTTATTGGGGGTGTTTTAATAAGTGTGTTTCTTTACTTTTTGGGTAAAGTTCGGTAAAATGAGAGTTAACAAGAAATACTCTCACGAAGTGACAAAAATGCACAAAAGTAAAGCGAAAAACCATATTTGAAGCCCAAAAAACAAACGTCAATAGATTTGTGCATTATAGTTCGTTTTGGTGAGCGCTCTTTCTAGCTTTTGTTCAATTTGTTGTAAAAATCTAAATAGCTTTTCTAGTTAAACCCCTTTTTAAATCAAAAATTTAATAAAAATTTCCTTCTCAGGCATTTTTATTTACAAAAAGGAATACATAGTTTATTAAATCTGGAAAAGATTTTAATATTAAACAAAAGCTTCGATTTATTTACATATTTATCTCTTTAAAACATTTAAACAAGCGTCTTCAAAAAATGGTCGGTAATATTTTTGTGAATGAAGGAAATGAGCGATTGAACTAAAAAGAGCTATTAGTTGTGAACTAGGTCTTTGGTTCAAATTATTGAATAGTTCAATTGAACTAGTTGAACCCAACTGATGATATAACAGCTGATAAAAACAATTTACCCAAATTTACAAGAAAAAAAAGTCTGGGCTTCTTCGTGAAAGAAAAACAAGAATATTACTCTCTCATGACATCTCTCATTTACCCAATTGCGGAGTACGAAAACGCTTTTTGATAAAATTGGATTCCGCGGGATCCCAATGTTGAGTACCCGAACACACCTAATGTATTTTCATGTTGTTGCTCTTTCCCTTAATTCCAGAGACATATAATATAGAGATGTAATGTTGATAACTTTTCAAACAAACTGTAGATGTCGCCAACATATAGGAAATTTTGTCAAAGGAGAATTTTATTTTGGGAAATTTTGTAAAGGGAGGATTTTATTTTGTCAAATGAGGTTTTAACAGAGTTGCCAGGTAAGGGGATTTGGGCTCAAATTAGGGATTTTAACTTCGGTTTGCGGACAGATTCAAAAATTGTAAATTTTAAAAGATTTGGTCTGTTAAAGTATTTCAAAATTTCTACAAAATATATCTCTAAATATTTCTAAATCTTGAAATGACGAATAACCTCAAACCTACTAAAAAATCAACCATATAACCTCTTTTGTACCTTCTGAATCGTGTAAACTCAACTTATGCAAACTTAATGTTCAAAATAGTTTACAAGCCCTAGAACTTATACCTGCTAGATTTACACTTAACCAAATACTATTAGTTTTTGAAAGCTACTCTTTACTTGTCAAATTCCATATAAATTTTGGAAAAAACAGATTTTTCACCATAATGAGTTTCGTGTGAAAATTGTGTAGAATTTTTTCTCCGAAAATTTAATGTACGACTTATTTTGAAACAGTGTCATTTCAGGTTAATTGTGATTTGTCTTTCGTATAATAAAATTTGTTTACTTTCACAATTATAACAAAGATTTGAGGCCTTTAAAGTTCGATTGGAAAAGTAGATATTTCTTCGTAAAATATTCAATTTTATTTACTCTCCTGAGTCATTTCTTAATAATTTTCTGGACTTAAAAGCGATGCGAACTCAGCTTCTATTAACTTAAAATTGAATTAGCTCGTGTTGAATGAATTCTTTAGTGAATGAATTCTTTAATTTTAATGCTTAATGCTTTGGTCAGGAAATTCATTCTCTGAATTTGAATTCTTTAAATTCATTCACAGGAATTAATTCCTGCTTATATCTTATTAATGAATTCATTCCTTAAATTAAAATTTTGGCAATTCATTCCAAAAAGGAATTAATTCTTTAAACCTCTGACTACTTGAACCGTACTTGAACCTTTTCATGCCTTTGTTAAGCACTTAACATAATTTAGTTTTAATATTTGCTTCACTTACGTTTAGTTGGACACGAATATTCTGGAAATGGATTAACGTCATGTCCACCAAAAATTACACAGTTATTGATACTGCAAACAGGTTGACTTTTGTTTTGAGGTTCTGCTTTTAGTCTTGAAAAAAAAAAACATATATGTACTTATAAGCTTTGTATAATTTGCTATTACAGTTGGTCAATATTTACTTTCTACTAGGCGACGACGAACAAGTTGGAGCCGGACATGGTGTCCTACAAGAATCACAATATGCTGGCAAAAAACATCCACATGGCGGATTCATAATCTTATAACAACCTCAATTTTGTTATTTTACAAGAAATTGAAATTCTTTTTCAATTTAAAATAATATATGTATATGCTTTTAAAAAAAATGTTTAAAAATGCCTTTTGGAAATATTTTTTTGATTGTTTTTTAAATGACTTTTGATAATTTTTTAAGGGGGGTACACATTTCCAATATTATTGATAAATTTTTTGAGTAAGAATAAAGCAGGGTTGGCAACCAATTCATAAGGTTGGTGATGTGTATTTGATAACGTTATTTCAACAGTATTTCGTTAGTTTATTTTAAGATTATCGGACTTTATGTTATTTCGTTGCAGCCCGTATTGCACTAGCTTTTTTCTCGACTTTTTTTAGGGGTTTTGTTCGATTTTTTTTCTATTCCTTTTTTAAATTTTTCGTAAATAAGCCAAAACTTTAACGAAAACCCTAATAGTATATTTAGACTGGGCAAAATCTAGTAGTTTTTGCCCATTTTTAGGTTTTGAGCCGAAGGCTATAATACTATATTTATACTTGAGCAAAAAACCACCTAGGTTTTGTACAAAACCAGTTTTTGCTTGTTTTTTTGTATGCGTTTTGACAAGTTAAAAACTACAAGAGCCAAAAACCAGGTAGTTTTTTAAATCAAAAACAACAAATGTATCAATATTTGATCAAAAGTAGCAAACATTTTTACGCTACCAAAATATGACAGCGCTACCTGAGCGCTTAGACTGAGCGGTTAGTGATCAGGTCGTTCAGCAGATAGTTGCACAACTGTTATGGAACTGTTGACTGTCAAATTGTATCTGCCAAACGAAGACAATTTTTTAATAAAGGTTTAATAGAGATAATGAATGCTTTAGCAAATTCATGTTAAATTAAGAATTTCTTTTAAATAATAGCGAAAATCTTAAAAACGACATTATTCATCTATGATTAACGAGTCAATCGTTTACTAACTTTATGAATCACTAACAATTTATTTGAAAGTGGAGACACATTATACAAAGGTGTTGCCAGAATAAATTGACAAACTCTTATTTAACGATTATGCATGACATCGTTATAAACGTTTAATAAGGAAAGAGAATACTATAGCAATTGTGTTCCTTAACGCAAAATTAAGAAAAATTAATGCATTAGAGCCAAAATGTCACTTTTTCACAAGAAAAATAGTAGTCTTGTATATCAACCCTCTAACCGGCAAGCCCGCCTCCAGGCGGGGTATATTTAATTGACCACAAATGCGCCAAATGAGTATTTTATAATAAGAAATTAATTTTTCAATAGAAAATAAAATTTAAAAAATTTTTCGTAAAGAATTTTTTTTTGTATACAGTGCACGGTTTGGAAGCGAGAAAGTGTCAAAAATTAAATTTCGTAAAATTTCGAAAAATAAATATTTTAAAACAAACAAAATTTTCAAAATCATAAAAAATTATTTAAATTGACTAAAACAACTGATAACACTATACGACAGTCAAAATCGGGATGGGATGAAACCAACGGGAAATGTTATATCGGTCAAAAACAAGTTATACGTTTCGCTGGGTCACGTCTAGGAATCGAGATATATCGATTTGAAGTTAGTATCTATCATATAGGGGAAATTGTCACCTTTGGTGGTCTTTTTTTTGACATAACTCGAGAACCACTAGTTCGATTTTGCTCAAACAATTTAAAAAAAATTAAAATTACAATTCCTTTAATCTGTTCATATAACGTTTTTCTATATACTCAACAGTTTTGCCGGTAAAAATAAATGTATGAAGAAAAAAAATATTTTTTGCCTAAAATATTAAATTTTTTTATTTTTTAAATTCATAAAAAATCCAAAACGGAAAAAAAGGCAAGTCGTATTACTTTCACGCAAAGTCACATAACCATTTGTCTCACAGTGTAATGAACACAAATTCAGATTGAAGCTTAAACTATTCAAAAAGTTCCTTACTTTGGTCCAAGGACACACAGGATTCCATAAGGATGCCTGTAAAGGATAGCGCCTTAACTTGAAAACTAATGGACAGATTTTTCTGAAATTTGGTAAAAAAATTATATTTGGTATAAGAAGTAAAGCTTATAAGTTTGAATAATATGTATTGAAGTTGAGGTGCGTTTTCGCTCAATTTCGCATTTTTCGATAAACGAAAAGCGCTACATTCTCTTAAGTAACAGCACAAAAAATGTAATTTTGTTTTATTGTAATTACATCTTGGTAAGAGAAATAATTTATGCTTAAACCTAGTAATTTTTATGAGCTAGTTTTCGAGATTCCATCTTAACCATATCGCATAAAATACATAGACAACGAAAAAAATATGTTGTAGAAGAACATATTGTTTATTTTTCGTGAGGAACACATGGTATAAATTTTATTGCAAAAAAGCTTAGGCCGGTTAGAGGGTTAAATTTGCGTGAAAATAAAGTCTACATAATTTTCAGGTGAAACTTATATTAATTAGTTTTTTTATATGGAGTATAACAGTAACAGACTTTGTAACAGACAAGATTGGTTACCGAAACGAATAACGGTAATTGTAACGATAACGGAATCAAATTTTGTTTGTTTCGGTAACGGTAAGGGTAACGGTAAGGGTAACGGTATTTAAGGCTGTTTCGGTAACGGTATACCGTTATCGAAACAGCAATACCGGTACGTACCGGTATTATAAATTGCGTTAAAAATACAAAAAAAACAAGTAAAAACATAGCATATTTTTAATTTTGAATGTTTTAAATACGGATTACAAGCTTTAAATTCAATGCTGATTGTTTTAACAAGTTAAATTATTATCTATAATTTTTTTCTAAAAAATAAACTCAAGATTATAAAATAAAATAGTTAAAAAATTTGAATTTTTTATATGAAATAATCAATACCGGTAACTTCCCATAAAAATAATGGTATCGGTAATGATAACGGTTTTTGGAATTTTTTTAGAGGTATTAGTAACGGTAACGGTATTCAGTTTGAAACGGTATTTTAGCGAGAAGGGTATTATAACGATAACGGTAACCAACCTTGGTTTATTGTGATTGGTGCTTGCTAATTGCATGGAAGAAACTTCATTTTGAAGTTTGAGTGAAAATTTTCCTTTTTTAAAAGTTTTTGACAATATACGAACCTTCACTTTGTGAAATCTTTTGTGTGTGTATAAACGCAACATTAGCTGTTTAATAAAAGCTGAAAGTCAATATTCGATGTATGATCTTTTCGAGAGAAAGAAGTAAAAAATTTAAAGTTATTTCGTTAGGGTATTTAAGGTTAACGGTGTGTGCATAGTTTCGTTAGGTTATTTTAAGGTTAACGGCATTTTAAGTTATTTCGTAAAGCTTCATTCATACTGAACCCAAAACTAGAAGTGTTCGTTTTTTTAAGTTTTCGATTTGAAATTTGTATGGGATTTGACAATCCAAAACACAATAAATTTTTAAACTACTAGTCTTAGGTTCAGTATGAATGAGGCATTAGTGATATTTTAGGGTTAGTCATTTGAAAGGGTCTTAAATCGATTTTGTTCCTTTCTTTTTCTTAATTACACATTTTTTGTATTATGCCACCTCTATGTAGTGCACTCTGAAGAGTGGAGTGTGAAACTTGTAAATTTCAGTCTTAAACTCCAATCTTTCATGTTTCCAGACGATTTGTTTTTCTTAATAACAAATCATTGATCCGGTTTTCACTAAATAAGACAGTCGAAATGGTAAATCTTGACATACTGTAGTATTTTTTCTGCCACCGTCCCGCCATTGTATTTTTATGTTAACAACTATTTTAAAAGATTTGAAATTTTACAATTCTAAATTTACAATTCTAATTGATATTGCATGTCATGATACTGCACAAAAAGATTTGATAAGTCAGGGATACAAGAAAATTCTAAAATCTGACTAAACGGTCAGTTATTGTTCCGTTTAGGTACAAGTTTGGACGGATACGTATTTTACGTACCATTTTTGTTCCGTAAAAGATGGATTTGTTATTCCGTACATGCCGCAGCGTCCGTAAAAATGTTTCCTGAGATGATATTTATCAACAAAATTGTGTTTTTATTAAAAAAAATCATGTCCCCCCTAAAATATTGAAGTTAAGTGAGGCATGCTCCATTTTCAAATTATGAAGAACAGAATTCGTGTTCTAAGGTATTTTTTCGGAAAATTAAAAAGATTTTAACCCAATTTACTACAAATATTGAAGTTACACTCCAGTGGGCCGTGCGCCATTTTCAAATTGTAAAGAAAAGAATTCGTGTTCTAACCCTTCAATTCATAAATGCTTTGTAAAGTTATTTGTTCAATAAACCTCCTATAATTTTACAAAGCGTTTATGAATTTAGGGGTAAGTTTTTTTTTTTAGAGAATTATAAAGTTTTAAACCCAATTTACTACAACGAAAACGTAGTATTTTTTACAAACATTTACCGTGGGTCCCATACTAACGGGGGCTCTCATACTGCAAGATTAACCAATAAACAAATAACCTAAAGTTAACACAAACTGAAAGTTAAAAAATTCAAATTTGTATGGAATTTAACATCTATAATTCTAAGTTAGCTCAAAATTTAGGTTAATTTGTTTATAGTTAATGGACCTAAGAGCTAATAGTTAAGCCAAAAATTTGTTGTTGTTTTATATAAATTTTTTGACATTTTCTTTTGTTTATTAGTTAAGTTGAAACTACACTCAAAAAAATAAGTTAGTAGAAAAATTAGTAAAACGTCTTGTATATCAAGTGTACTAGTTTTCAGCAATTTTTTTTGCTGAAATTCCGTTTTCAGCAAAAAATTTAGTTATATTTTTTTAGCACTAAACTAATTTTGAACTAATGTTTTACTAATTTATTTTGCTACAAAAATTGTGCTGATAACCGCATGCATAGCGTGGACGACAACCAGATAGACAAGATGTAGATGTCGCAGCTTGTCTGGAAACGGAAATGACAAAAAAAGAAAAACAACTCTACACATATTCTATATTTAAATTTTCAGCAAATAAATTAACTAAAGTAAAATTTAGCTACAAGTTTTTTGAGTTTATTTCAGTCTACTAATATTCAGCAAAAAGTTTAGTGATTTTAGCAAGGACTTTTTTTATTTGCAGTCGACTAAATGTTAGCAAAACTTTTGCTGAAGATTACTATTTTTTTGGTAAAAATCAGCTCGCTGATTTTCAGCAAACCTTTTGCTGAAATTACCAACTTTTTTGCAAGCACGCTCCTGACTAAAAATTTGCTGACACAGCAACATTTTTTGCTGACTTTACTGATTTTTTTTTTGAGTGTACAGAATGAGGATTTAGAGTTAACTAACAGTTAACCCAAAAATTTGTTGTTTTCTTGTAGACAATTTTTAACATTTTTCTTTCGTAAATAACACTGTGCACGAATCGGAGAGATTTTTGTTGGTGCACCCAGTGGGTAAAACTAATTCGGGTACGCTGAGGACACCTTAAAAATCTCCATACAACTTTTTCATTTCAATACAAAGTTCAATATATTTTACAATCATTTAACAAAACAATAAAATGTACCACTTTGTTTGGAAAATTTCGAAGTATCCTTACATTTTCACTGACAACTTTGAACCGCTGCGCCGATATTGATCATTTTTACTGGATCGTGAAACGGACTCTATTGTACCGGTCACGAATTTCCAGAGGACTTTTGAGGTGATTGTACCGACCAGGGAAGACTGGGCAGCCGACTCCGTTATTCGGAGTGGTGCTATCTCAGTGTTCACGGACGGTTCGAAGACGGACATGGGGACAGGGTCGGGAGTTTACTCCGGCGAACTGGACCTTCGAATCTCCATACGACTCTCGGGCGATTGCAGCGTGTTCCAGGCGGAAGTGTATGCAATTGACGTGGCCGCACGGATGATAATGGAACGGGATTTGGATCCATCGTCCATTAGCATCTTTGCGGACAGTCTTGCTGCTTTGAAAGCCCTGGAATCCGATACTGTCAGATCGGGGTGTGTGCGGCACTGTATTGAATCCCTCGACCGTATTCGTCGGCACTCGGTAAGGCTGGCGTGGGTCCCTGGACACGCTGGGATTGCGGGGAACGAGCGGGCTGACGAGTGTGCGAGGAATGGCTCCGAGTCGGTTGAGGACCCTATACAGACGGAGGTCCTGGTTCCTCTGGTGGAGCTATTCGGTGTGATAGGGGATATATCGGATAGGGAGACGAGGGCAAGGTGGACAACCTTGACCAATTGTAGGATATCTCGGACCCTATGGCCACTGCCAGATCCGGGGAGGACAAAGATTCTTCTTGGATTTGGCAAGCGGACGGTCGGGATGCTTGTAGGGGTTCTAACGGGACACTGTGCGATAGGCCGAATGGCTGCGCGTTGGGGTTACGCCCAGGCGGACTACTGCAGGGGCTGTGGGGACGAGGAGGAGGAGGAGACAGTGCATCATCTGCTTTGTGAATGTCCGGGACTGAAGGAACGGCGACTCAGATATCTGGGGTGCAGGTTCTTCGACGACCTGGACAGTCTACGCGATGTTTCTCTGTCTGGTCTTGCGAACTTTTTAAGGGGATCGGGATGGTTCTAGATTTCTCGGGTCGTGGTATTTCTTTCCATGTGGGGGGAACTAAGGGAATCACAATGGGCCCTATGGCCTCCGAGTGAACTCGCCGTTCTGGCGGGCTCCCATTCAACCTAAACCTAAACCCAACGCTGATTGGGGAAATAACAAAGAACCCGGGTTAATGTAAATGGTTGAAAATTTGGGGTCCTTGGAACCATAATTTTTAAACACAAATATCTTTTTTTAAAAGCTAATCTAGAAAACCGGCAGGCACCACTGGATTCTGCGTACTCGAATAAGGTTTATCCACCGGGTGCCCCGCTTGTCGGATTTTTCAACTAGCACAGTGAAATTAAGCTAAAGTTAACACTGCTGTGTGAGACCCACCGAAAGTTTTTGGTTTTAAGATATTTCGTTAGCGACGTTTGGGGGTAATGATGGTAGGCTATTTTCTGAATATGAAATAAACACACTTTTTAAGTTTTCAGTTTTTTAATATTTATGTATATTTTATAATTAATATACGACGTGTAATATGATTAATTTTTTCAGTATTTCTTATTTTGTAATGCTAATATATGCTTTTCTTTGTTTTTGTATAAGCTAAAATATATTTATGGAGTATATCGACTTAAAATATTTAATATTACTACACTTATTTATTACTACTAAAAATATAAAGTAATATTTATGTTGCCGTATTATTTTTTGTTTGGTTTAAATTTTCATCAAAAATTTGTATTTAATGCAGCACAATAATTTATTTTTTGCATTAAGGCACTGAAGCAATAATTTTTTGAAAAAAACTAAATTACATAAATTTAATATTACAAAAAAAAAATAATTTGGTTTTTTTAGATAATTTAAATTAATTTTGATTTTAGCAACAAATTTTGCTTTCACGAAGTTTAAAACTAAAAACAAAAACTATACACGAAGGAAAACTAAAATAATTAATTTAATAATCACAAAATACATAACATTATAGAAAATGAATTTAAATAAACTTAAGTAAGTAGCACTTAAAGTTGAACATAACCACAGAATTATTGAGTTAAAGCTGTTTATATTATTTAAAATAAATTTCTTTTGAAGTTAATGCAAATATATTAAAAAAAAAAATACAAATGTAAATTGACAACCATTTGCACAACATCAATTAAACAAAAACCTTTTTTCATAAATTAAGCAGAAAATAAGGAAAACGAGGAAATGCTAACAGCATTAAACAAAAAAATTTGGCCAAATGCTTCTTTTCCCAAGAAAAAAAGTCAGAAATAGGGTTTTTATTTCGGTACTAAAAAAATTATTGTAGAGTACTTTTTCGACCCCAATAGTATTAAAATTTTTATTTTGTTTGTAATATTAACTAACGGTGGGTCTCATACTGCACGTTTAAACTTTAGTTAATAGTTAACACAAAAATTTGTTGTTGTTTTGTGTACATTTTTTTGACATTTTATTTTGTTTATAGTTAAGTTAAAGTTAAACCTACAGTATGAGACCCACCGTGAGCTATTAAATAAAAAATCATAAACTACACAGCAAAACATACTTGTAAATGGATACCTTATTAAGTGATAAACGCAAAACTTTCCAAAGAATGGGTTATTATACACTCAAAAAAATAAGTTAGTAGAAAAATTAGTAAAACGTCTTGTATATCAAGTGTACTAGTTTTCAGCAATTTTTTTGCTGAAATTCCGTTTTCAGCAAAAATTGTAGTTATATTTTTTTAGCGTGGACGACAAGCAGATAGACACGATGTAGATGTCGCAGCTTGTCTGGAAACGGAAATGACAAAAAAACGAAAAACAACTACACATATTCTATATTTAAATTTTCAGCAAATAAATTAACTAAAGTAAAATTTCGCTACAAGTTTTTTGAGTTTTTTTCAGTCTACTAATATTCAGCAAAAAGTTTAGTGATTTTAACAAGGATTTTTTTCATTTGCAGTCGACTAAGTGTTAGCAAAACTTTTGCTGAAGATTACTATTTTTTTTGCTAAAAATCAGCTCGCTGAACGAAGACCTCAATTTCTGAAATAAGTGTGAAAAACCATTGAAAAATATGACGAAATTTTATGTTTTTTGACAGTTTTGCTGTTTTGAGTAAGATGTTGTTTTTTTTTGATTTTATCTCAAGGCAAAATTTTTAGATCTAAGTTAAGAGGTAAAAATTTGCTGAAGAGAGAAAAGCAATATTTCGAATAGTTCACGAGATATAGACTTAAGAATCAGTACATGTTCTTTGAAAAATGTACTAAAATCCTCCTCCCAGTCGAAAACTTCAAAAATGAATTAAAAAAAACCTTAGCTAACAATTCAAAACCCAGCTAGGGTTTTTTTCTACCATCATAAGCTTTCAGATTTTGGGGCTCAATTGGTTCAAGATTTTAGTGCTGCACTGTGTAATAGTTATGCCAAGAAAAATTGGCTCCGTAGAACCCTCCTTACCCCTCATTTCATTTGCCAAAAATATTTGCCATTTGACGACCCTGCCGTTCCGGACGAAGCGATTTTTATTAATATTTTATTTTCGTGATCTGAAACTATATTATGGATATGTTACAAAAATTTGCCTGTGGTCGTCAAAGGGTTTACTTACAGCGATGAACAAAATAATTTTTAGTAATGAAATCTTGAACTGAAAATGTTATTTAGAGGATTATGCGCATTTGCACTTTGTGCAATAAGTTTAGGCAAAACTGTGTTGTGTTTTTTGTTTTTGTAAGAACTACATACTTACAGTGATAAACAAAATTATTTTTGATAAACAAATCATGGACAAAAATGTTATTTTAAATTAATTAATTTTTACTACTTCAAATATTATTTACCACTCTAAAAAAAGCAATGACGAAAAGCTACGGTTGCGTTTACACTTGCATCGAAATTTCGATATTTCGATATTCCTCACTCTGAAAAACAATGAATAGATGCTTATAAACGTCAATATTTCTGCTTTATTCAAAATTGAACATGTATAATTTTTTCTTTATTATGCTTTTAGAGTGGCGACAAAAATTGTTGGTCTTGGTCTTGGGGACAAAAATTTTCATTTTTGAACAGCGGATTTAAAAAATGTTTTGGGGATATTTACAACCTTTCGTAAATTTTGGAGATTATATTAATTTTGAATAATTTCCAGAAAGCATTAGTCAAGTTTTTTCATGTAATTTTAACGAAAAATACAAATTTACCCTTTTATACATTTTCCGTAACAATTCAATGCTTTCTAACACGAATAAATATTTTATGCCTGAGATTTTAATAGGATTAATGTCCAAGAATCTAAAATATTGAAAAAGATAATTTTTTTTTGAATAAGCTGGCATTAAAATTTATTAATTTTATGAATAAAAATTAAAAATTCGAATTTACGAATTCTTTAAAAACTAGTTCAAAATCTTGAAAATTTGAACAAATTAAATAAATAAAGTACCTTTTTTAACATTTTTTCTAGTTGTGGATTTTTTGGGGATATTTGAATATTTGTTTGTGGATAACGAACACTTGTATCTGGCAAGCCTGACCTTAGCTTCCTTCATTGATTTTTCGGAGTGGAGAATATTTTTTGAAGCAATAAAAATTATAGATGTTTAATTTTGAATAAAGCATAGGTATATACACTCAGAGAATTATATCGGTAAAATTAAATGTAATTATAGTTAAAAAAGTGTAACTTCAATTGCATTTAAATTAACTACAATTGTAATTATTTTTAACTGCTATTGTAGTTAAAATAACTGCAATATCAGTTTATTTTAACTGCATTTGCAGTGTACACTTTGTGAACTGCAATCGTAGTTAATTTTACCGATATAATTCTCTTAGTGTAGTTATAATAAATACACTCTCTAAAAATTAACACTTGTATTCACAAATTTGTTTGGAATTTTATTGCACTCAGAAAAATAAGTTAGTATAAAAATTAGTAAAACGTTTTGTATATAAAGTGTACTAGTTTTCAGCAATTTTTTTTTGCTGAAATTCCGTTTTCAGCAAAAGTTTTAGTTATATTTTTTTTACAACTAAACTAATTTTGAACTAATGTTTTACTAATTTATTTTGCTACAAAAATTGTGCTGATAACCGCATTTATAGCGTGGACGACAACCAGATGGACAAGATGTCGGAGCTTGCTGGATGTAGAAGTATAGGCAACGGAAATGAAAATAAAAAAACTACACAATTTCTGCATTTAAATTTTCAACAAATAAATTAACTAAAGTAAAATTTCTCTACAAACTTTTTGAGTTTTTTTAAGTCTACTAATATTCAACAAAAAGTTTAGTGATTTTAGCAAAAATTTTTTTAATTTGCAATCGACTGAGTTTCAGCTAAACTTTTGCTGACATTATTATTTTTTTTTTGGTAAAAATCAGCTCGCTGATTTTCAGCAAACACCTTTGCTGAAATTACCTACTTTTTTGCAAGCACGCTCCTGACTAAAAATTTGCTGACACGGCAACATTTTTTGCTGACTTTACTAACTTTTTTTTGAGTGTACTTTTGAATAAAATAAATTAATAACACATAAAACAACAACAAAAATCCTTCAATTATCCTCTAGTAAGAACGGAAAAATTTGTTACTCTAACAAAATTTATTCCTATTTTTTGGCTTAAAATAAAATTAGTTGATTTTAACACTTTTTGTTTTGTTAAATTTAAAAAATCTAAATTTAAGTAAAAAATTTGCAAAACTACAGTTTTATCTGTAATTATACTGAGTCGTAGAATTTATCCTAATTTAGGGTCTCGTGACCCTCCCCGGGCCTAGTCCATATCATGTGATGACATGTAAGGGCACTGCAATGAATCAAACATTTTGTCCGTTTTGCTTTATCTCGCTTAGTTTTCGAGATATGGGCCATTTTATGAAATGGAAAATTTTTATTAAAAATTTCCGAAGCGAAATAACCCCTTTCGCTGGGGTACTACACGGTTAGGGGCTGTCGAAATGTTCGTCAATTTTGCTCTATCTCTCTTAGTTTTCGAGATATCGGCCATTTTAAAAAATCGAGAGGGAAGGAAATAGTGCCATCTTTAAAACTTCGGATACATTGCTGGCGCCATCTACGGGGTAATAACAGTAACATGAAAACATATTTTAACAATAAATTTTGTAAAATTTAACGAATGGGTTCTTAAAAATTAGTTTAAAATAATTTTGAAAATTAACACTCAAAATCAGTTAAAGCACTGAATATTTTTCGTATTGTGTTAAATGAAGATGACTAAAATATTTGCTTAAATCAGTGTTTCAACTGAAAATTTGTTAAAAATTAGTCAAATCGATTTGAAACCGGTTTGACAGATTTTTCTACTGACGTATTATTTTAAGTATAAGCATGTTTGTACGCTTATCTTCACCGTTTTTTCAGAGTAGTGAATAGCTTTACAACTGCATCGATATCCCGAGTCTGTCAGTTACTACATGATCCTTTTGTGTATTGTAATCTGTATACTTAGAGAATTATGTCGGTAAAATTAACTGCAATTACAGTTAAAAAAGTGTCCACTGCAATTGCATTTAAATTAACAACAGTTGCACTTGTTTTTAAATGCAATTATATTTAAAATAACTGCAATATCATTTAATTTTAAGTGCAATTGCAGTTAATTTTACCGACATAATTTTCTTAATGTAGTTCAGAACATGAACCGATTTCAACCATTTTCAATAGAGTTCGTCCAAGACAAACATACGTACCACATATGACTTGTTTCTCGATTACAAAGATATATGAAAAGATGGATGGACGGACATCGCTAAATCGATTTAAAAAATAATTCTGAGTCGGTTATAATTGAGACTGTTAACTATAGTTGAGTCTAAGTTATATATTTAATCCTTTAATTTCTAGTGGAACATAGGGCCGCAAGATTTCAGTAATCATTTTAACTTCGGGGAGAATAAGTGATTGGCCTATAGCTCTCTAAGTCTAAGTTACCTCATACTTTACGTTGTTTTGTTTATTCTTAATGCCCCTTAGGTCGGATTAGTGAATACCCAGTTAAAATTTAACCAACAGTTAGAGTCAAATTTTTTATGGGAAGCAACAATAAATGTTAAAGTCCAAGTTAGTAGCTAATGGACCATCTTGAAAAAGGTTGAAGCTAAATAAAGTCCAAGTTTGTAGCTAATGGACCATCTTGAAAAAGGTTGAAGCTAAATAAAGAAATCTAATGAAAAAGTAAATCTTTTGATCAAATAATTAAATTCTTGGCACATTGAAATAATCTAGAAAAAACACAATATAATAATAAAAGACTGGTAAAATGAACTCTATTAATGTACCAGCGATGTAAGAACTTGCGAAAAATCATAAAGCTCATTTTATATATTTTGCGCCCTTGTGCATTAAGGGATTATTATAAATAAGACTTCTTACATAATTTGTTTAGCACAATTATTTTTTTAATCACTGTAAGTTTTTTAAAAATTGATTTAGTTTTTCTTATATTGGACGTATGTTGATATTTGTTGTACGATAGTTAAATAAAAATCTAAAGCAAAAATATGTATTTTAAGATTAAATTGAGTACATTTAGAGAATCATTCATTATTAAATAAACAAATTTTCCCATGAACTACACCTTAAATATTTTGAAAATTTGTGTAAAATACATAAATTTAGTTTTTTAGTTAAAGTTTTTAAATCACAGAATATTTTTTTTTAGAAATTTTGGAAAACATCCTTAAAGTTTTTGTTTAGAATCAAACTTTGAAGTTTGATTTTTTTTAAATTTTTATAGGTGTAGTCCATAATATTAAAGCCAGCTTGACCGACCATCTTAATTATGTTAAACTTAAATAATTAAACACTACTTTTGAATATATTTCTTAATTTTGATTATAAATTAAAAGTAGTAATTTATAATTTAAATGTTATATTTAAATTGCATTATATAATTTAACGACAATAAGAAATACTCAGAATATAAACTACATTAAATATATGTATTGTAATAAAAAATTATAATGTCATACAATATTTTTTCAGTGTATTAAGTGTAGTTTTATGAATTAGTCCCAATTAGATCTACACATTAATCGACATGTGGAGATTATTAGAGTTAAACAAAAAGAAAGAAATATTTTAGAACCTGACGATTTTTTTAAGAAAATTTGTTTAATTTTTATTTAAAAAATAACAAATTTTCTTAAGTTTATTTTTCAATAGAAAAAATATAAATTCGAAAGTTTTGAGGTTTTTCCATTGGAAAAAATATTAATGCTCCGAATTTTTTACAAACATGGTTTTGATGTACACACTTGAATTAAAAATCAATGTTCAAAACCGTTGGGGCCGTTTTCAGAAGTTTTTAATGTTTTGTGATTATTGCATTCGAAAATTGAATCACAAAAAATTTTTAAAAGCTATAATCCTTAGTTTGTAAAAAATGAAGAGAAGTTCGATCAATCCAAAACATATAACTACACTTTAAGGACTGTTTTTACAATCTTTGTTGGAACTACTGGCTCAAAAAAGTTTGTCAATAGCATCTATTTTTATTACAAAAATTTTAAAACAACTGACAAATTTAATAAAAATAAATTTTAATAAAAAAAAAAGATTTTTTCTTTCGAGTTCAATAAATATATGTAATTACTTTCCTACAAACAATTTAACTGGAATTCAAGTTGAAATCAAGCACTATTTTGCCGTTTCAAGGCTTGAATACAACTTTTGTTATATTTTATTGCAAAAGGAAAACAAAAATTTAACCTTGCAATATTTTTGTTAATTAAACAAGTGCTAGAAACCTACTTTAAGCTAAATTTAAAGCACTTGAATTTTTAAAATTATAACAAACATAAACTAAACAAGAATTTTTTAAAAATTTATTTTATTTTTAAAATAACGAACAAAAATGATCTGTTTTCTGCAAAAATATTATTTTGGTAGTTGTTTATTTTAATATTGAAAATAACTGTCATATAGTAACTGACATACTTTTTTGAGTTTGCAATCGGTAGATATTTTAAATAAGAAAACAGTAAATTAATCCCTGTTCAATTACTCCGAAGTTCAGAATTGTAAAAATTACCAGGCTTGCCAGATACTTTTTTTCGTTGTCCCCAAACAATCCAAAAATATCCCCAACTACAAGAAATGTTGAAAAGGATAGTAAAGCTTATTTAATTTGCTTAAAATGAACATTATCCGCATAAAAACTAAAACTAAATATAAAAATAGCACTAACAATAACTGTTTTTAAAAATTCTTGGATTGCTTTTGTATAAATATGTAGAAAAATTTTCATAATTTAGGGACTTTTACGAAAAAAACTGTTAATTTTTATTAAATTATTTATTAATTAAAATTTAAAATTATTATTTAAAAAAACCAATCGAACCGAAAACATATTTTATTTTGAAATTTTCAAGAATTTAAGGCATTTTTAAAGAGTTTTTATATTTGAATTTTTCAAGTTTATCTGTTTAAGGCAATAGACCTTCATCCATAATCGATATGGTGGTTTTTTGTATAAACAATATTTAAGATTATGGGACATTAATCAGATAAAACTCTCAGGCAAAAAGGATTTATTTGTGTTAAAAAGCTTCAAATTAATATAGAAAATCCATAAAAGGGTGAATTTGCTACTTTTTTTTGTTGAAATTATGCGAACAAACTTGACTGATGTTTTCTGAAAATTAATACAATCTTCAAAATTTTAAATATCCCCAAAAAATCCCCAAAAAATCCCGTGTCCCCAATACCAACAAAAAATCCCCAAATTTGGGGACAAAACCCCAAGTCTGGCCAGCGTGGTTATTTCTCCGTTTTTGAATTTAAACTGTAGTAAAATGTTAAACAAAGGTTACACACAGAAAACCAATTGATTGTGGCAATTGAATTTCTTGCCGACTGCATGATTTGGTTGCAACAAACCAACTATATGACAAATTGATGTAAATTATTTCAACCGAACTTTTTCGTTGGTAAAAAATTCGGTTGTCACAATTTAATATGTTCTCTCTGTGGATTAAAAAAAAGGTCCATACACTGAATTTATATTTAGAATGTATAATTATAAAGTAAATAACACATAGATTATAATAACATTACATAATTTAATAAATTAATTTCCTATTTATTTTGTTTTATATTTATTGTTTTTTTGAGTATATCAATATAATATACTTAAGTATTTTGTTAGTGTGATTGTGTGTGTGTTTTCGTAATAAACATTATGGCAAAATATTTATTGAGTTTAGAGTTTTTTAATATAAAATATAAAATTTTACTCTTACAGAGCAGGTTTTCCAGTGGTAGATGAAACTTAAAACTAGTTAACATTGAATATGCGGATGGAACGCACATGGGCCATTTAACAAACTCAGGTTTTTTATGTGGAGATCGAATTGATGGTCTTTTTCTAAAATACAACGGTATTATTGATGTGGAAATCATCCTTTTTGAATAAGGATGAACAGATTAAAGATGAAATTTTCAATTTTTGGGTGAAAATTTAAGCATTTATAAAACTTTTAAGTAGGTATAGATTTAGCTTCTTAAAAATTAGGTAGTTATAAAAATGCTACCAAGTCTTGAAAATTCTTGGCTTTTCTCTTTCAAATGTAAACAAAAATGACAAAAATATTTGTCATAAAAATATTTGAAATTTTAGTATTTTTATTTCATAAAATAGTAAAAACAACAAAAGCTAACAAATGAATTTTGCGTTTGTTAGTTAGTTTGTTAGTTCGCGTTCCGGCGAAGTCCTTATACGAGAAAAGCTTTCGTACAAAGGCGACCCCAAAATCTTAAATTTTATTTGTTTACAAAAAATAAAAGAAAAGTCAGGTAAATAAATACGGATAGTCGTTTTTTTACAAGTACTCAGTCAGAAATCGCCAGTGGTGCAAAAAATCAAGCACGGTGATGAAAATAAATGACTGGGAGAACATTCATTTGGGACGCTTTGCCAGCGTTTGCAAAAAGCGTTTTTCCAGTATTTGTTTTACAAAAATTTCGGTGGTTTATAAAAAAAAAACCACTGGCAGAGAATGGGCTTAGAGTGATATGCCAAGGTTTGCAAGGTTATCCAGTGCTACCTAGCCAATGCTACCAGCGGTACAAAAACCAATTCACTGGTAGAGCAATGATTTTATAAAAATGCTGACGCTTCGTTAAAAAATTTTTGTAGTCAGAAGGTTCCGATTTCAAATCCGGTTGCAAGCAAAAGCATTTTTTTTGATTTTTTTAATTTAAAAATTTTTTTGTTTTATAAAATAAATTTTTTTATTTATGGGAAAGCTACTTTAAGACCAACTTTTTTTCTTTCCCAACGCTGGCATATTAGTTCCAAAAAATTGTTTGCCAGTGCTAGCATTTTAGCACAGTAGTTGTCCGGCTATTATCATTCATTTATGTGTTTAGCCACCAAGTATTATATGTCTCGTTAGCTCAGTGGGTAGAGCTGTCGTCTGCCAATCTGACGGCCTGGGTTCAACCACGGTAGGATCAAAGAAAATACATATGAACTTTTTTTAAATTTTATTTTGGAAAATATATTTCCAGATCACCAAATTTTTGGTTTTGCCAGCGTTTTGCCAACGTTCAAAAATTTTGTTTCTCCAGTGCTTTGCCGGTTGATTTTTAACAGGGGTATTGCATCACAAAAAAAAAAAAAAAAATAAGTTTTAACAAAATCGTTATCACTAGATGGCACTTTCCTTTTTTATTTAAATCTAAATAAGAACAAACAACAAAACAAACGGATTTCTCAAATTTTATTATTTGAATATATTCCGCGTTTGGTTTTTCATTTTTTCGAGCAGTTTTCAGCAGTTTTTGAGTTTTTAAATATAGGCTCAGCTCATACTGAACTGGTACTAAATAGTTGCTCAGGTATAACTAAATTTCAGCGCCCTCTATCGGTGAATAGTGTAAGTTTTGATTTGCTATCTCTATAATTAATAGTCTCTGTTTATGAACAGCCGGTCCTTTTGTCTAATGATGTTATCATTTTGGGAATGGGAAAGCACTTTTTGCCAGTACTTGCTAAAGTGCTTTGTCATCGCTTTCCCGTTTGTATTTTTCTGACTGGGTAGCTATAGATATAGATATAAAATTCGAAAAAAAACAAACCTAAAAAAATGTTAGAAAACGTAAAACCAACACAAAATATTTGTGTTTGTAATATTCTTTTATTGTACAATAAAAAAATATACTTCATTCGCACAAAAATGATGTAAGTATTGAAGTGCTAAAGTAACTGTACTCATTTTCTTTTCATTTTATTTGTTGTAATATTAAGGTCAGCTATTTTAACACTAGAGTTGTTTTGATAAAAATTTTACTCTTGGTTAAGTAAGTGAACTTGGTCTTTGATACTGCGTTCATAGTACGATCCTTAAACCCATTTATGTAAAAGTTAAATATATCAATTCAAATTTGAAGTGTTTAAGTTAAACATCTCGAACAGCTGTCCCTTAAAAATTATAAAAAAAACTAAAATTTAACAAAATTTCCCAAAAAGTTTTTTTCTTCGGTCGGCGACAATAACTAATAATTTTTGGCATTATCCAACGTTGTTATTGTTATAAAAAGTGAAATCACATTGTCCGCCCCAGTCCGAAACAAGATTTTTCAATTTCTGGTTAAGGGCTGTTTTAGATTTTTCGTTCACCGGAAGCAAAATTTAATTAATTGTTTTGTTCGTCTATCACTTTATTAAGAAAAAACATATTTTAACTGGATATTTTTTAAATTTAGTTTATTTTATTATAATTTTTTTATTTTTATTGTTCATATCTTCTTCTGCTTCTAACTTGTCATTCAACACTAACTGATATCATACTTATCGTGTTTAACAACGTGTTTAGAAATTAAACATGATAATTTAGTGTGTTTAAGGATAGAAAAATATGCTGTAAAACATCTCACTTAAACATGTTTAACGCTTAAACCGTATAACCTTAACCACGAATAAAATTGGCATTAGAATGACTCTGGATAGTCTTAAATTGAGCGTACTTTAAGATAAGTGAGACGACCTAAGGGCGAGTAACTTATTTCAAAAATAACCTAGGTTAAACGTTAACCATAGATATTTCCATAAAAGTTTTGACATTCATAACTATGGTTAAGCACTAAACTCAGTTTATTTTAAGATAAGTTAGCAGGTCTAAAAGGCACATTTGAACAGTTAATATTTTAATCAGTGCTGCAGAGTAGAGTCACTCTACAAGTAGGAATATTCACCTTAGTATCAAGTAGAGGTACATTGTATTTTTACTGGAAATTTTTTAAGTACCAGTATTAAACGTTATAACATGTGTTCTAAGTATTCAAGTAATAGGAATGTTCTCGATACTGATAACAAACAGTTTAAAAATGTACAACATACTTAAAAGGTACTTCCTAAGTATCAATGGCACTTGTTAAGTACCTTAGCATTTATTAATTACTTCGTACTTTTTTAATACGAACGGCACATGCTAGATCCATAGTAATCGACTCGGACTCTGTCGATTGAAGTAATTTAAAACTTGATAGGAGCTTAGTACTTAAAAAGTAATTGAAAACTTAAAAATTTTCAGTACCAGTTCATAATGCTTGTACTTTTGGTAGTAATCAATACACAAGTAGTGATTACTTGCCGACTATTGTAAGTATTTCACCCCATCTGTTCCTCTCACTATTTATACCATCATTATTCGCCCGTAAATGAAATACAATTCCCACGTGTTGGCAGAGGATTCAGAGTCTATTATTGAGCTTTTGGACCATGTACAAAGTAGTGCGTTGGCGTTCATCAATGACTGTATGTTATCCAGCTCTATTGACTCGTTGTGGGTTGTGTATATCAATATTACTATCGAAAGTGATCTGCTAAGATAAGAGCACTTTTCCCTAGAGCACGAGGAGCACCTCCATTTGTGTTCGATTATCTAGTGGATCAAGAGAATTCGTTTGTCAGTTTTACAAGCCATGTGTAGAATAACCTCCACAAACACAACACTCACTTCCTTCTTCCCACTGAACTGCATAAGTAAGGGCATAATAACTTGAGTGTTAGCCTAATGTAACAAAAATTCATATTTCACTTAAGGATATGTGAATTCCCATGCCATGAAATTATACATGAAACCCCGGTATCTCCCAGGTGTATATTTTTTGTAAGGCGGACAATATCTCCGTGCCTTGTTTAATGGCCACTACAAAAACTAATTTCCGAAATCATCAAGGAATGTTGAACAATATGCCCGATCGTGGATTTAAATGAGTTCTTCTGTAGATTTAAAAAGAGTGGATTTAAGACAGTTCTCCAGTTTGTAAAAAGTCCCTAATACCCAATATTAACTTAATTTTTAGACTAAATTTCAATCTACCAAACTGAAAAACTATACCTCTCAATAATTTTTAAATAATACACTTAAACCATATTAATAGCTCCATCTTTTTCATATGTGGTTATAGAAATAATATCGCTTGTATTATTACGACGATTTGTGTTATGTGCTAAATGTTTCTGATTAAAGGAAGCATTATTAGAATCTCTTACTAGCTGGGAATGTGTCGATTTTTTCTTGTTATATGATTGCTGTCTTTGTACAATGGATGAAGATGATACTGTTGGCAAATCATATGATACGTCTTCTTCCTCTTCGCCCGAATCTGCTTCACTTGTTTCAGAAGAATCTGAATCTGAGGTTGTTGTCGTTGTTATTGCCGTCGTGTTACCTATTGTATTGGTATTAGCTGCTGTTCTCATTTTTTGTAAGGCTTCTGGCATATCGGGATTACTTTCAAGCGTGGAATGTTGACTGGATGGTGAATGGCTATATTCTGAAGTATTTTCTTCATCAGATATTATGATTGCATTACGCTTATGCATTGACATTTTTGGTGTAATGGGAGTTTTGTAACACCGTCTTGCACGCATGCCACGTCCAATGGGTAAGCGACCGATACTAGAGAAAAAATGGAAAAATTTGTGTTTTATAACAAAAAAATAAAAAAAAAACTTTGTGAAATGTACATACCTTCGTCTTCTTAAAGAATAATTATAATCTGTATCTTCACCTTCTTCATCCGACCAACTATCATCACAAAGATTCTCATTAGATTCACCATTGGCATTTAGAACATTACCCATATCACCGCCCGATCCACTAATTTGCTGCCGTAATGAATTTCTATGTAGACTAGAACATCTTGATAAACGTGGAGTATGCAACTCACAAGCATCATCTGTAGTATCACGACCCGCTAAACACTCCGAGTTACCATTTTCGGTTGTGATTGTATGATGTATAGCTGTAGTATTGGAACAAGTTTGATTTTGATTATAACCTGCCGTAGTAGCTGTGGTAGTAGCTGTCGTTGACGTTGATTGCATGGACAAACGATTCTCATTTATAAGTTCAATAACTTTACGACCTAGCCTTTCGAGATTTTCGTTATCACTGCAACAACCGGTGATGTCAAGACGTTCATTACTGTTCATAACATCATCTAATAATTGATCTGGACTAGAGCAGGCATCTTGAAATGTTAGATCGCTTGTTAATGAATTGCCATTAGGACTGGTTGGTGTTATGGTCATGGGTGAAGATGTACTATGATTTTGTAGTCGTTGTTCTACCAATTGATATATACCCTGTGTTGTTTGAGGTTCGGCTAATTGTTGTGAATTTCGTTGTATTACCTGGGCTACATCTATAGCTTGTGACGTTAAATGTTGTGGGCAGTCATCTAAAAGCATGGATATATCTAGCGATGGACAACAAGCACTTGGACTAATGTCAGTTTCACTGACATCCATGGCATCAGTTTGAGTTTCGGTATCTACTAATTTGACTTTACGATTTTCGGGTTCACTCTGGTAACGACGATCCCGACAGGGACTGTATTTTGGTGTAGCTGCAAATGTACCAGAACCTACCCTTCGATGGCGCGATTTTTTAGCTTTTTGTGGTATAACACAATATGACTTAGTTTGAGATGATGAACTATCTAATTGAGCATAAAGTGAACATTTAACAGGACTCTTTAAGATAAAAGAAAAAGACAATTTTTCAAAATTATGCTCATAATTACATAGTGAATGCTTAGAATGTATTACCTCGGGAGTGGTTTCTGGATCTGGTGTTGCAGACGACTGTTGCTGTTGCATCGGCTGTTGTGTCGATGTTGCTGCCGTTATCATCATAGTAGGACCATTAAGTCTTCGTCGATAATACTGCATTTTTCGTAAAGTGTTGTTAAAACGTCTTGAGGGTTTAAACTCTGGCAATTTTTTCTCTCGTCTAAAATAAAATGAATTAGAAAACTTAATATGCTGTTTCATAAGTAATTTGTATTAATTAACATTTTAGACAAGTTATTCCCAGCATGGTATATTATGACGATGCTAATTTCTAAAAGAATACATGCTTTGTAGATTGAGTATGATGTTTTTCATTATTGGCCATTTCTACAGCAGTGAAGAACTAAATAAAATGGATGACAATAATATTTAAAATAGGATTGGAAATTTTTATAACCAGCCTAAATATATAGATAATTTCCTTTGGTTTGGTTTGAAAGAGCAGAATAAGGGATAGCTAAACACATTTTTCGCAATGACCAGTGATTCGCTTAACATTCACGCAATTGGACTTGACACTGATAAAAAATGTTTTCATATAGAATGATGCATTTACTTAACATTACTGAAAAAATGTGATGTGGTATTGCTATGGAACAGCCTGTCTCTGTTATTAGTCTTTCGACTAATTCCACCTCTAACCTGGTTTCCCCAAAGTGAACTTATAATGATAAATTCAAGCCATAATCTCATTTTCGGATAGATTCATTCTTTGCCATGTATTTTTTTTGTGCCGGTTTGCTCAAAATCAGTTAAAAAATTTGCTAAATATCAATAATTTTAGTACAATTAAATTAGCATAAATAATTAGTTGCCGCTACAAAATTTCAGTTAATTGTTGTAAACTGCAATTTAAAATCAATCTGCTGAAATTAGCAAAAAAGTGTACTAAAAAATAACTAAACTGTAAAATCTAAAAAAAATTATAAAAAACATTTTTTTCTTTCGATTGTAAAAAAGTACAATTACTTTATCGTACTTGAAATTTGGAATCAAATTGCAAACGGTTCTCCAATTATTACCTTTTTATGCATTGGAGATACAATAAAATTTTCTGAGTGTTATTTCCAAACTACGAATATATCAATAGTAACAAATATAAACTAAACAAGAATTGCAAAAAATCAACTAATTCTTGTATATAAAATTTTGTTAAATTAGTGTATTTTTCTGCTAAGTTTAGCACTCGGTTTTGAAAAATTAGTAAAATGTTTTGCTGAAATAAGCAGCGAAAATTAGTAAAAAAAAAAACCAGAAATTTGTAATAAGAGAATAGCAAACATGATTACTAAAAAAAATTGTATTAAAAATCAGTATAAAAACAGTAAAGTGCGATTGGAAACTGTTTGCTAATAGTTAACATCGATAACAACGTATCGATGATTGTGAAAGCTTTTTAGGCGAGATAAAAAGGACTTTGCATCGGTATGTAACAATGAACTAACCTTGGATCTGCCACTTCACTGCAGAGTCGAATCGGCAGTCAGCTGAGTGTACAGAAGAAGCCAATGACGCAACAGTGAGCTGCTAAAGTTATGGCATCAGTATTTTGGGATGCGGCTGAAATTTTGTACATTGATTACCTTGAAAAAGCCCAGACCATCAATAGCGATGGTCGCAAAAAAACGCCACCATATGAAGAAGAAAAAGTGCTCTTTCACCAAGACAATGCGCCGTGTGACAATTCGGAGGCTACCATGGGCAAATTGCACGAATTACACTTTCAATTGCTCCCGCACCCACCGTATTCACCAGATTTGGCTCCCAGCGATTTTTATCTGTTTTCAGACTTCAAAAAGAATGCTCGCTGGAAAGAGAATTAGTTCGAATGAAGAGGTGATTGCCGACACAGAGGCCTATTTTGAGGCCAAAAATGAATCGTTCTATAGAAAAGGTATCGAAATATTAGAAAGGCGTTGGAGTGATTGTATCGCCCTTAAAGGAGACTATGTTGATGAATAATGTCGAATTTTGCCAAAAAGTTTCTGTTTTATTGGTTATCCTACGGACTCTTCAGCCGATGTGTTATATCCCACCAAAGGCGAAATATAACTTCCATGTATTGACGAGGGATTAGAAGTATATTTTGCAGCTTTTGGAAGGTGTTCCAAGTCTACTCGCTCACTGTTACATCCTGTGAATATGGGTTGTGTAAAGCATGATTCATATCTCCAATACTGGGTAACAGTAGAAAGGGGTAGTCGACGTGTAAATGGGAGGGTTTTACTAAGAAAAGTGAATGTAACTCCAAAGCCCAAGTTTTCGCTCATGTAAGCGTCTATCTAGTATATCACATCCCTTTGTCGTCAATTGTTTTGTGGATGACACAGCGTAGTTATTATGGGAAAAATTCGTTTGTGAATAAACTTCCTGCAGAGGCCTTCCCTGGTATTACAATATGGTCAAAATCAAATAAAATATCCATAAACACTACTCTCTCTTTTCTTCTCATAACCAATTTTCCTGATATCAAATCAATGCGATGTATTTATAGTGGTTTTATGCAAAGAAAAATAACTCATCAAAATCCTACAAAGCTTAATCTAGTGCATCTCTGGACCTATCCATGATATATTTTACACGTCCTTGACCTTGTTGAGGAGGCAAACAACAATTTCAACAGTATTTTAATCTTTGCTTAAAAGTACTATTCAGAGACGTTCAGGTGACTGCAGAAAGCAATCCCACTTTGGATGCTTAGAATACTAAAAAAACATTATATATCTTAAAAAGCATGTCACAGGACATAGGAAGAGAAGATGGTAGCAGTTTAAAGTTATTATATTTGGTATTTGTTTTCTTATGTAGTGACATGTTCAGGGTTAGTTCTGTGAAATGTCTTTGGACAAATCAACAAAATGTATTTTTTTTAGAAAAGTCAGTGGCCTAACTTTGATTAGCTGTGTGACTTATAAAAAAGTGTCAAGTTTTCTTTTTTCCGTACAGAGGAGATAAATAGAGAAAAAAAACAGCTCTGAATATTTGTAGTGATGGATAGCCAAGTTATTTTCAGCTCTAAATCTAGTAATTTTCTTAAGAAATTCAAGAACAAAGCTTGACAGAACTGCCACCGTTCACTCGCTTTTTCACCATTTGGTTTGGGCTTTAAAATTAAAAATAAAAACTAAAGTTTCACTTACTCTGCAATTTCTTTTTCCTTTTCCTGCAACTGTGACATACACTCGCTTAATTCCAAATATAAACGATTTGTTTTCTCCAATTTATCTTCATATACCATGCGTATATCCTGCGCATGACGCCATTCAGCCGTGCGACGTCTTATCAAATCCTGTTCAAATTTATGAATACTGGTACCATTTTGGGTCATCTCTTTCATATGTGAACGAACTTCTTCCTTCCATGAACGTTGCGTTTCAAAATATTGTTTTTTTGTTTTGCGTAAAAGTTCAGGACCAGCAATTTCTAAATGAGATAAAATTTGTCTAAAAGAAGGACGGTTACGAGGTTTGGTATTCCAACAGAGTTTTACTAATAGCTTAAAGCCATCTGGACAGCTTGAGGGTATGGGTAATTTTAATGAGTTATTACCAACACCCCAAATAATGGCAGATGAATCGACGTCTTTGTAAGGTATTTCGCAGGTTAACATTTCCCACAGAACAACGCCATATGACCAAATGTCTACTTTCTCCGAACACGGCTCGTTGCGTATCACTTCGGGAGCCATCCAAGCTACAGTACCGGCAAAACTCATTTTGGTACTAATCTCATTCCATTCACGGCTAGTGCCAAAATCGCTAATTTTAACAATTTCATTTGTACTTATAAGAATACTGAAACAAGGAATTAAATTAATAGTTAAGCCGATGTCTAAAATTTACAGTATTGTATAAACTATTTACTTTGGGCTTTTTAAATCTCGATGTATAATTTTATGAGAATGAAGATATTGCATACCCAATGCAATTTGTTTTGACCAGGAAACTAGGCGGGACGGTAACATAACTTCTTCGTCCTTGAGTATATTTTGTAATGGACCATAAGGACAAAATTCCATAATAATACAAAATACTGGCGATTGTGTACAAACTCCTCTGCAAGTTGGAATAATTAATAGCGATTCAAATTGAAGTGAATACTCAACTACTTACTTAAATTTAATTATATTCTCATGATCTAATTTTCTTAAATGCTTGATGTCCGTTTCTTTGACATCTTTGACTTTTTTTACTGCTACTATTTCGTTTTTTAATTTACCACTAAATACTGCTCCCTGAGCTCCACTCCCCAACCATTCCAAGTCTGAGATGGCTTCAAATGGTATTTCCCAGTCTTCCGGTTTTTGAGGCTTAATTTCTATAACTCCCGCTTTGCCTATAAATGAAAATACCGGTTTCATACACCCCAGTAGACCATTTACCCAACTAATGGGTTTATCGGGATGGGCAAAAACTCCATTGGGAGGCCATCCATGTTGGCAGGTATTTTCAGCACTGCTATCACTACAATCGACTAAAATATTTGGGTGTGGCTGGTGTTGATGCTGATGTGTGATTTCAGGTTTATATGGCAGATCCGTAGGACCTCCTAGACCTAAGTGACCGAGCTCATCCTGTATACAGGCAATACTGAAATAAAAGAGAAGAAATTAGTTATGGATTACTTTGGAATTTGAGACTAAGGTGCAGTTTTATAGTCGATTTTTTAATTTAAATTTTCTTTTGAAAATTTCTTATTTAAGAAATATTAAAGAAAAAATCGAGCCTAAGATATGACAATTTAAATATTGTAAAAGTTGTGTATAAATAAGATTAATTTCTCGAATTTAAAAAAGATACATCTGTCGAATTGAAGTAAATATTTCTTTGTATACAAACTAATTAATAAACCTATAGCTTCTTAAAACATCAGTTTAAATCCTTTGGATGACTTTAAAAAAAATTATAAATAAACTACACTCTCAGAAAAATTCCGTTGTGGAAACCGAATTTTTTGCCAAGCGAATTGAAATCGAATTCAACCGAATTATCAGCTGTCACAACTGAATTCGGTTAGGGCAACCGCATTACGAAAAAATTCAGTTGCCACAACGGAATTGTTTTGAGAGTGTAGTTTAAAGGTTCTACTAAATTGGAAATTCGAAATCAGAACTCACAGATTTTTACAGATCTCTCGTTTTTGGCTTAAAGTAGTTTAACAGATCTTTCTGAGAAAGATATATTTGAAATTGGAAGCCCAGCAAAAAAATTAGTTTAATTTTGATTGTGGATTAGGGAAATTTCTGGGAATTGAAAATTTGACATAATTTAACTATATTATTTTAGGCCCGATTAGTGAATGTGCGGTTAAAATTTTGCTTACGGTTAATTTAAAATTAGAGCTTGTATCTCTGCTCACACGCATCTTTAGAAGAATTTCCGTTTAGATGCGGCCTAGAATCTAAAGAATTACGTCCATAGAGAAAAATCCCATCTGATAAAACATTTGTAAAGAGTAAAATTGGGTACCCGCGGTAACGTACGTGGAACATAGCTAATGTGACACAGATAAATGTAATTGGTGCTGAAACAAGTATCCATTCTTAGAAGCTAGGTGTTGCCAGGTAATTTTTTAGATTTCCCCTAAACTATCTAAAAAACGTCCCTAGATGTAGGTGTTGAAGCCTTATTAACAATGCTGGAGATGTAAGACCGAAAAATAAAGGGAAAAAAAATCTACCCTGCAGACTGGATTCACCATTGTGAATCCAGCTCTAAAGGAAATTTCCGTAACATGTTCCTGTTAGAAAAATTAATAATAAAAATAAACTCTCTTAAAAACAAGTTTTCATTTGGATAATTTAGCCTCATTTAGCCTAACTGGAATTCTAAATGAACATTTGTTGTTTCCAGCAGCGGTTACCCCAACTTTTATTCTAGGGACACCTAAAGATATTTTACCCCAATGTTCTTACCAAAAAATAAATCCAAATCGATTATTTTTAGAAAAAAGTTGTAAAAATATAAAGAAATATGTTTTTATTTCAGAAAAATTAACAGAATTTAAGATATTTAGCAGGGAGAAAAACTGGAAGAAACTTTTTTGGGGTTTCCAATCAAAGCTAAGATTTTAAGTGTTTTCCTATAAAAAGCTTGTGGGAATTTTAGATTTTTGTATAGCAAAAGATTAATTCTACACCTTTTGCAATTGTAGTTCAGAAAACATCGATTGGAAGTCAGAAAATATCAACTGAAATTCAGAATTTCCATTTAAAATTGAGAAAACATCAATTAAAATTTAGATTTACCATTTTATATACAGAAAATATCATTTGAAGTTAAGAATATATCATTTGAAGTTCAGAATATATCAATGAAATTCAGAAAAACATCAACTGTACTTCAGAAAATATCAATTGAAATTTAGAAATCATCAATTAAAATTAAGAAAATATCAACTGAAATTGAGAAATCATCAACTGAACTTAAAAAAAATGTAAACACGTGAAATATTAACTGAAATTAGGAAACATTATTTAAAATTCAGAATATATCAAATAAATTTCAGAAAACTTCAATTGAGTTAAGAAAACATCAATTAAAAATCAGAAAAATCCACAGAAATTTGATTTAATATTTTCTTATCATCAATGGACTTTTCTGAATTCAAATTGATATTTTCTGAATTACAATTGATATTTTCTAAATTTGTTTTTTATTTTAAGTTACAATTTATACATATATTCTGAATGATGTCTTCCAAATTTCAATTAGTATTTAAGTTGTTAACATTTCTTCTCTTATGTTTTCTGACTTCCAATAGATTTTTTCTGAATTGGGTGTTATACATACATACTTTGACTCTGATAGTTTTCCAAAAATTTAATAAAATTATAATCTTAGAATCAATGGAGTTTATGGAAATATTCATACTTATAATGTTTTCTATAGGAGCAATCAAAACAAGAATGTTTACTTTTTTTTTTTAATTTTTATTTATTTAGTTTTAATAACATAAAACTTCATTCTTAATGTTAAAAACTGCTAAGCCTACTGAATCTATTTAGTTAGAATATTGTTCTACCTCAATTCCAAATTCTAATATGATATTGTCATTAGATTTTATTTGTTGTTTCAAAAAGGTTGACCATTTTCATAATAGACAATACAAATTTTCATCGGCATCGCCCCAACTCATCAGTTGTCCGCAATAAGAAAATGATGATAGGAACACACAAACCGAGAGGTAAAAAAATTCAACGGTACGAGAATTTTGTACTTTTATATATGAATCTCTGATTTGACCAGTCATAAATCAACACTTTTTGAAAAAGCAACATTTTACATAAAAGTACAGTTATAATCAAAAATTAAAATAAATGTTTACTTAATTTTACGAAAAATTTCGCTGGAGCCTGAAAAGTTCTCAAAATATAATAGACATATTTACAAGAATTTAAATCAGAGTTTATCTTTTAAGCCACATTCACAATGATACTCCATCATTGTGAATGTGGAGTATCATTTATCTTTTAAGCCACATTCACAATGATACTCCATCATTGTGAATGTGGCTTAAAAGATAAACTCTGCAGAGTGGAGTGTACTAAAATAGAGATGGCATGATACAAAAGATATGTAAGTACCAAAAAGAAAGGAACAAAATCCACTCTGTAGAGTGGAGTACTCCAGCATTGTGAATCTGGCTTTAACTACAAAATGTTTTAATTTCAAGGAAAAGTTTTTCAAATCACTCGATTTTCATTATTTTTTTTTAAAAATATTTTCGTTTTTTTTTGAAATAATGTTAGGAAGCTGATATTTTATATTTCATAAATAAATATATCTATATATATTTATAAATTTTAATTGGAAACTTCTTATTATTAAAAATTTCTTTTTTTCGAGGATACAGGTACGGACCTCAATATTTGGTTTGAAGTCCAACCACTGCAATAAAAACTTTAAAACTCATAAATTTTTCATAGGCATTAGGCACATTTACACGCAAGAGGCAACTGCTGGAGGTAGAGCAAAAAACACATTAGCTTTCCCTTAAAAATTCCCCTAAACCCCATTAGCGAAAAATACCTAAATATAGAATAAAATGACAACACTGGTATTTTAGTTGTCAACTTCATTTGCTGTGTTGTTTGAATCTGTGGAAGAAAGGTTTTTTTGCAAGGGAAGTGTGGTTGAATGCTTTATGTTAAAGATAAGATATATTTATTTTGTTCTATTGGCTTGATGTTTAACGTGCCAGGTGAAATGCAAAATCACTTGAGGGTATAAAAAACATCCCAGCAAAACCTTCTATTACCCGGTATTGTGTTTTTCTAGAAGAACTAAAGATAGGTAACCTCTTACTTTTCTATTAGAAAACCTATTATTTTAAGAAGAGCGATGGACACGCTCTTCTTAAAATACTCCTTACGTAGTAACATATTCTTAAATTACGTGTTACTCTTACTTATTACCTCAAAGTAAAAAGTTACCTTAAAGTAATGAGTTTTTTTTTAATTTTAATTTGTTTTATATTGAGGCCCTGTGAAATTTTTGAAATTCCTATCGGGCGGGGAAATAAGGGGAAAAGTCTTCTCCTTGACGGCCTGCCCAATCCCTTTTGGCCAACCTAAAATTTTAAATATGTATTCCTTGGAGTAGGTCTAACTCACCTGCAACGTAATTTTTCTATTTTGGAACAGGAACATAGTAAAAATGGTGGTTGAAAGGGAAAAATGTCCCCAATAACGGCCTGCCCAAACCGCTGAGGCAATGAAGTTGAAATTTGGTATGAACGTTCCTCATCCATCGCAGATAAATGGAGGGGCAAAAAGAAGAAAAGCTTCCCCTTGGTGGCCTGGAAAAACCCCTTCGGCTAGAAACCTGAAATTTAAAATGTGGGTCCCTGGAGTAAGGGCTAACTTATTAGAAAGATACTTTTTGAATTTTGGACAGGGTCGTTATAAAATGGGGGCTCAAAAAGGGAAAGTGGATCCTTAACGACCTGTCCAACCGCTGGAACTAGGAAGCTGAAATTCAGTACTTATTTTTCTAAATTGGGTTAGGTTCCTCTTCCAGCCTAATTCCAACCGGGAGGGACAGAAAAAGAAAAAGTGTCCCCCTTGACAGCCTGGAACTAGGAAGCTGAAATTCCCTGTCGAAGGATTTTCGAAAATTCCTACCGAGAGGGGCACAAATAGTAAAAGTTGGCTAGAAACCTGAAATGTAAAACATATGTTCCTTGGAGTATGGGCTCACTTATCGTTAAGGTGCTTTTTGGAATTTTGGACAGGGACATTGCAAAAATGGGGATTAATGAAGCGAAAAGTGGTGCGTAACCACTCTACTGCGTAGTCAAGTCTAAAAAACTTCGCTTGCTCCGTCGAAATTGTGCTGATAAACATATTTATAGTGCGGAAAACGAAAAGTTAGAAACTATGTAGATATTTCAGGTTGTCTAGATATAGTACGGACAAACAAAATGATACTTAAAGCACAACTCTTCTAAGAAATATAAAAAATACAACCGTTGCACTTATATTAGCAGGACGTATATATACGTCTTACGCAGAAGAGAGGTTAAAGGCCTGCCCAAACCGCTGGAGGTAGGCAGTTGAAATTTGGTATTAAAGTTCCTCCTCTATTGTTGACATCCGCTAAGATGAGATTTTTGGAAATTTCTACAGGTAGGGTCAAAAACAGGAAAAGTCTCCCCCTAACCGGCCTGGCCAAACTGCTGGAACTAGGGAGCTTAAATTCTGTATTTCGGTTCCTTCTCCAACGTAGACGTCCCCTAAGATAATATTTTTGGAAATTCATACCGGGAGGGTAAAAAAGGAAAAAACTTCCCCGTTGACGGGCTGGCCAAACTGCTGGATAAAGAGACCTAAAATTATGTATGTAGTAGGTTCCTCCTCCAACGCAGACGTCCTCTAAGACGGAATTTTTGGAAATTCCTACCGGGAGGGGTAAAAAAGGAATAATTCTCCCCCTTGATGGCCTAACCGAACACTTCGGCTTGAAACCTGTAATCTATAATATGTTTTCCTTGGAGTATGGGCTAACTTATCGATAAAGGGCGAATTATGGGACCGTAAACGTAAATGTGATGTAACTGTACCGTGCCGTAGCTAAAAAGTACACTTATAGATTACCGTAAACGACATTACTATTTAGCATCTATTTCATGTGGTTTTATATTTTATTCTAAATTTTTCCATTTATTTGCTAATTTCTATTCCTTATTTGTTGTTTAAATCAATTTGCTTTATTCATTTCATATTTTTTCCGACTAAATCGTTCAGCTGTTTCGATGCCGGATAGAAAATTCTGATTTCAACAGAATGATCCGGCAAGTACGTTTACATTTACGTGTTAGTAACCATTCGTATACATTTCTTCTTGTGGTTTCGAAACAGCTGATTCGTTACAGATACGTTTACGGTTGGGTAACTCAGCCTTAAGGTATTTTTAGGACTTTGGAGAGGAATGTGGTAAAAATGATGGTTCAAAAGGGGAAAATTGCACCCCCCCCCTGTAGCTAAATAAATTCTAAACTAAATAGAAATTGACAAATGGGTTCAAAATTTCTTTTAAAATTTTTTGAAAACTATTTCAAATTTCATAGAAATTTGGAAACCTGAATTTAACTTAGATTTTATTTAGCCAGTTCGCATCCGCCCTATATCTTTAACAAAAAATTTTTGCAAATGAAATCTTTTATAAGTCTTGGTTATAAAAATTAGTGTTTTGTAATGAAGGTGATACGTTGTTACTCTTCTATTACAAAACCTATTATTTTAACAAGCGCATTTCCATCGTTTTAACTCCTTAACTAGTAACATGTTATTCTTTACTTACAGGTAAGGGGTTTTCAAAAACATTTTATTTACATTTTATTTTTTTAAACCGAAGATAAATTTGAACTTCACAAATTTTTAATAAAAAAATTTGAAGTTATAAAATTTTATAGAAAAACGAATTGTATATAGGTAACAATAAAACATCTAAACGTCTGAATTTGGTATCCGAAGTATTGCAAGGGTAAGGTGTAAAGTTCCGAAGTAATGCATATTAATACCCACATATTACCAAGGCTTTGCTGGGATGTTCAATTTATGGTTCAATTTGCTTTGTATGTTTTTTTTATATTTTTTGCTTGTGATTTTTCAGGTTGAATGATTTTTAAAATGAACTTCATTCACATAATTTTTTGTTGTTTTATTTTAACACTGGTCATTGTCTGGTGTTGATAATATCCCCTGGCTTCAAGATTTCCCAGTGGAAAAGGGGAATTCTGATACTGTAGACCACAGCACACTCACACAAGACGTGGTTTGTGGTATCATACTCCTTCAGAGACAGTCGACATACAGGTTACTCGACCTGCTCGGGTATCCACAGGTGGTACCTCAACCTAAAATATCCCTTTAGGAATCTTACAAAAAGACTAATATCATTCCACCACTCCCCATGAATCGCAATTTAGTACCTATGGGTTCCGTAGGCATACTAAATAAATCGCAATTCGTCGCAAAGCCGAATATACTAGTTAAGGATAACTAACCCGACATCCCTGGATTTCCGATTTTATTAATGGGCATACACATAGAAAAATTAAGTGCCAACCATATTCGAAGGTGATTGCTAAACATTTCAGGTGTTACAACTTAAATTTTGTTACACTAACCGAATTGTAAACACCAATATTTAGTTGTTCCAACCTAATTCAGTCCAAGTACCCGAATTTCAGTTGGAAATTGATAAAATTTTTTGTTGTGTGTATTTTATCAGTTTTTGAATTTATTTTTCTGATTTGACCCAAATCACATAATCTAAGTCTATTATTAAATGCTATTAAAAACTAATTTAACCCATTCATTCATAAAGGCAGTAAAGGTTTAATTCAAATAGATTAAAATAGATTACAAAATGAATAGATCTAAATAAAAATCTCAATATTTTGAAAACTTTTATTTAGCTTTGAAAAATTGAGAAATCACTGCTTATAGCGTTATCAAATCCTATAAGAGACATGTTTTTATTCATTTTATTGCTGATTTGCTAAAATCGTAATTTCATGCAAAATAATTTTCCCGAATAATATTAGACTAAAACGAGTAAAAAGGTTAAAGTCGGGCATGCCGACTATACAATACCCTACACCAGTCTGGGTAAAAGCCAACTAATGTTTGGATCCGAAATTCGAATGGGTTAAAATGGGGCTCGTGTCAAAATTTTCTATAATGTGAGTCAGCGCACCAAATTTCATTAAAATATCTTAATATTTGCGACCTGCAGTTTATAACCAAGCCAATTTTGGGGGGACCCTTATATGGACACTAGTTCTAAACATGGACCGATGTTCACCAAAATCAATAGACTTCGTCCTTGGGCCAACATAGTTCTATGTACCAAATTTCATCAAAATATCTTAATATTTGCGACCTGCAGCGTATAAACAGTATAATTTTGGTAGGACCCTTATATGGGCACTAGGTCTAAACATGGACCGATGTTCACCAAAATCAATAGGCTGCGTTATTGGGCCAATATAGGTCTGTGTACCAAATTTCATCAAAATATCTTAATATTTACGACCTGCAGCGTATAAACAGTATAATTTTGGTAGGACCCTTATATGGGCACTAGGTGTAAACATGGACCGATGTTCACCAAAATCAATAGGCTGCGTTATTGGGCCAATATAGGTCTGTGTACCAAATTTCATCAAAATATCTTAATATTTACGACCTGCAGCGTATAAACAGTATAATTTTGGTAGGACCCTTATATGGGCACTAGGTCTAAACATGGACCGATGTTCACCAAAATCAATAGGCTGCGTTATTGGGCTAACATAGGTCTGTGTACCAAATTTCGTAAAAATATCTTAATATTTACGACCTGCAGCGTATAAAAAATATAATTTTGGTAGGACCCTTATATGGGCACTAGGTCTAAACATGGACCGATGTTCACCAAAATCAAACTTGTTCGTCCTTGGGCCAACATAGGTCTGCGTACCAAATTTCATCAAAATATCTTAATATTTGCGACCTGTAGAGTGCGCACAAGATTGCATGGACAGACAGACAGACAGACAGACGGACGGACGGACAGATGGACATCGTTAAATCGAAATAAAAAAAATTCTGAACCGATCGGTATACTATAAGGTGGGTCTACGACCAATATTTTTTGGTGTTACAAACATCAGCACAAACTTATAATACCCTGACCACATAGTGGTGTAGGGTATAAATAGCTAAAAAAATTTTTAAAGTATTTAGAAAAATTTTAATTAAATGCAAATAACAACATACTTTTCTGAAATCATCATGAAATCATGGTAGACCTAAAAAACTAACATAATCACTAAATATTGGCGATGATTTCAGCAGATTAGTTTGTTATTTGCATTCAATTAATTTTGGTCAAATATAACAAACATTTTTTAGATATGGAGTCTAAATTTTTCATGATTTCAGAGGAAAATTGTAATTTGAAATTTACTTAAATTTAACTCATAAGTATATTACTAATATTTTGTAAATTTATCTATTATTTAGCAAACAAATTCGGCTCATTTCAGTACTTTTTATCCCAGAACCTTTCTAACTTTTCAACTAATTGTTAGTAGCTTTTGCTGCTAAATATTTTTCAAACTTATTTCTATGAGTGTATTTTTTGTTTTATTTGTTTATTTTTCATACTACACTCAAAAAAATAAGTTAGTAGAAAAATTAGTAAACGTCTTGTATATCAAGTATACTAATTTTCAGCAACTTTTTTGCTGAAACTGTGTTTTCAGGAAAAGTTTTAGTTATATTCGTTTAGCAATAAACTATTTTTGAACCAATATTTTACTAATTTATTTTTCTACCAAAATTGTGCTGATAAACACGTTTATAGTGCGGACAACAACCAGAAAAACGAGATGTAGATGTCCGCACTTGTAGTGCAAATGATACCAAAACACAATTCTTTTGAGACATATAAAAAATACAACCGTGTTCTTTCATACACAGAACACGCGAAAGCTTGCCAGGTATATTATGACGGTTGTTTGTGTTTTTAACTGTACATAGAGTTGTTTAAAAAAAAATATATATATATGTACAACTTTATTAGTTGTTTCAAAAAGCCACCTCAAGATGGCGCTAATCTAGATTTATTAGAAAATTGCAAAAAATTTAAATTTGGGAGCCTCGAAAATGATTTTTTCGATATCACGTAGTGGAACTTTTTTTTCCCCATGCTAAAAGCTTTCGAAAAATCGAGTACGCAATATCATAAAATTTTTATCCATACAATTTGACCCGCCCTAATGTATATATAAAACAACTATTATCACAGTTATTAAAAAAAAAGTAATAGGAAAAGTAATTTTATTTCGTAATGGTTAGTTAACCGTCAGTCATACTCATATTACGGTAGTCATAATCATTTGAGATAAATTTTAGTTAATTGAAAACGACAAATTATACAGTAAAATCTGCAGAAAATTTTGCTAAATATTAGTAGACTAAAAATAGCAAAAACAGAAGGGTAGACTTTTGTTCGCATTAAAAAAAAATCGAAAAACTGAAAATTTTAAATTTTTTTGTAAATTTTTAGTCTACTAAATTAGTGCTGGTAAATATATGAGTAGGACGTATCGAGTATTTATCTTTTTGTTTGGGTACTCGATACTCAAAACTACTACTCGATATTTTCAGAGTTGTATTTTGGACAGACAAAATATATAAAAATGTGACACAGCTAAAATATTTACCACAAAAATGTGACTCCGCTAAAATATTTATCACAAAACTACAACTCTGCTAAAAGAAAAAATCAGAAGTAAAATATTTAAAAATATATGTTAAAAAAACTATGAAAAATGCAATGAATAGTTGTTGAAAAAGTTTAAAAATATGTTTATAAATTTAAGTACTGAATTAATGTAAATATTTTCAAAGAATTTTACAAAAAATTTTTTAAAAATTTCAAATTTAAAAACCGTTAAAAGTATCGAGTAGTATCGAGCATCCAAATCAAAAATATCGAGTAGTATCGAGTATTCAAAAGTAATCGAATTTACCAGCACTACTACCAGTTATCCATAAATTTTTTTTCTGGTTTTAGTAGCAACATTTTTTATTTTCTCTTAGCTAAAAATTAACTTAAATATAACTAAGATCTTGTATACTTAACAGATTTATTTTGCTGTTCTTATCTTATTAATATTTAGCAAAAATATTCTGCTCATTTCAGAAGTTTTTCTTCAAGATAATTATACCCTACACCACTACGCGGACAGGGTATAAAAAGTTTGTGCTGATGTTTTTAAAGATTTAACAATGCCCATCCGTCCGTCTGTCTGTCTGTATTCATCTGCGCACGCTACCGTTCGAAAATATTTAGTTAAATATTTTTATGAAATTTCGTACACTAGGCACAAGGACGAAGCGTATTGATTTTGGTCAAAATCGGTCCATGTTTTGCTAATGCTAATTAAAATGCCGACTTATATGGGATCGAGGACAAAAACTATTGATTTTTGTTAGAATCGGTCCATGTTAAGACCTAGTGCTCATATAAAGGTCCCCCCAAAATTGGTTTGTTCGCACGCTACAGGTCGCTAATACAAATACATTTTGATGAAATTTGGTGCACTAACTTAACTAACTTAACTGCACGACAAAGCCAATTGACTTGTGATAGAATTTATCCATTTATGCACCTATGACTATATTTCCGATTTTCACTTAATACACCTATTATTAGGTAAAACCTAAATTTACAGATTTTTTAATTTTTTACTTATTTATAGACGCATTTTAACGCAAGTCCATTTGAATTTCGGATCCAAATATTAGCTGACTTTCAAACAGACTGGTGTAAGATTAAACCATATTACTGCTTGCATAAATTAAACCGCAAAATTTTTGTTTAAGATGGGTGTACCACAGAAAGGGGCACATTCCGGTGTGGTGTACAAAAATTCCTTAGGATGACACATAGGTGGCGCCACTAATCAAAAATCCATATGATTTTTTGGAACTACTAACCTTCGGATGACATCTGTCAAAATTCAATGACAACGTATGGCTAACGAGGCTTTAATACAAACTAGCTCAAAAGCGTCGCCGTAATCAAAACTGTACATAAATTGTAGTTTGGCCAGATTTTAGTTCTGGCGGCAGCGTACGGGAACTCACCTTTTATTGTAGATTAAATTAACATTTTTAGATGCATGATAACTAATTTGTGTCATAAAATCATAATATATATTATGATTTTATTTTTTTATTGTAATTAAAATTAGTTAATTTTAAAATGTTGCTCATTTTATGAAAAATAGGTGAAAAATAATAAAGATAACTTTATTGTTTGTTTTTTTTTCAAAATTCAACGCGTGTACCATAACACGACTGGTACGAAATTAAGAAGGTAGTATAAAAAAATATTGATAATATTAAAATTCAGCGATGTACAATATATAGCACCATTTACTAGAATTATAATTTAAGGATTAAAATAAAAAGTTATATTTAAATAAAAATACCACCATTCATATTAGATCTGTTTCACTTCGTTACCGCGGGTATGGAATTAAAAAAAGGCAAAAAAATTAATAAAAAATTTTTTTTGGCCGGAATATTACAACATAGGATTGCCCCTGTTTCAGATCAAAAGTCCAATTTTAGGAAATTTAAGTTTTTTTGAAACATATTAATCTAACAGATATTTCTGAGCGAATATTGATGAAACTAATTCACTCAAAATAGTTTGTAGTTTAAATTAACTGAAAATGTAATTTAAAATAAATGAAAAACCACTTGAAAACCGGTCTACTAACTTTTCATTTAAATCAAAAGAACTTTTCATTTATTTTTAAATGTTAATAAACTAACCACAAAATCCTTAAAAAATAATGATTTTTCATTTATTTCGTTTTTTTAACTTTCATAAAATAAACTACAAAGTCCGTAGGAATAAATTTTATTTAGTTTATTTTGTTTTTTTAAATGACCTAGAAATCTAAATGGGTTTCTTTTTTTAAAACAACATTTTAAATGAAAATATTATGTAACAGAAAATACATATTTTTATGTAATTTATTTTTTAAATAAACGACAAAAAAGTTAAAAAGTATATTTCTTTCAGAACTCCAATCTTAAGTGCTGTTGGGTCTGTATGACCCTACGGAGAAAATATTGGTATATTTTCATCATAGAGTGAATGTGTATATTTGTATTATCACATAAATTAGTAAAAAATTTAGTCACCCGGTAGCTGATTCAAAAAATGGATCCCTCTCGGAACTACCTTATCTGAATAATAGGAGCGTATTCAGGCCAAGCTTGCAAACATTTTGTCAGTTTTGCACTACCTCGCTTAGTTTTCGAAATACAGGTCATTTTGTAAAATGGCGATTTTTTAAAATGGTAATTTTCTCGAAAACTAAGCGAGATAGCGCAAAACGGACAAAATAGTTGTTCCTTTGGAGTGTTCAAACGACAGAACATACATAGAAGCTTAACTTCCCTATATTTGTTGTTTTTCCCAATATGGAAACTGTGGTGCAAACACTCCCTTACCGTGTTGCCAATTTCGCCCTTTTATGGCTAGATTTAGATATTTCTGAACTCGCTTAGCTAGAAAAATTTTGATTTAGCCATAAGTTTAGCCATTTTTAGAAACTGGTTAGCTATTTTTGCGTTTTTCAGCAAAATATAATTTTTAAGCCTAAAATTTTAACAAAATTATTATAAACATTAGTAGCTTAAAATTCGTTTTCACTTGAATCGATCTAATCGATCTGGGCGCTGTGGTGTAATGGTTACCGCGTTGGACTGTTACACGTGAGGTTGCGGGTTCGAGCCCCAACCAAGGCAGCCAACCAATCGCAACGGGGGTCAAGGGAAATTATTTCCAATTGCCAACCTCACCCACAGTCCACCTTGGACATGGTGTCCCCTGTTAACGCTGACTAGGCTCTGACGATCGAGTATGGGCGGTATAACCCGGTTCCCACGGCAATCGGACTATGTGCCGGAACGATTCGGATGTATTCTAATTTGTTAATATATCCGAGCGAGGATTGCCACTCCGGCTTTAAATGAGAATTATTAACTACAAATTCTCTTTTTTAAGCCGTTACAACAACAACAACCAATCGCAGGGTCCAACTTCGGTGTTCCCAAAGCTCTTAACCCCACCGAAGTAAAATAATATAACAGGGCTATGAACTAAAAAGCTTCAACAAAGTTCGCCAACTCACCGTCAGATGGCGCGCAACAACTGTTTAAAAATTCAACATCTCGCGCAATTACAGTGTTGCCATATTTGAAGCCCTTTCTTTCACCACCTTTCACTTCTTCTCTATCCCCTTTCCAAAGGAAGCAACAAGTTAATTAATAGGAAGAATTTACTGAGTGTTGTTTTTCTTTATAAAAAAAAAAAAAAAACATAGAGTTGCTTTTAATACTTAAGGTTGGTAGGTACACTAATGGAAACAAAGTCTTTAAAAAAATTAGTTAAAACTACTAAGAATTAGTTAAAAATGATGCTGCAGAAAAAAACTGCTGAATTAGCAGATTATTTTTGATATATATTAGTAAGATAGGAACAGAAAAAATAAAACTGTTAAATATACAGAATTTTAGTTACATTTGAGTTAAATTTTTGTTAATAGAAAATAACAAATTAACCTGCTGAAATCAGCAAAAAATTTTGGTAAATAATTAGTAGCCTAAAAAATGACGACAAAATTTTAAATTTTCGAAGTGTTTTTGATTTTTATTTTAAATGCAAATAAAAATCGAGCCTTTTGAAAACAGCAGTTTACAATTTTTTTAGCAAATATTTCTGTTAATTTAGCAGGATAGACTGCTAAATGCATTCAACTAAATTTAGCTTAAAAATAACAAAATTTTTTTGCTATTTTTAGTATATTAATATTTAGGAAATATTTCTGTAGATTTTATAGTAGAATTTGTCATTTTCAACTAACTAAAAGTTAACTTAAATATAACTAAAATTCCGTAAATTTAACATTTTTTTGCTGCTCTTATTTTACTAGTATTTAGCAAACTAAATCTGCTAATTTAACAATTTTTTCTGTAACATCATTAAACCCTTCACCACTACGTGGCCAGGGTATAATAAGTTGGTGCTGATGTTTGTAACACCAAAAAATATTGGACCTAGACCCACCTTTTAGTATACCGATCGACTCAGAATCACTTTTTGTTACGATTTAACGATGTCCGTCTATCTGTCCATGCATTCTTGTGCGCACTCTACAGGTCGCAAATATTAAGATATTTTGATGAAATTTGTCGGCCCAAGGACGAAGCCTACTGATTTTGGTTAAAATCGGTCCATGTTTGGACCTAGTTCCCATAAAGGGTCCCCCTAAAATTGGCTTGTTTACACGCTACAGGTCGCAAGTACGAAGATATTTCAACGAAATTTGGTTCGCTGATTCACATGGTCCCAAGGACAAAGCCTATTGATTCTACATAGGATCGGTCCATATTTGGACTTATCGCCCATATGGGCTATATTTCCGATTTTCTCTTATTTTATGATTTTATAGAAAATTTTTACACAAGTCCCATTCGAATTTCGAATCCAAACATTAGTTGGCTTTTTACCAGACTGGTGTAGGGTATTATATAGTCGGCATGCCCGACTTTAACTTTTTTACTCGTTTTTAACTAATTTTTGGTTACTTTTCTGCTATTTTTACAGATTTATTTCTATGAGTGTAGATTTCACTGTATTTAGTAATTTTTTAACAAAATCGCGTGATTTTTCTTATAAAATACTTCATCCAATTTTTAGCTTTATTTTAGTAATTTTTTACACAATTGGTTGATAATTTTTGCTATTTTAGAAAATCTTGTAAGGCGATTTTAACTCTAGTATTGTGATCGACACTAGAGAGATACATGTACACTTACAAAAAAAAGTTAGTACAAAAGTCTGTTAAACGCGTTCTGATTTAATTGAATTAATTTTTATATTATTTTGTCTTAAAATTTAGGATTGAACTAATATTTTCTGTAAATCCAATTTAGCTTAACGATTAATTTCATCCGAATTTGAACTAACTTTGCATGCTAATTTTTAGTAATTTGTGTTTCTTAATTTTACAAATTTTTCTGTCCCTGCTATCAATATCATATAGAGTTGGTACTATATTTTCATATTTTTTTTTGTATCAATATAAAATGGATTATATCTCGGAAACTAAGCGAGATAGAGCAAAATGAAAAAAAAAATCTTTACTCTGTACTTATTAATCCTTATCAGCCACCTATACTCCCAATAATAAATATGAGCCTGTTTCGGGACAGATCGGGAGAGTTCAGAAACCCAAATTGTAAGCGACATTTTAGTAGAAACTTTCAGTTAAATCAAGTAAAGTTTTCTTAGCTAAGTTAACTAAAATTGTCTGTGTATTTAGCAGTAAGTAAAATTTAGCTTAACTAAATTTGGCAGACCATAATTCTCAACTTCGTTGAAAATTCTGCTGGCGCAAATACAGGTACTATTTCCCGTTATCTTAGCAGAATTTTTAACTATTTGTACGGACTTTTTTTATGGGTGTAATTTTGTTAGGATATCTACTACTTGTAGCCTGGTAGTCTCAGAGCATTACAAGGTCAGCTCAAAATCGAAAATTAAAATTTTTTTTTTTAGTTTTTTGTTTTTAGTTTTTTAATTTTAAAAATTCAATTTGAAATACACACACAATTTTTTATTATTTTTGGATTATGCATAGTTTAAAGAAAAATAGAAAATTAAATTTTTTTAAAAATGTTAACCTATTGAGGAGCTGTGAGCCATCAACATTATATCTTTAGTTCCATATTTCTCCAATACGCGTAACGCGCCAAAAATACCATAACAATAATTCTCAGCCATAAGTCCACGTCTTGCAGTGTTGCCAGTTTTTTTTCAGACTTTATCCCCAATTTTCAAATTGTTATCCCCAAAAATTCCCAATTTTCAATTTATTATCCCCAAAAATCCCCAATTTTTATTTTCTGGAAAAATTCGTATTCGTTAACTTTTTTTTTTTTTTAAATTAATGTAAAAATACCATATTTATTTAATTTTTTTGGTACCTTATACACTCAAAGTCAATAAATTGTGTAATTCTAACAAATTATAAAAAAGAACAAATAAATTTAAATAACAGCATAAAAATATGTCAGCCAAATTTTTTCGTTTTAAATATTTCAGAATCAAAATATTCCGATTCATCAGCTTCAGACATTTGGTTGCGTATGGTACTGTATAAAAAAGTTTTAATATTTCAGCAGATGGATTGAATTTTTGACAATTGAATAACATGTAAAGTATATATTTAATTTAAGAAGAGCTTCTTATAACTTATATTACATCCGAATAACATTAAATATTTTGGAACCAAAAGGAATTCAAATTTTCATCAAAAGGAATTAAGGTTTGTACGTACATTAACTTTCCAGACACAAATTTGTGTAGCCTAAAATAATGCATTATTATCATCATACTTAAAAGAAATACATATATAAATATTTAGAATTATCAGGGTTAAATTCATAAAAATATAATGTTATCCCCAAAAAATCCCCTAAAATTTCGTGTCATCCCCAATAAATCCCCGGATCCCCAAACGGAAACTTTTATCCCCATTGACGAAAAAATCCCCAATTTGGGGATAAATCCCCTAAACTGACAACACTGACGTCTTCAAAAATTTCGTTAGAAAATCTGCAGCGGTTCATGTTTGGTTTTAAAGGGTTAACCATGATTTTGCGTTGGTCGCATAAAAAATTAAGAAAAATCGAACAAAACATCGCGTGCCATAGTTTTGCCAGCCCTGCCCTATATTATATGGTACGATATATTATATATTCAGTTTGCGCTGATGTTTCTTTATACTAAAAATACTAGAACGAGAGCCACGTTTTTTATTAAACCTAATATACCAGGGGCAAGACTTTTTTCGCTGCGTGCCATAAACGGACATATTTTTTTTGTAAAAATTTCTCGCGTGCCACCTTAATTTAAGTTGTCTTTTGAAAGTCCTTTTTTAAAAATTTTTAAAATTTAGAAAATTTCTCTTAAAAATATCGCAGATGTACATATTTATCAGCGCTACGGATAACCCCCATGAAATAATCCCCAAAGGGAAAAATTAAATAACATCCAAGAAATGAGGTAAAAATTTTTTACGGTTATTTAATTTTTGGGGGTTTATTTAATCTTTAAATATTGAGATTATTTCAATATGAAAAAATCCCCAATGAAATAAAATTAAAACAGTTTGAACATTATTGCCTTTTCATTTTTTGGGGGGTTATTACATTTTTAGTGGTTATTTCGTTTTGTTAAAAAAGTTAAATTATTGGGCGCCATCAATTATTTAAGTATGTAAGAAACTAGTTGAAAAATGCTTCGGGCAAAAATTTGATTTTCTTAAAATAAATCGCGCGGTTTTTATCATCATAATAATGCATAAAAAGCGAATATTATGAATTTGAACAGATAAATTTCTATTTCAGATGAAATGGCTCTGCGAAACACGATCAATTTCAAATTCCAACAAAGGGGGTTATTTCATTATGAAACTTATTTTCAGCCTTTTATTTCATAACACCTATTTTTTCCCCTTTAAAAAAAACTAAATTTTTTAGATCCAATTTTATTACAAGTTGTTTTCCATTTTTGTGCAATTTTTTTGTAACTTTTTACTTCTCGCGTGCCACCTAAAATCCACTCGCGTGCCACTACTGACACGCGTGTCATAGTTTTGCCAGCCCTGTAATATACATATTTCACTATATCTTATGTACCGTTAATTGAAATTTCCTTCCCAAAATATGACCCAAACCTTACTGTGGTGTGAGTGGTAAAGTCGGCATGCCCGACTTAAGTTTTTTTGCTTGTTTTTTTTTTTTTATTTTTGTACCTATTTACCTTTTCTCTGTATTCAAAATTTTATCCGGTGGTTCGATATTTCTACCAAAAAACGAAATATAGAAAACCATGATGAAATTGTATATAGTTCCAGTGTATAGACAGTGTTTATAGACAAATTAGTTGTGATAGTAGTGACATTGGTCGTAAGATCCAAATCAAATAATTGAACACGATGTTTGAAAACGAACATAAAATACGTTTTAATTTTATTCTGGTACGATAAGAGGTAGATGACTGTTGTTTAATAGATGATGGAAATTGTTACAGTAACTTGTTGTTGGTTGTTTTCAAACTTTGTGGTTGTAGTAGTAAAGATGTTTGTTAAAAAACAAAATATTGAAATTAATATTTTATTTCTTTTGCAATTTTGGTTTAAAACAATTCTATGTATTGTTTAATTTATTTTTATAATTTTATACGCACAAAGCAAACAGTTTTGATAGCGGTTTTTTTGATTTATTTTTAAAATGCGTAAATTATTTTATTTTAATTTTATTTTTAGCTTAGAAGAAAATTTTTTTGCTTAAGTACAATCACGGGTTTATAATAGCTATAGAAATTACAAATACAAAAATATCAATTAGTTTTATTTTTTTTTTCACTTATTGTAATTATTTTTTACACTTAAGGTAGTTTTTCTTGTATTAAGAGTTTTGTGTTTCATTGTTGTTGTCGTTATTGTTAGTAATTTTATTAAAAAAAAATTAAATATGCACGTAATTATTTTTTATTGTTGTATTTTTTATAAAGGCTCGAAGCAATGCACGTACTTACATTCAACCGCACACACATTTTTACCAAAAATGTTGGGGAGCATAAGGTAAAATTGAAAATGGGGTAATGTGGGAAATCACAATTTTTGAACATGTTTGTGCACCTTTGAAATCAAATGCATACATTTTTATTTATTTTTGAGGACAAATAAACATATTATATCGTGATTGCTGCCAAGAAGTGTAAATTGATGGTGTTTTTAATTAGAACAATTGACTGAAAGCGATTATTTGTTGAAAATCTTAAAATAGGGGGATATTACTTCATATTTATTAACAGCTTAAAATGTACATATAATACCTACAATAATAAAATTTATCAAAATTAATGAATGTTTTCCGTTCGATTTGAGATCATATACAGTGGTGTGCAATAAAATAGAGCCATTCAAGTTTTTTTCTAATTTTATTCTCGTTGCCTTTATTTTTAAAGATCAAGATAGTGGATAGATTCGCCCAAAAATGCGAGGAGATAGTTCAGAAAATTATGTAGAATTTTAACGTGACGTCTGTTTTTTTATTTTGTTACTTGTTTTAAGTAGGCGTGGCTTTTAATGAAAAATAAGCGGTATCGACCTTCTATCTTCTGAAAAAACTGTATATTTTTGGAATTCCTATAAAATTTCCTCAATTCTTGCATTATTTTCTTCTACAAATGGTCGCCAGACTTAAAATGGCAGTGCCTTAAACATGACCAGATTTTTCATTGTTTTTTTTAGCAATTTTAGAATAAATTTAACACAGTTAAAATTTTATATGGGAAACAATACAAAATGTAACAGTTAAAGCCAAATCTAAACATTTCCGATTTTATCCCAATGCTATTTTCATCCTTTGTTAAAATAAAAATCGTATATGGCAAACAACAACAAATGTAACAGTTAAAGCCAAATCTGAACATTTTCCATTTTACCCCATATTACCTTATAAGATTTACAACCACATGCATACTATTATTAAACTTTGACGTACATACATATTTAATGTCACTTGGACATTGAGTGATTTAAGGAAACAATTTTTTAACGGGGGAAGTACACCCACAAATTCAAAAGCATTTGATTTTTAGGACTGAAAGTGAGTTGCCAAAATTTTATATCCGTATTATTGCCCCTCCATGTAAAAACTTTAAAAAACCCCGTCTTAGTGAACGTCTACGACAGAGGAGGAACCTTCATATCAAATCTCAATTTCAGGGGAGTACTTTTCCACTTTTGAACCTCCATTTTTACCACATTCCTGTCCAAAATTCGTAAAAGTTCCTTATCGAAAAGTTAGCCCAACTCCAAGGAACGTAGTTTTTAAATTAAGGTTTCTAGCCAAAGTGGTTGGCAGGCCGTCAAGGGGGGGGCTGTCCCCTTTTTGCTACTCCTGGTATGAATTTCCAAAAATCTTGTCTTAGGGGAGGTCTACGCTTAAGGAGGAACCAACATATCAAATTCAACTTTCTAGTTGCAGCTGTTTGCATTTGCATAACATTTTTCTCCTTTCGGCAGGAAATTATAAAAATCCCATTGTCCCATCGTCTACACGGAGGAGGAACCTACATACCAGATTTCAACTTCCTATTTCCAGCAGTTTGGGCACGCCTTCAAGAGGGAGACTATCAACAAGAACTTTTAATTTTGCTTTTATTGTGTTATTTTCTATTGAAATTTAATATTTTGAATGAGGGGTATGTATAGTTGATCTTTTATTTGGTAAATGAGTGTTTTTGTTCGATTTTAGATCATATATATTAATATCTCTTTCCTGCTGGCCTTATCGAATTCTTTCAAATTTTTTATTCTTTGTAATTTACTTGTAAACATTGTATCATCTTTCTTTAATTTAAAAAAAAAATTAAATTTAATATTTATTATTTTATTTTAATAATTTGTTCTTTAAAATACTAAGGTCATTCATATGGGGTGTGCTATTTGTTGTATCGTCCGAACAAAGACCACGGTTTCAAATTTTAAATTGAAAAAATACAACTTTTCAGAATAGAAATAATTTTCAAAATTCTTCCAACTAATACTATAATTTTTTGTTTAACAAATGAGGAAATTAAACACATTTTTTGCGAATCGTTATAAAATTAATCAACTTTAAGTCCTTTTTATATCATCACGTTTTGTTTTATACTACCCTGCAAAGAAAGAGCATCCTCTTTTTTAAGCATACAATTTTTCTCTACATTAAAAATAAGAGAGTGCAAAAATTAAATACTACAAATACAACAACACATAGAAATTTCACGCACAGGCATATTTTTATACTGTAAATTTTTTAAATTTATAAAGGTATTGGTTATTTCCAATGACACGCACATATTAATTCATTGATTTAAATGCTAAATTTTGAACTACTACCAGTTCCAGAAAAAATACAACTCAAAAATAAGAGTAGTTCAAATTTGGCATTTCCATTAATGAACTGAACACGTGCATGTCATAACAAAGAACCGATGCTGTTGTAAAATTAAGAAATTTTAGTGGAAAGCTATGCTTGCGGGCAGGCTGACCAGACTTGGGGTTTTGTCTCCAAATTTGGTGATATATCTTGGGGACAAAAAATTTCATTTGGGGACATGGGATTTTTTTGGGGATTTAAAAAATGTTTTTGGGGATATTTATAATCTTTCGTAAATTTTGGAGATTATGTTAATTTTGAATAATTTTCAGAAAACATTAGTCAAGTTTTTTCATGTAATTTCAAAGGAAAGTACAAATTTACCCTTTTATACATTTTCCGTAACAATTCAATGCTTTCTAACAAGAATAAATATTTTATGCCTGAGATTTGAAAAAGATAATTTTTTTTTGAATAAGCTGGCATTACAATTTATTCAATTTATGAATTAGTTAATTAATTATCACTTTAAATTAATGATTTAAATTGAATAAAGTTAGGATGAGATTTATTCAAATTTGAATTGAATAAATTTTGATTCGATTAAATTTTTCGTTTTATGATATGATTCGCGAAGTATAAATCAAGGCACACATTTTTGGTTAAATTGATTTGTTAAAATTTAACCAATTAGCTTGACTCTATGAAAAGAATCAACAAGAATTAAACTGTTCCTTTGAATAAGATATTGACTAATTGAAGTAGGAAATAATTCAATCAATAAAATGAGTTTTGCGAACCGATTTGTTAAAAATTGATTCAGATTTAAAAGTCAAATTAAAGAATTGCAATATATTTTTAAAGGCCTGATTGTGGAGACAAACTTGAAAAATTTAAATGTACGAATTATTTAAAAAATTAGTTCAAAATCTTGAAAATTTTAGCAAATTGAATAAACCCCGGTACCTTTTTTTTAAATTTTTTTTTTAGTTGGGGATTTTTTGGGGATATACTAAGATAACGAAAAAAAGTATCTGGCAAGCCTGCTTGTGGGGCATGTCTCTAGGAGTTGTTGTATTTGTATTATTTTATTTTTGCAGATTACTTTATTGGATGTAAATAAAATAGTCAGGCTTTTTGAAGTAGTGCTTAATATTTTTGTTGGGTACATTTACACTAACCAAAAAATAGAAGTTTTTGAAAACTTCTTATATTTAACTATCAAATTTATACAAATTTCGAATCAAATTCACAGTTTAAGTGGTAAAATAACATGATTTTTAAGGTTTAGCCCATAAAAAGTTGTCAAATTTATGATCAATGCTAATTTACTATTTTAAACAGTACGAACTGTGAATTCAGTCACTGTTGCTTTTCGTTTTTCACATTCACAATATAAATCTATAGAAAAAAATCGTTGCCACATAATTGGTAGCATACCAACTAATAAGATGACGTTGTTTTTCTATACCTGACAGTTGTTTTTCTATACAAATATACAAAACAACTTACATGACAGTTATTTAAAAAAAAAAAACAACTAAAGAAAAGTACTGTATTTCGTAATTAACAGGAAATATTATTGTATCTCCAATTTTTACTATTTTTTCCGATTGCTTTAAAATTTTTGTAGTAAAAATTTGTCAGTCAATTTTACGACATCGTCAGTTATTTTTGATGCAATTGTTAATTATTTTTCAACAGTTTAAATTGCTGAATTTTTAGTTATTTTAAACGTAAATACCTTTGTCGCCTTGACAGCTTTTTAACTGTTTGTGCAGTAATTTTCAAAAATTTCTTTGGCACTATTCCATGAAACATTTTTGAATTTGTGCTTATCAAATTAATCTCAAAATATATTGGCCAAATTTTTACACCCCACAATTATTGGAAGAAGTATTACTTTAAAGAATGGAGTAAAATTTCGGAGTGGCTTAAAAAGAAAACTAAGCGCATATTTTAATCACCTGGATTTAGATTTATTCATACAAAAAATGGATTATAAAATCCAAAAACAAAGTTGGATTTATTGGACCAGCCAAGTAACTCTTCTATCCTTTGACGACGTTGGAGGGTAATGAAGGAATCCCAAACACACAAAAAAAAAAAAAGTTGGATTTATTTATATGGGTTTACACATAACAATAAAAACACAAATATATGAAACATTCTGTTAATTTAATGTCAGAAAAAAATACGAATGAAAGTTGTAAATATAAAGTGTAGAAATATAAATTGAAGTGATGAAACTAAAAAAAAAGACTGTTTCTTGATGTTTTATATAAAATATAATAAAGAATTTCAAGTTAGATTAAAATCCTACATCATTGTGTTTATTATTAAAATTTAGGGTGAACGAAGGTCGGATAGAAAAATTCTGTTAAAATAGGTGGAAACTAACTCCATCTATTGAGCACTTTGAGAACTAAATTTTGGATATATTAAAACCAAGTGATTAAAAAATCCGGCTACTATTAATTCCTTAATGTGATCTATAAGAGAATAGAATAATGTATTTAGCCTTAATTCGCAGCATTACGACAATGTTCAACTGGGAATGAAATTTTAGTCTAGCGTTAGTTACGCAAATGGGTATAAGTCTTGCAAAAAACATATTTACAACAATCTAAGAAGAGGGTCAGCAGGAAAGTGGAGCGAATATAAATGATTCATTTTCAATGATAGCCAATCCTTTTCGAATGTCAACCTAACCCATTGCCCAGTTTGAATTGGGTGTACCCTGTTAATGCGTCGACTTGGCTCTGTCCACCGTGTAATTGCAAACGGACCGATGCGTCGAAACGATTATCAGATTATCAAACCGAGGTTTGTCAACTTAAAAGTCTATTCAGAACGTGAGAGTATACCGTACTTCAGAGTGGACTGTACCAAAACAAGAAAGAAAGAATGATATGAAAAACTTTTAGTGCGAAGGAGAAACAAACAAAATCCACTCTGTAGCACAACCCACTTCCGTATTGTAACTAGACCACAGTTCACTATTAAGTAGTCTTAAGACAGGGTTGCTTTTCTGGTATTTTAGGATATGGCTATCACTGTATCAAGAGATACACCGCTTGATGTAAATTTGCTGAATCTCATGAATTTCACTTCACACAGTGTGATGTCACTAATATATAGAAATGCCAAAGGCAACTCTGTGGACTTGGCTCTAAATTTTGGATTGTAAATGTAACCATAGCAATTATATTCTTTATGTGGTTTTTAATTTTCACAACGGTAAATTTTTTAAACCACATAAGAGATCAAATACATAATGATTTATTGATAAAATTTTTTTATTGACTTATCAATCAATGAAAAGTACATATTATCCATAGATGAATGTATACATTAGCCTCGGTCAAAATCGTATACATACTTGTGAGGGTGGTACATTTTTGAAATTTTTATTTAATGTCTGTGGTAACTAACATATTGCGGTTTTAAGTGATTTTATAATTTCGTTTTATACTACGAAATCACGAACAGAGAAACAAGCCAGCCGCCGTGAGCCGTTTAAGCCGCCGCCGCCGGTCATTTTTGCTTCAGCCGCCGCCGCCGATTTTTTTCGGCTCATTTCGGCTGGAAGTATCAATTTTCAAATATAAAAAATTTAAAAATAAATATATTTTTTAAAAAGAATTTACTAATTCATTAAACTTGAACAACCAGAGCTAAAAACAATTTTTTTATATGAAAAGAAAAAAGGTAAAATCTTCTAAATATTAAATTTTTATAAATATAATTTTTTTAAGCTATAAAAGCTTATATAAATTTATACTGTGAAAAAAATTAAAAAAAAAAGTTCTTAATGGGTTAATATAATAACTCAGAATGCAACTCTTTGCAGATGTGTAAAAAATCAATTAATAAAAAAACATAGCTGCTTAACTTTGCATTTAAAACTCAATATACATATGTATTTGGTGTACGCATTTTTATCAAAAATTATGACGAAAAATCGTTACAGAGTTGTAGTCGTGTTAGCATAGATATACGAAAAAGTTTGTAAAATGTATTAATTTTTGTTAAAAGCGTTACTTCTCCTCTTCATATAAATTCTTACAGTTAGTGTTTAGCTTCATTGGTTATTAAAATATAAGCTTTTAAAGTTAAAAAACCTTACGAGTTACTGGTTACGGAGTTTACATTTGGCCTATAAAATTGGTTACAAATTTTATGTATTAACCAAAAATTGGTCAGATTGTTATAAATTTTGTAAAACAGGTGACAATGCGCTGATATATGTCGAAATATATAACTCAAATATAATCCATGCATTTAAAATTAGCTGATTACATGGTTTTTATCACATTTTTTGATATCACCCATATATATTTTTTCAATTCTAAAATACATTTTTAAAAATGTAGTTTTTAGTAGCTTTAATTAGCCATATAAGGCCCTAAGGGCTCGGTTATGTAAATGAAGATTTAATAAAAAAAAAAAAAAAAAAAAAAATGGTCCAGTTGAATATTTTGGATAAATTAGACATTTTGTAACAAATAAATGAAAAAGTAAAGATAAGAGATATTGTAAAATTCTATAATATTTAGAAAAGGACACTTACGGATAAAATGCTCAAACCAATGTTCGAATTTATCACATAATTTCATCATTTAAGGACATTATTGATTGGGCATCTAATTCAAATGGGTCCCTACAAGATATGTGCATCCTGCCCAAACTTTCTAACAAAGCCTCCATTCAAAAGCCTTCAAACAAGTTTAATTTCTTAAATCAATCGATATGTATTTTTTCTATGGTCTTTATTTATTCCTTAATTTGTTAAAATTAAAAAGAATAAATAAAAAAAAAATTGATTCCCAGTATGTTTTAATTGTCTGAAAATTCTATAAGAGGCAAAAATTGTTTTGAGTTCCAAGGGGGTTATATTTTCCCAATGTTGGGATTACTTTGGAGCCCTTTACATTGGCAAAAAAATGTGCTGGCAAAATTAATATTTTGCAAGTTATGTTTCAACGAAAAGGACTTGGTACTAAAAGGGTATGTTTATAATTTATTAAATAAAACTTGTATGTTATATTAAATATTTAGGTCCATTTGTTAGATATAGTCTTGACTAGCCATGGATCTGTGCGAACATGAAACAAATCACACGTGAACCAACAACAAATCTTATATAAATTGATTTTATATATATTTTTTTGCGAGTGATTTTCTGACCGTGATAAAGTGCAGACGTTAATTGTGATCTCTTTTCTATAATTCTATTTAAAATTAAAAGCAATAACATTTGTTATTGTTTTAAGAAAAAACTTTTTTTTATTACATTGTATCAGTGCTGCCATAACGACGATTTTCTCGTCAGATCTAGCGATTTTATTTCGCCCCTAGCGGGAAAAATTGTCCTGTAGCTATTAGCCAAAAATCTAGCAATTTTTTTATCAGCCGTAATATAATTTTTAAAACTCGGTTTTATGTTGAAAAATATTATAAAACTCGCACATTGATATTCCTTTATTATAAAACACAACATCTTAAACGATTTTAGTAAAAAAAACTCTAAAAATACACATTTCGATAAAATATGGGTATGCACTTTTTCATCGTACAACGCCCTCTATTGTGTATTCGTAATACTAAGATTAATTCAATGAAAATCAGGACTCATTATTTGAAGCTTAATCGTAAAATGTTTCATTATTTAAAAGTTTATAACCCTTCTTATTAACATATTAAAGAAATTTTTGAGTAAAAACTCCTTTAAGTACCATTTTTCAACAATCTAGCGATAAAATCGCTAAATATTTACACTGTTTATAATCTAGAGATTTTCTAGCGATTTTTGGGTCTGATCTAGCCATTTATTTTCAAAATTTGTTGGCAACACTGCATTGTATATTGAAATCCACAACAAATTATTACTTATTATTCAGTAGTAAACAAAGGGATTAATATTCTGCTATACTAATCCTCTGCTGTTACAGTAAAATGGATAGTAGCAGCGAGTCGCTGACAGTCGCTGAAAACTAAACAACGAAACGACGACAAAATCGATCACCAGGATTAGTTAAGCATGCAATCAAAATAAAAAAAACTACCAACAATGATGATTAGGGCAAGGAATTCCATGCAAATGCATGTTATTTCTCGATAGTCCAAAACTAATATGGACTAAACATTTATCCGAATCATCAAATTTAGAACAAACTGGCATACATTTTTAATTGCATATTTTGACATAAATGCATGTTTTTGCATATTTCGACTTTAAATGCATATTTGGTGGCTTTTTAATGCATATTTTGTGCTTTTTAATGCATATTTGTTCATATTTTTCATTTTTAGTAGCATTTTTTATTTTGTAAAAAAATATAAAAAATTTATACGTTTTCATATTTTGATTCAATCAAAATAAACATTTTTAAAACTTTATTGACCTATGGGAAATCTTCGAGTTCTGTGTCTGTTTGCAAAATAACTAACTTAAATATATTTTTAAGTTTTAAAGTGCATTATTTTTGCAAAAATTATAGTTTTTAGTGCATATTTTTCTTTTTTAACCGCATATTTTAGGCGCATATTTTTCATTTTTAAGTGCATGAAATTCCTTGCCCTAATGATGATATACCAATAGGGTTTGGGATTTCCCGGACTTTTTTATTTCCCGGGAAACGGGAATAAAAATGAACAAAATTGTTAATGAAAACCACCTATATAAGTAATTTTTGTTAAGAAAGAAACACTATTTCAGTACAAATGCAGTCTGTGTAGTGAGAATTCAAAGTAAAAAATATCAGAATGTTGAACATTTGATTTCACATAAGTTACTCGCAGCACTGCCAAATGAATTGCATGATTCCAGCAGAAAGCACCTACTACTGGACTGTCGGAAACAAACCGTTTCATCACACTTGGCCAATTAGAAATGGTGGCCACAATGTTATTTTCCAAAGACAAATAAAACTCTTCCTTCTAGTGTTATTTCTACAATTCTTATTTCATCAGCATTACATCTTCCTGATATATAAACCAACCCCAGGTTATAAAATTAATTATTTCCGTTTATATATATGGTCAAATATCTCTTTTGTGATATTCTTGTCCATTCATCTAAGATTATATTAAATCTCCTATTGTTAGAAATATGGCTCGATATTTCTTTTATTATGATAGCTTTTACATGATTGTAGTAAATTAATATAATGTTCTTTACATCGGTTTCTTTTTTTGGCAATGTTTTTATTATAAAAACTTTCTCGAATAAACGAAGATCTAGTTATGGTGCGGATTGATATTCCGTCGACTGCGGCTAATTTGGATAGCTTTTTGAGGAAATGTTTGCCCTACCATAAAACGTTCAAAGCCTATTCAGCTGACACTTTTTTCTTCGGGTACTTTGCTAATTTTAGCTGGAACGTTATCCTTGTTGTTGTTTTCTTCAAGAGAAGTTGCATGACCATTAATTTTTTTTTTTTGTGAACCAAATTTAGATGTCGGATAACCAAATTTAGATACGTTCGTTAACCATTAGTCTTTTAGGGCAAATATTGCACTGCGCTGCATTGTCCTTTTTTGTGAAGTATTTCCATACTCCTGACATTTTATTTTTTAATATAAAAGAATATATTAGATTGAAAGCAGGTGTATTAAAATAAAGTAAACTCACTTGAAAATATCACATTTATTAATGAAAACGTTACTTATAAAATTATTGGCCCTTAATATAAAGGAGTATTTAATTTAAAGTGGACTTTATTTTTAATCATACGGTTTTGTTCATTTTGTGTATGAAAACCTTACAAAAATATTTATATTTTCAAACATTTTGATTGGTTGAAAATAAATTAACCAATCACCCAATAAGCAATCAAAAACTGAACATTCAAGTGCTTTACTTCTTACTGGAATTTCACTTTATTTATAGCCCAATTTTCCAGTGAAATTCAAGTTCATACAAAAAAAAAATGTTTCAAGTTATTTTATTTGAAAATATTGCCAGTACATATTGTTATAAATTAAAAAATATACAAAAATATTTGTTATTGAAACTGTTTTAAATCGTGGGTATATAAAAATAACCGCGCAAAAGCTGTCAGCCTCACATTTTTTCAAACATTGGATTATTCTAAAAAGTAAGTAACACGTCAAAAAAAAAACTAAATATTTAAATGCACACAAAATTGTTGCATTGTTATAAAATCCAATGAAATCTTTAATTTATCAAATTTCTTTGTTTATGCAATTTAATCTAGCTTCCTAAATAAAAAATCTAGCGCTGAGTTCAATACGGGTAATTGAATGTTAGAGCATTACTTGAATGAAAAAATACAATAGACTACGTGTAAGTGGATAGATGGATGGACCGAAATTGCGAGTAAAATGTGAACGCACTTTTTGCACTTGATTTTAACATTAACACTTTTTGACGACGCATCTGATTAAATGTAAGCTATTGATTATAATTTTGTTATAGTTTTATTTTGATCAGTTTTAATATTTCATTTTAGTTTAGTGGCTTATCTTCAATAATTAACTAAGTGCTGATGCAGAATTTGAGAAATCTTGTATAACAAATTTAAAGCGATCCAAAAATCTTTATGGAAACACAGTTGAAAATAAAAATGAAACCAAGTTAAATAGCTGAACAATAATATCCTGATTTGTCACAGTGGAATTATCTGTTTTTATTACAATTTTTAGCCAATTTTAGCATTTATTTTTTTGAATAAATTAAAGAAAAATTAAAAATTATCATTACCATTTCTTAATGCCTTAAATTTAGGGATTTTTTAAGGCTTGATTTGGGTTTGAAATTAGGGCTTGAAAACAAGCCAATTAACAGCGTGTTTGAACTTGAATTGAACTGTGATTCAAGGCTTGAATTATAGTAGATATGCGCTGTTATGTTCGACTTGAATTCAAGTATCCATTTTGCTGGAATATGCCATTGAATTACAGTGTAATTAAAGTTCAAATCAAGGCTTGAAACTTGAAAACATGACTGGAATTACACTTCATTTCAACTTGAATTCCAGCGAAATTGCTTATTGGGCAGAATGCTCCAAAAAATAAACCAAGTCAAGGTATACTGCCACCCAATATTTTTACTAAAGTCGACTTTAAATAAAATATACATTTGAAAAATTAAGAAGTAAGGGCGATTATTTGTATGAAACTAAACTTTTTTTCATATTTCTTTTAAACATTTTAACAAGTTTTTAGGTTTTACTACTTAAATTTTGAATAAGTTATGCGAAAAAACTTTATTAGTTGAAAAGCTCCTAATTACTTGGCAAAGATTTTTTTTGTGTGTCAAATAAATTGATTCTCTTTTAAAAGATTTTACCAATGACATTTTTGTTTTGGTATTTAAAATGCTTTTTATGCCTACAATTAAAAAATCCTATTCCAAACAAAAACAATTTAAAAAATTTTATATTTTTAAAAATTCCCGTTTTCCCGGGAAAAATATATTATTTTCCCGGGAATTCCCGGCAAACTTTTCCCGGGATTTCCCGGGAATTCCCGCACGGGAATTCCCGAACCCCAAACCCTATATACCAAGTACCTACTAGCAACAACATGTTTGCTGCACTTGATGTAGACAATAATGATGATGATAATTATATTAACGATAATGCTAACAAAGAGCTGTCTGAAGAAAAACCGCCTCCAATAATTATTCCAAATGTTTCAGATATAAGAGCGATGATGAATAACTTTTCAAAAATAGTAAACCTTGAAGATTATTCGTACAAATCCTTGAGAGATGGTCAGGTAAGAGTAATGGCAAAAAACGTAAAGGCATATAGAGTGATAGTAATATATCTATCTTTCGTAAAAAAACTTAAACGTTTTCAAATCACATTACAAAATGTTGTTTTCAGCCGATCAAGCCGCCGCCGCCGCCGATTATTTGGTTGCGCCGCCGCCGCCGATTTTTATCCGGCTCAACCTCAATCGCCGCCGCCGCCGCCGATTTTTTGCTTGCGCCGCCGCCGCCGATTATTTTGGTCGGCTTGTTTCTCTGATCACGAAACATTAAAACAGAGGGAGAGAAAATACAACCAACGCTTCAAACACTTAACAAAAACAACTACACTCAAAAAAGTTTGTCGGTAGAATCTACTGAAAAAGACAGTTAAAACAGAGGTATATGTAGTTAAGACGAAATTTATTATTGTTATTTTTAACTGTTGAAAAATAACTAACAATTTCGTAAAATTAACGACAGACAAAATGGCTAAAAAGTAGTTTTTTAATTCATTTGGTATTATAAAAGTATATTTTAATACAAAACAAAAGTTCTTTCCATTACAAAAATTTGTGTAATTCCTTCAGCCTATTTAAAATTTAATGTAAAAATTTCGAACGGTTCTCCAGTTTCTCCAAGTTTCTGATTCTTATTTGCAAATTAGGAATATATCAATAATAACAAATATAAACTAAACAAGAATTTCTAAAATTCAACGAAATTTTTTATTTTTTAAATAACTAACAAAAGCAACTGTTTACTATAAAATTACTGGTTTGATATTTATTGTTTATTATGATATTTATTGTTTATTATGATATTAAAAATAACTGCTCTAAACAACTGTTACGAATTTACATTACTTTTAGTTCCTATAACTGGCATAACAGTTGTTTTGTAGTTTTTCATAGAAAAAACTGTAATTATAGTTAAAAACAACAACTACTGATTACTACACGTTTGTGTACTACAGTTGTCATGTAGTAACTGTCAAACTTTTTTGACTGGATGTTACCTCTGAAAGAATACAAACTTAACACAACGACAAAACATTAGAAATGAGGTACAAAACAAAATAAAATTTACACCAAAATAACGATGTTGAAATAAAATTAATATCACATAAAGTACAGAGATGCCAAATGAAAAATTTATTCAAAATATAAAGATAAAATCGTACAACTAGTTTTTCTAAAATTTTAATGTACTGGTGGATAAAATGGGAAATTTATGTGGCTCCACAATTAAACCAATAATATTTGTTTAGCTTCTTTTCAATGATCCATTCATATTCGCTAACTTTCTGCTTTACAGTATTTTTTATGCTTTTTCCTCATTACTACACTCATAGAAATAAATCTGTAAAAATAGCTGGAAAAGTTACCAAAAGTTAGTTAAAAATAATGCTGCAGAAAAAACTATATATAGCAACAGCAAAAATAAAACTGTTAAATATTCAAAATTTTAGTTATATTTGAGTTAAATTTTTGTTAATGGAAAATATCAAATTAATCTGCTAAAATCAGCAAAAAATTTTGCTAAATAATTAGTAGCTAAATAATTGTGGGCGCTGTGGTGTAATGGTTAGCGCATTGGACTGTTACACGTGAGGTTGCGGGTTCGTTCCACAACCCAGGCAACATCAATTTATGAAAAATAATATGTATGAGTTTTTTCTATCCCTCATACATATCGCAGCGTCCTCCTTCGGTGTTTCCATAGCACTTAACCCCACCGAAGTAAAATAATATAACGGTGCTATGAACTAAAAAGCTTCAACAAAGTTCGCCAACTCACCATCAGGTGGCGCGCAACAACTGTTCTAAAAATTCAACATCTCACGCAATTACAGTGTTGCCATATTTGAAGCCCTTCATCTTTCACAAGATAATTAATGTGTTGGTTAATAGCAGAGATTTGAAGAATTAATTGTTTAATTAAATTTTTGAATTCTGAATTAAAAATTCATTCACAAAAATTTTCTGTTCAGTTTAATCAAATGTCTTCTGATTATTGTAACGTTCCTCAAGGATCGATTTTGGCTCTTCATCTCTATAACATATTTATGTATGACTTTCCTCATATTGGCTCGAATTCCATCAGTTTGTTGTATGCTGATGATTCTCTGGTTTACTCCCATAATGAATCTCCACGTTTGGCATTATATCAAGTTTCTGAACACTTGGAAACTGTGAAACTTCTCAAAATGTGAAGCTATCTGCTTACGTAATGCTTCAGGCAAATGTAGGGCATTTGTTGTACCGGAGAGTAAACAATTGAGGCTCTGCATCAACAACATTGAAATTCCGTTTAAGTCGACATTAAATACCTTGGAGTGACCTTTAATAAGTTCTTGAAATTTAACAAACATGCCCGAATAGTTATGGAAAAATCAAATAGAATACTGGGTTCCTTTTCAAGAATTCTCTGTAATAAAAATTTACCTACAAGAACTAAACTTTTACCTCTCAATTCATAAATGCTTTAAACAGTTATAGCAGGTTTACAAAATGTCATTTTCATACAAAATTTGTTCAATAAACCTCCTATAATTTTACAAAGCGTTTATGAATTTAGGGGTTATTATGTAAAACCAGTAGTTCTATATGGTTTTCCAATTTGGTTTAATGTCTCACCGATTGTTATAAAGGAAATCGAAATTTTTGAAAGAAAAATATTGCGAAACTGTATAGGGAAACACTTTGAATTCTTTTGAGAGATATTCAAATATTTTTATATATAATGAGTCTAAAGTAACACCCATTGGACTTTATGTTTGTGACATTCTTAGGAGATTTATAACAAGAACTTCCTTTCATGAAAATAAAGTTATCTCAGATATTTGCGAACATCAGAAGCATTTTAGTTGGACAAATGTTAATTATTTATCCCCCATTGGTTATTTGAATGAAACTGCACCATCTTTGGATTTGTCCACTTCTCTGAGACACAATTTTTTCTCAAAAAGTGTACAAGGCACACATAGAGGTTAATTCGGCTTAACCGAGCATTTTTAATTAATTTTATTGTACTGTCATTTTTACTTCTTTATTTCTTTGTTTGTGTTTTTTTATTTTAGGCATAAAATAATTATAAGTTAGTTTTAAGCATACTTTAGGTTAGGATATTTACTCTCAAATCATGCTAAGCCTCTTGAGCAAGGGCGTAATCGTGCATTTTTTCTGTTAATTATTTAATTAAATTTAACAAATCATTGTTAGTCAGGTACTATTTAAACACATTTTAATTAGGATATTACATTTTAGTCCTAAGTTTTAATTTTTTTTAATGTAATTGTTCTATTCGTTACTAATTGTCATGTTTTCCACAAAGGCTCAATAAAATAAATCTTAAACCTTGAATGAAATTAATTCATATCTGCTTTCGTTGGATTTATTTTGTTATGAATTAATTCAATTGATATAATTCTTTTTATAAAATCAAATGCGTTAATTCTTTGGAGAACTTTTACAGTCTTATAAATCGAATGCCGATAGAATATGGAACTTTTCAGTTGGAAATTTTTTTCTGAATCTTTGGATCCTCGAAGTAATTTCTCGTTTACTGCCATGGTAATACATTTTTGAACCAGATTCAAATTCAAGGCCCCAAATGTTGAGATGGCTTTTGTCATTTTGAGTATATTAATTTTAAAAAACGGGATCGTATAAACATTAATTTGGCAACCCCTAAAATACGATGTTAATTTCAAGTTGTTATTTGAGCACATATTTATAGAGCACTATGCATGATTTTTGTTTTTTTTGTGATTGTCAGCATAGTAAAGACGAAAATGGCTTAAATGTGATTTTGGCTTTTTATACCAAATCAATTAATACAAACCAACATAAAACCGAGCGATTATAGAAAAAACTTAAAAGGTGGTAATAAAATAATTTTTAAATTTTATTTATAAAATATGCGAATATGAATAAAATGACGTCGAGGTAAATAATAACTAGTAGTATAACAACAAGTTAATACTCGTAGTAACGTCAATCTACTTAAAGATTTTTTAAATTCAGTAAACGATGCTCTATATATTTTTTTAAACACGCGTATTTTTGTTTAATTTTTTTTTTACTTTGAAAATACACTTTTATCTTGTCACTTTTTTCAATATTTTGCAAATTATAAGGAAAAATGGTTATAAAAATATTTTAAGATAACATTTTGTTGTTGCTTCAATGGATTTTTTTCATACTACACGAATAACAATAAAAACAAGCACAAAAATATCAATGCAAAATTAATTATTTGCAATAACAACAACAACTTTGGTTATTTTATAATTGATAATGAAATTGTTGTTTTTTATTTAATTTTTTTGTCGTTAAAGAAATAACAGTCGTATTGACTTTTTCCGATTTTATTCTCCAATCGTTTTATACCGTAGTTAGCAAATCCCGTACCAACAATACCGATCTGCTGAGAATTTGCACGTATACTAAATTATGCTTCTCACAGATTGGCAGTTTGGAGGTGTTTGTGACTCCTAACATTTTGAATTCTATACAGTCAACAAAATTATGAATTGAGATGAGAGTTTTTAAATCGTATGAATAGTTGGTATGTTTTGGAGTCGGAATTTTTGTTTAACTATGTGTGAGGGTTTCAAAAATAAGGGTTACCAAAGGTGCCTGGAAATTTTTATCGTCACAGGGACTCTGCCATGGGCATTATGACCAATTGTTGTTGGTTTAATGACCAAAGTTTTTGGCGTGGTCGTTGTTGGAAAAACCCAAAGTAGAAAATCTCTGATCCAGACTGAAATCTGGCTCCATAAATCTGCTTTTTAAAACAAACAGCAAAGCAATAAAAAAGTCCATAGTGACAAAATAAATGTTGTTATCACAACTGGATTACTGTTGTGTAAACTGATTTGCTGTTTCCAGACTGGAAACTTTCCTTACCACAACCGCAAACATCGATTGGCAACAATGAAATCTTAAATATTTATCTTCATATGATTTACACTGTTACAATTTCTCAGTTAAATCCGAAAAATTTCAAATTAACTGAAATAATTGTTATCAACTAGTTTCAGTAAAAAAAAAACTTTTTCATGTTACCCAGTATATTAATTTTAAAATTCAATCATATTTTAAACATTATTTAAAAAAAAATTTACCTTTTCTGTTGGTTTTGTTTGCAGAAACCCACATTTAGTGTAATAATAAGAGAATCTGCGGAGGAAAATTCGTGAAAGCTCGTACAAAATTGTTTCAAACAAAATGCGGAAAAAACATTAAAAGATAAGTCTTATGGTGTTTTCTTTTCTGGAAAAAAATGTTGCCTTGTTAAAGTGTAAAATTTTAAAAATGTTACCCTCACCCCAATAAAATGCTACATTTTTCCATTCAGAATAGAACGATAAAACCACTTATTTGCATTTTTCAAAACACATGTGTATGACATACGTATTATAACGATAAAAATAAAATAATTGGAAACACACCTCAAACATAAGTATAATAGTTTATAAAATATATAATTACCTGTAAATATATCCAACAATCCCTTTTTTCTGCGTGTACACATAACTTTGATGAAAAGAAAAAAAACAGGGCAACGCTCTACCCCGTAAATTTTTTGAGGGCGGAAAATGTTGCATTTTTGCACTTTATTAGACAACATTTTTAGAAAAGAACACGATGCCCTCTCAGAATATTACCCTTAATTTAGAAAAGAACACAAAAAAGGCAATTCAAAAGCAAAGTGCAAAAAAATGCAACATTTTTGTCAGAAAAGAAAACACCATTAATTAAATAGGTTGTTCACAGGGGGTGTGCTATCTGTTGTATCGTCCTAACAAAAAACAGAATTTTTTAGTTAAGTGTTTGTAACCGTCGCATAGGACAATCGTAATTAATATTAGAATTAATAACTAAAGAATTTATTTTGAGTTTTTTGAATTTGAGTTGTTAAAATTTTTATTTGACTTTAACAACGACTTCCTATTGTGTTTTCTATCTGTTAGCACACTCAAACATAGGAAACTAAACATACACAGAAAGAATTTACAAAATTCTAATTAAATTTTTAAACACCTTTCTCATACCAAATTTGTAAATACAAAAAAAACTTTTTAAAAAGGCACCAACAAAGAAATTTGTAAATCCAAAAATATTTTTTTTTTTTTGTAACTTTGAATTTTTATTTTTAAACAATTTTTATATGAAAGATAACAATTTACAAAACGAGTTACAAATATTTCAAACAAAAAAATTTTTGGGAATAAAATTTAAATTTAAAAGAAACTGTGTTTGCTTTTGCAAATTCCCATTGCTGGTGCCTACTGTTTTTCTGTGTACGTAAAATGTTATATCGTGCTATTCTCAAATGTTGTATTTTTTCAATTTAAATTTTAACAGCTCTGTTTTTTGCTAGGACGATACAACGATACAAGGCTGTGAACAACCTTAATTAAAATTATTAAACTTTTTGTTTTATAAAAGGATATCCATGCAAGAATTACCATTAAATCAGAACTATAATTTTCTGATGTAATGAAGGTTGAAAGAAACTTCCCAGTCAGAAATCGCCAGTGGTACAAAAAATCAAGCACTGGCATACCACTGGGTAACCACGGTGTTAAAAATAAACGACTGGGAGATCACTAATTTGGGACTCTTCGCCAGCATTTGTAAAAAGCGTTTTGCCACTATTTGTTTTACAAAAATTTCGGTGGTATATAAAAAAATCCACTGGCAAAGAATGGGCTTAGAGTGATATGCCAAGGTTTGCAACCAGTGGTTATCCAGTGCTACCTAGTCAGAAATTGCCAGCGGTACAAAAATCAATTTACTGGTAGAGCAATGATTTTATAAAAATGCTGACGCTTCGTTAAAAAAGGTTTGTAGCCAGAAGGTTCCAAGTTCAAATCCGGTTGGAAGCAAAAAAATTTGTTTTGATTTTTTTTTATTTAAATACATATTTTTTGTTTTATAAAATCAATTTTTTTGTTTGTGGGAAAGCTCCTTTAAAAAGGCGACCCCTACGTTAGGCAAAAAAAATTGAAATTGATCATGGTTCCCTCTAAAATCTTAGTTCTTTTTTTGTTTTATTTTTTGGGTCTTTTAATTGGAAAATCGGTTTTTCTATATTAAATTCTTACATCTTTTTTCTAAAATTTTTTTTTTTTTTTTTAATACATTGTATATTTGAATATTTGAATGATATTATTGACGGAACTTAAGTCAAATTACATTCATTTTTAAAAAGAGAATTAAAGAATTAATTCTTTTCATCCTTTGCTATGTATTAACTGTGAATAGTTTGGCGTATTCAGAGATGGTTTTGGCTTTACCTAGTGTCTTGACATGCAATAAAATGATAGCAAGCAATTGTCAAAATGCTCTCATCTCAAGTGAAGACACTCAATTTCAATTTTATTGCAATATCATGATATAGCTGACATGCCATCGGCTCTTGCAATGATGCCAGAGATCAAATGTCACTTTTAGTTTTCATTTTAATTTTGTAATAGAAAAACAACGAAATATTTGGTAAAAAATAATGGAAAAGTGTTAAGATTTTTATTATTTGTCGGTAAACATTAATCTTTCATAAAATTTGGTGTTTTTCGAAGAAAAATCTATGATATTTCTTATCCATGAAATGGTCAAGTGTTCTCCACCACTTTGAAATTGATATCATTTTGACGTTTCGCTGCAATGGTTTTGACATTTCATATCATATAATTTATTGCATTTGAAGACACCGAGTTATCTGTAGAAATTTTCTTTATCAAACCAATATGTCTCATGCTTTTAAATGTTAAGCGGCATTCACACCTAAATCCTATGTATGTGTTTAGCCAAAAAGAGTGTAAAAGAATGAAGAATTTTGTAAAATTTTTAATAGTGTGCTTAGAAACTAGGTCTGAATACAACATTAAAGCCTTAAAACGGTAAATTCTTGAGCAATAAATATTACTTAAAACTTGGCAATACTTAAAGAAGAGCATCATATTACCACATATGGTTGACGTATTAAGAAATCGAGAGTTTTGAGACATTCGTTCACATGTACATATGTACTTTCAACCTTTATATTACTTTATTGCTATCAATAAAACTGTTTTGGCCATGCGATTTTTATAAAGTGGAAATGTATAAGTGCGAGAGATATTAGTAAAGTACTTGTGTTTGTGTGGTAATATGTACACGTTTACTCAAAGTTTGCTAAAGGTATTTTTTAACACTAACTACTGTCAAAATCCTTCGAGCTAGCGGCTTTATGTTAATAGAAAAACACAGAATGTATATGTAGTACGATAGGTAGTTAGGTAGGTGTTATGGGAATAAAAGCAGTGAACGGAAAAACAAACAAATTATTGATTATTATTTTTAACTGGCAACTGTCGCACAAGTTTAACTTGTTTATGTTTGAGACAGGTGGGGACAAGGGAGGCTAACAATTTTTAAAACAAACGTTTTTGAGAGTAATCGTACTAAAAGAAATATTAAAAGGGAAATTAGCTAACGTGACGTCTCCACGAGACGTAAAATCAATGTTAAAACACAAAAAATCGATGCAAAGCAACAATTTTTTTGTATTATTACGGTTGTTCTCACACTGAAGGTTTAAGAGTTAACTAATAGTTAACCCAAAAATTTGGTGTGGTTTTATATACAATAGTTTTCGTTTAATAGATAAGTTAACCCTACAGTATGATCCCCCGTTATTGTTTTGCATTTATTATTTGTGTTCTATTATTAATTTAAATCTCGTGTAGACGTCAATTAAAATGATATTAGATAAAATAACTTATATTTTTATAAAAAAGTAACATTTTAACTTTCATATATAGATTGATTTAGACGAGATAAAGATTAGAGATTAGGTTACTGTCCTAATCGTTTAATAACTAACACATAATGTTAAAATGAGAAAAAAATTATTAAGAATGTGCTGTTCCCGGAAGAAACACTTTTAAATGACTACCGTTAACCATAAAATACCCCTAATATTATAATTTAAAATACAATTAACCTTAAAATACCCAACGAAACTATTTAAAATACGCTTACCAATCAAAAATCCTAACGAAATAACTTAAAAATTGGTATTTCTTTCTCTCAAAAAGACGATGGGAGCAGTCAGCAGAAAAACCTTAAAGTGATACTGTAGCCCTTTATGATTACTAACTCTGCTGAACAACATTTTTTTTGTTTTATTTTTCTATAGTTCTTTGACTTTTTTAAGTTTTTTCTTTTAAATTAACACATCGACTGAAAAGTCCATAGAATAACCAATAAAACAACAATTTTTTGGCAAAATTCGACTTTATTCATCAACATAGTCTCATTCACGAGCAATACAATCACTCCAACGCCTTTCTAACATTTCGATACCTTTTTTATAGAATGATTTATCTGTGGCCTCAAAATAGGCCTCTGTTTCGGCAATCACTTCTTCATTCGAATCAAATCTCTTTCCAGCGAGCATTTTTTTGAAGTCTGAAAACAGGTAAAAATCGCTGGGAGACAAATCTGGGTGCGGAAGTAATTGATTGTGTAATTCGTGCAATTTGGCCATGGTAACCAACGACTTGTGACACGTCGCATTGTATTGGTAAAAGAGCACTTTTTCTTCTTCGTATGGGGCCGGTTTTTTGCGATTTCCTCCTTCAAATGCACCAGTTGGTCCATGTAGCGATCGCTATTGGTGGTCAGGCCTTTTTCAAGGTAATCAATACACAAAATTCCAGCCGCATTCGAAAATATTGATGCCATAACTTTACCAGCTGACTGTTGCTGTCCACTGAGCTGACTGCCGATTCGACTCTGGAGTGAAGTGGCAGATCCAAGTTTCGTCCATTGTTACATACCGATGCAAAAAGTCGAAACAGCTCTCAGAATCATCGACACGTTGTTGTTTTTAGTGCTCTGTGAGCAAACGCGGCACTCATTTCAAAAACAGCTTTCAAATGTTCTTGCAAAATAGAGACGACACGTTCCTTCGATATCTTTAAGATATCAGCTGTCTCCTGCAACTTTACTTTACGGTCTGCCAAAACGATTTTGTGAACTTTTTTGATGTTTTCCGGTATCACCACCTCTTTTGGGCAACCAGAGCATTCGGCGTCATCGGTGTTTGTATGACCATGTTTAAAGTCAGCAAACCACTTTTCTATCATTTGTCTCGATGGAGCAGAGTCCGAATAACACTTATCAAGCCAAACTTTGGCTTGAACGGTGTTTTTCCCATTAAAAAGCAATGATAAATCAACACATGAAATTACTTGGAATCCATTGTTTTCAAAATCGCAAAACTAGCGTCACTAAAACAATTGTAACTTGTCCACTAATGAACGAATTCTCATTAAATTATGACAGGTATCATCTGAAAGTTGGTTGTTTGAAAAAAATCATATGGTTTTTCATTATTGGCGCCACCTATGTGTAATCCTACGGACTTTTCAGTCGATGTATTAACACAGGATGACAAAAATCTTAACTTTTAAAAATTAATAGAGTTCTGACCATCAACGCTACATTTTTCGGACATGCTGATTACAATAGCGTACTTTATTTTTCGATCTTAAGTACAGATTTTCAGCGAAATGCTCTCCCAACTGAACTCCAACCCCAACTCATGAGAGGGGGAGGGGCATGGAAGTTTTTAAAGTGGGACATGACACAAAAAAGGTTGGGAACCACCAATCTATATTTTGGAAATAAATTTGTGAGCTATTAAACAAGGTAATCAAGATTTCAAACATGTAACGGTTTCTTATATTGAAGGTTATTTTTACCAAATTTTTCGAATAACTAGTAGTTAACCTAATATACTTCAGTATGAAGCCCAGCCTAAAGCGTTAATCTAGTAGTACAATAGCGTATTGACAACTTACCTCTTTCGTATATTATCCGTTTGATCTTGATATAAATTTGGACTACTGCCATGTCTCTGATGTTTATATGATGCTAAGGCGACTTGTGATGCTAATTTTGAGGCGGTTACCAAATCTTCACGACTTTTACTCAAACTTTCACTATAGGGATGCATGTTCCGGGTCTTGGTAACCAACCAACAAAAATAAACCTAAAATTCTTTAGGTAATTTTTCTCATTGTGAACACGAAAAAAATTCAAAGAAATCTGAAAAAATAAAACCAACAAAAGGTTAATAAACACTTGTTAAAATATAGGAAACTTATAAAAAAAAAGCTTTCAAATTTGCTCAAAAACTTGAAATACAAATTGGTTATCAAAATATTTATTGTCAAAAAAAATTGTAAACATTGTTGTTTTAAAATTGTGCTAATATTAATTGGAATGAGAAAAATAGTTAATAATGGAGTAAGTTTAGCAATTTAAAAAGCTTTTACAATTAATCGCTCAAATTTCGATTTTATCTCAATCCAGAATTGAAGACAAACCTACTTTTGGTAAATTTTGTAGATATCATTGGAGGGGTGTATTTACAGTTTTAGTACCTTTAATTTTATTACCCATACCGATACTATGTGATGGTGGAGTAAGTTATATTTCAGCGGTTGCAAACCCTTAAGGCACATATGGACGATAGAGAAAACTGCTATAGATTGGAATATCCATATCTCTATTTGCAATGTTTTTAGGTTATCGCAATTGTTTTGTGCTTTATCGCAATTGTTTTGTAACTGTTTTCTCTCTACCATCTAGATGTGTCATTAGAATATCAATAATTGGTTTTAATTGTTATATAGGAATTTCGTTGCATGTATTTAATTTTGATTTGCTGTATTTATTGGATTACCGAATGCATCCCATTGTATGTGACATCATTAATGCCCCTATTTTCTTTACCTTTACTGGGAATTTTGGTAAGTAAACATATTTCTCCGAAATATACACATTTTTTATGTTAAAATCTATTAAAATTTTAAGGGGTTTATGCTCTCGTTCTGGGATAAGTTCGCAGAATCAGGAAACTTTTGAAATTGAAAAATACTCTTTTTTCGAAAATATTACTTTGTTAAAAAATTGTGTAGAACTGCGAAATGTCGCGCTCTTCTCTCGCGTATACATATTAATGGAACACATTTATACGCGGGAGAAAACTACTAGATATAAAATCACCTCTAAATAGTTTTATTGCGAATGATTTGCAATTTAGGGGTGTTTGTTACTCTTTCTCTGCAGTTTTATCTCACATGTAAATGTGTCTTTTTCCCTAGCGTTTCTGTTGGGTACATGAAATAAATCTTCAGTGTGCTCATTCAGCTTCCATAAGGTAACCATAGCAGTATCAACGAGCACACAATTAAAAGAGGTACCAACTCACCCAACCTCTGTTAAATCACTCTCTTCATAATTTGTATCGAAAAATGTTGCCATAAGAATTACACATGTCTGTAAAGGCTAACATTTTTCGATATAAACTGTTAATGTTCGAAAGAGGCGATGAAAACCGCCTGGTAGTATTAAAATTGTTGAACGCTGCCTGACTACAGGACATAATTTAAATACCTAGTCTGATTCTTCTTAAATATTCCGTAAAGTAAACTAATATGTTGTTATCATCTACCGCCTCACATTCTGTTTCAAGCCATCAGTAAGGTATACCTGTTCTATTCCACGTGGCCGTATATAATTTGTTCATTGACTTTTAAGAAGTTAGAGATTCTCGTCGATGAGATAACCATATCAGGGATTTAGACTGCTTGATGACACTTGTGTCCATTGATAACTTATTATGAGAATTCAGCTCTGGGTCAAACAAGGCTCTACAATTATGAAATTTGTCATTTACAACTAGAGTTGTAAAACTAATTACTGATTAGTAAGTTTTTTTTTTGAAGAGAAGCAACACTCAGAAAAATTCTTCCTATTAATTAACGTGTTGCTTTCTTTGGAAAGGGGATAGAGAAGAAGTGAAAGGTGGTGAAAGACGAAGGCCTTCAAATATGGCAACACTGTAATTGATGGTGAGTTGGCGAACTTTGTTGAAGCTTTTTAGTTCATAGCCCTGTTATATTATTTTACTTCGGTGGGGTTAAGTGCTATGGGAACACCGAAGGAGGACGCTGCGATATGTATGAGGGATAGAAAAAAACTCATACATATTATTATTTTTCATAAATTGATGTTGCCTTGGTTGGGGATCGAACCCGCAACCTCATGTGTAACAGTCCAACGCGCTAACCATTACACCACAGCGCCCACAAGTTATTTTAATCAATTTAGTATTGTTTGATGTGTTATTAACGACACTCTAAGGGAAATTTATACAAACTGTCACAAAAGGACCGGCCCTTTTACATGAAAGAGTCCTGTCGCTTTTACATTAATGCCACAGAACTAACCGAATTATTTTTAGTAGGTTAGTTCTCGTTCATGTCACAAGAATAAACTCTTGTGTACCAATTACTTGACCCAATATTTGAATGTCGTTGGCGTTGGGCGCCATTTAAATATCAAACTCGTAGTACTAAGTGTACGAAGAGTTACAAGCACGTTTCAATAAAAACAGAAATTATTCGCATATTTAAATTTTTTGCTCAAACCCTATAAATTTGTATAAGAAAAATATTCCTTAATTGCAACATGTTAGTATTTATACGGCATGTTGTGTTAGGATGTTATACACGAAAATAAAACAACCATGTAAAAGTTTCTTTGCTTTAGTTCTAATTTCTATAAATAGAATTAAAAGCTTGAATGTTAAAAAGCACGAATCATTGCTTTACATATTGAAGGAACTTCAATGAAAAAGCACAACTACAACATAGGGGAAAATAATAGCTTTGTTAAAGACATGTGGTTTTCGTTAGTTATAATAATGAAAAATGGATAAGTAAAAATGTTTGAATTTACTTCTCAAAATGCATTTCTTTGAAATTGAACATATATACAAAAAACTAAAATCTACATTATAGCCTAGAGAGGACCCCATAAAGACAATCTGATGATAGTGAGCGGTGTCACTTGAAAATGCATTAATTGTCAACCATTGGTTCTAGGAAAGTTTTTTTCATAAGTTTATTGGTTGTAAAATAAAAATTGTAAATTCTATTTAGAATTTGTAATATTTGATCTTAAACCGAACAAAAATAACACTCATTGTAAAAAATTTTCTTTTTCAGGATTCGGAGACAACATGTCAACAATACTTTAAAGATACGTTAGTCATGTTTTTGGGTGGTCTTATTGTGGCTTTAGCCATAGAATATTGTAATCTACACAAGAGATTGGCCTTAAAAACTATACTTATTGTAGGTTGCAGTCCCAGGCGGTAAGTGTTTCAAAACAAATGTTTTATTTTTCTTCTTCTTTAATTTAATAATTTCTTAAAGTTTGCATTTCGGTTTAATATGCGTAACAAGCTTTATCTCTTTATGGATTTCAAATTCCGCCACTACAGCTATGATGTGTCCCATAATAAAGGCAGTAATGGAAGAATTGGAGGCGGTAATTGATTTTTATTCACTCATATTATAAATATATTTAAATTTGTGTTAACCTCTTCCAGAATAAAGTCATTGATGTTTATATGGATGAAGAAGTCGAACCCGCAGTTGACGGTAAAAAACATCCATCTACCATATCTTTGGGTTTTTATTTTGGTATAGCTTATGCCTCCACTATTGGTGGCTGTGGTACTTTGATAGGAACCGGTACTAATTTGACATTTAAGGGAATTTATGAAAAGTAATTTACTATAAAACTGGCTTTTCTTACTTTATTGCTACTAATATTGTTTTTATTTTTAAGTCGCTTTCCTGATGCTACAGATAAAATTGATTTCCCCCATTTTATGGGTTGGGCTCTTCCTATGGTTATAGTCGATACACTGTTATTGTATGTTAGTTTGCAAGCTACTCATTTAGGCTTGTTTCGTCCCAAAAGTAAAGTTGCTGTCGAGGTTGCTAAGGGTTCTTTGGCTTCTGATACGGTAAAGGCGGTGGTAGTACAAAAATATTCTGAACTTGGGCCAATGACTGTTCATGAATGGCAAGTTTTGTGGTGGTTCATTTGCATGATTATTTTACTGTTTACTCGTGCTCCTGGTTTTATGCCAGGTTGGGGTGAACTTCTTAATACTGTGTAAGTATTTTAAAATGCAGCAGTTAGAAAATAAGTCGTTTATTAAATGTTTTATGTTAAACGAAAAGTATTTTCCCTATTTCTTATGAAAACCCGAAAAATAAACAATTTTGGAATAATATTGTAGACAAAAAAAATATATTAAATTATCGCTTACGATATTATAATTCGTAACTTATTTTTCTGACTGCTGTAAGTCAAAGTGGAAGACTTCTTGAATATCAAATGGCTTTATGGAGATTGTACATTTTTATCTTTCTTCGATTTTAGTTCGATAAAAACATCGTGCCCGGTTATGTTTTGTGTACTGGTCCTTTTCATGTTCCCGATGACGTGTGCTTGCTGTAGTCATTTAAAATCTGAAGGTAAGTTAACCCATTAACGCCTGACCCCATATCCCTTTGTCCGATTTCGATGAAACTTCATGCTGACATTATTTAAGGTATTTGCATTGATATATCATATATTTTGTTAATCTACCATACTTGGGACTTATGAATTAATCGCTGATATAAAACTATTTCTCCATATTTTTTAAATAAAATATCCTTAATTTTTCTCTCAACAATTATTTTTAATTTTTGCATTAAAAAATACAAAAATTGTTTTTTCGGCCTTTCTATATCATATTAGAATTTGGACTTGAGGTAGAACAATATTCTGAATAAATATATGAAAATATAGAAAGTCCGAAAAAACTATTTTTGTATATTTTAATGCAAAAATTAAAAATAATTGTTGAAACAAAAGCATGCCACGGCTATCTCAATTAAAATATTTATTTTGTTTTGAGGTAAAGTTCCTTGTTTTTACAAATGTTACTAACAACGAACACACAAACATACAAATAAATAGTACCCAAAGGGTACTTTTATGTAATTGTTGCTTTCAAAAAGGAGTTGATAACTACAAAATTTTCGTCCCGTTCATTTTTTGTACCTTGTGTAATGTCTCGGTTTGTGTAATAAAGCTGTCATTTTCTTATTGCAGACAACTGAAAAGTTAGGGTGATGCGTACGACACAATTGTATTGTCTATCATGAAAATGATCAACCTTTTTGAAACAAAAAATAAAATCTAATATGACAATATCATATTAGAATTTTGACTTGAGGTAGAACAATATTCTAAAGGGCGGATTATGGGGACCGTAAACGTAAATGTGCTGTAACTGTAACGTGCTGTAGCTGAAAAGTGCACTTATAGAAAACCGTAAACGACAGTACTACTTAGCATCTATTTCGTGTGTTTTTTTTATTTTATTCTGAATTTTTCCGTTTATTCCTTATTTGTTGTTTCAATCAATTTTCTTTATTCATTTTATATTTTTTCCGACTAAAAGCATTCAGCTGTTTCGATGACGGATAGAAAATATATTTACGTGTTAGTAACCATTCACATACAAAATCTTGTGATTTCGAAACAGCTGATTCGTTACAGTTACGTTTACGGTTGGGTAACTCAGCCTTAATTATTCTTAATTTTATTTCCCATGTAAGACTTCTCATTTCTATGGGAAAATAAACAATATTTCAATTAAGGATACTCCAGAAAACTACAAAATGGGCGTTTTAATACCCATACTATAAAATCGTACCTGTACCCCAGGGTAGTAGTCATAGCCAAGTAAATATTTTTGTGAGATAGAGCCTTAGACTATTACGCACCAAGAGGATTTTCCGAATTCCCAGTTCCCCAATTTTCCAGACCCATTGCAGTGCAATTTTTTCAATTTTGTTGACTTTTGAACTTCCTAGGAGGGGGTACATTTAACGGAGCATTTTTTTAGGCATCCTTTCCCTACCTGTACATGAAGACAAATTTGCATTATCTCTTACCTGGGTCTAGTTAGATTTTTACTTTTTTTGGGTATTTAATAGGCAGGAATGGGTTAATAAACGTGTCTAATCCTACGATAAAGTTTGCAGGGTAGTTTTATAGTCGGAACTATGATTAATTACTTTCTTCAAAAAAATTTCTTAAGTAATATTTAAGAAACAAATCGTTATTAGTTTTGACTATTAAACTAGCCTTTTGACTATAATTATGACTGTATGTCGCTTGTGTTTATTGTTGCAAAAGTCAGAGAACGTTAATTTCAATCTAAATATGGCCTAAATTTTGACAAATTATACAACGATCAGGAAATCAATTGCAGATATTGATATTTAGTTTATAGCAAACACTAAAGTGCTTATGCATAATCATTATAAAACCTTATAACACCTTTGATTGTTTAAGTCAATTATAAATTTTAAAATTGATTATGCATATGATCCTAAATATTTTTAGGTTCGTAGTACCGTCATTAAATATTTACTATGAGTACCTGTTGAAAAATTAATTTTGTCATTAAACTTATATTATCGTGGTTTATAAGATAGTAGAGACAAAATAGTTTTTCTTATCAGACAAATAAAATACCTGTGGACTTTTGACCAAAGCACTTATTTCAAAAACTTATATTTTTCACGGGAGCTATAAAAAAAACATTTACCGTTCAATAGAACTGTTTGTATAAAACCAATAAAACGTACAAATTTATCGACAAAATTCGGTCTTTTGCTGCATTCACGACAGTTTTCAAATCCCGAGATTTTAATGGAAATCTCGACAGGAAATCTTGACAGTTTACATTTGCACTTTATGACAGTAACGAGATTTCGATTCGATAACAGCATTTTTTAAAATAACCTCAAATTAAAAATATTTCTAAAAAGCAGTACAATTAAATTTTTTTATAAAGATCTCACGCTAATTATGTTAAGAAAATTGTTTTTTTTTTGTAAAGATAAGATAGAAGCAACAATTTTTAATATTTTGATGGAATAAAGAAATGCGCTTTCCAATGGTTTCTTCATAGTTAAAATTAGAACCACGCAACACTTCATATAATCATTAGTACATTTCCGTTGGGTCTTAATTTGTCTTTCTTATATTTTTAATAATTCTTTTATTTCATTATTTTGTGTTATTTTTAGATTATTTTTTAATCAGCTGTTGACCAGCGTTGCCACTTTTTCATGCAAGAACTCTACAAATTAAACGATGCGCAGTGTTGTATTCTGTAGAAGTCTCCACATTTGTGAGATTTTCATGAGATTTCTTAGAAATCTCGCGAATTTACGGGATTTCTTTTGCATGGGGAATCTCGGGATTTCACATGAGATTTTCATTGTAATCTCAATTTTAGTGGAAATATCGGTATTTGAATGCAGATGTAAATGCGATTTTAGTTCTGTCTATAAAACTTAAAATTCTTAAATAATTTTATTAGTGGGGTCTCATTTCTTTGAGTGAATAATGTTTAAAAATTTGAGGAACATAGAGAAATATGCGTATATATTTCAAATATCTTCCACTTAAGTACTTCTGGCAAAAGTCAACAGATATAAATTTACAATTAAAACCTACTTCAAGGTTAACAATCAGATATCAATATTAGATCATATTATCACATTTCCTTTAAATTGTTTTTTAAATGAAAAGAAAGATGATAAAGTTTACAAGTAAATTATAAAAAATAAAATTGAAAAAAGTTTGATAAGAGCCAGCAGAATATAATACATATTTTCGGGTTCCGCTACTTTACTTTCACAAATAGGTATCAAATATAATTATTTTGCGAGAATATTTTCAACCCTTTCACAATCACTGCCCAGCAAAAAAGAAATGCAAAAGTAGTAGAAAAAGCACTTCAATTAATGATCTAGATGAACTTCATTTTTAAAGGAAACAGGGAGTAGTACTCCTACTTCTCAAAGAAATTGTATACAAAACCACAAATTTTGGGGTTAATTATTAGTTAACGCTTAAACCTGCAGTATAAAACCCACCGTAAAAGTAAAAAAAAAAATTTTCTATTTTTAAAAATTTTTTTATTGCTGCCTTCGGCAACTTGGGGCCTTCAAACTTCTGACCTCAAGATTGCTAGTCTAGCTCTCTACTACCTATAGCTAATTTTTAATTGAATCAATTAAATATTTTGTTGATAAGACAAATTTCCAAGTTTTTTTTCAAGTTTGTTGGAACTTAACAAACGTATTTGTTGAAACTGAGCAAGTTTTTTGCTGACTTGGTCATTATCTTCAATTCGAATCTGTGAATTAGTTGGTTTATATCGTTCTTTTTTATTTTTAGGTGTGACTGAACTTCGTGTCGTGAACTGATTTGTTCGTTTGACATCTTTTTACGCAGAATTCACTTTTTAGATATTTTTTCAGTGTAGTTATCCACAAGCTAAAGGCATTAGATGATCTTAAACTTTATTAAGAAATGGTTCTGTTGAAAAAATTATTTTTTCTTTTTATGATGTTTGACTTTTAATTTAATTTCGTACAAAAATATTACTATTTTATTTACAAAATCAATAGTAGACTTTTATTACCTAATTTCGTAAAACACTTGGGTGAAGTGAAGGGAACTTTCAATGTAAATTGTTTTTGTTACAAAAACAAGTTACATGTTGTTAAGTGTTGAGTTATTTCTAATTCTATAGAAATAACTCAACACTTAACCGAAGTGTTTTAGAAAATTACTCCCCTTAATTTCAATTAAAAGGTTAATTATATTTACAAAAAGTTTAATTGTGTTTATAAACTTTTTTTTTTGTGTATAATGCTTTTTTCTTGAATTATTTTTGGTTGCTTTAAGGCATTGGATTACATTTTATTACCATTGATTAATGTCAATTGAAAAATTTTATTGGGATTGAATTGTAATGAATTTTTTTGGCATTGAAATTTAATTGACAAGTAATTTCCATTAAATTTCCAAGCATAGTTCCAATGAGGAAGAGCCCTCGCTCCATCTGCTGTGCCGGTGCCCGGCGTTCGCAAGTAGGGGGACTGCTCTTTTTGGGCATCCGGTTCTGGAGGATCCGACATTGATATTGGCAGGTTAAGTTTACTCATCAGGGAGTTGGTTTGGGAGGAATGGTTTGGTCATGTAGCCGCTTAACGGCTAAACAGGTATCACAACGAGAACAGGTTTTTTGAAGGACCCACATGAGCTTGCCATATTGGCGGCTGCCTGTTTTAACCTAACCTAACATATGGTTCTAGTACCTTACTGTGGCGTTGAGCGCACCTTGTGGTACTCAGACCAGCTAATCATTGTATCTTAACGAGATTCGAGAGATATGGCTGAACTTTTTTTCATCGACTTCTAGTTTTTCTTAGTTTTGTTAATCTTATAACAGACGATGTATTAAAAATTTCCTTTCAATTCTTTTATAAGGTCCATATCCTACAGTACGTGAAAAGGCTTTGCTAGCTTGGGATTTTGTAAATGATAATACTCCATGGGGTTTAGTTTTTCTTTTGGGTAAGTGAAATCGTTTCTTCAAGGCATTATAAAGGCATTTTTACTCGCAAGAGAAAACTGCTAGAGATAGAGCAAAAAATACATCTAAATAGCTCTATTGCTTTTTTTTGTTTCTCAAATAGTTTTCTCTCGTGTATTAATATGGCTTAATTCTATAATTGGAGTTCAATTATGTTTTATTTACATTTCTAGGTGGTGGTTTTGCTTTAGCTGAAGGAAGTCAGAAAAGTGGCATGGCTAAGTTACTTGGAGAATCTTTACGTTTTCTTGAATCTTGGCCACCATTAGCTGTACAAATGGCTGCTATTGTTTCGGCAACATTTCTAACAAATTTCAGTGCTAATGTTCCTATATGTAATATATTGATACCGATATTGCAAGAATTGGTAATGGAATATTAATAGTAAAAGTTACTGTCATAACTGTAATAACCTCTTGTTCGTCTGCTATTTTTCTTTTAGGCCGTGGTTATTAAAATGAATCCTATAATGTTGGTATTTCCGGCAGGTATTGCTTCAAGTATGGCTTTTCATTTACCTGTAGGTACCCCACCGAATGCCATTATATCTGGTTATGCGGCTATAAAAAGTAAATATATGGTAAGTTTTGATGGACTCCAAAAAGGAATTCGACAATAATGTATTGACACAAGCATTGAAAACTTTTTCCTTAATGCGCGGTTCTAGAAAAGGATCTTGGGAGAGAAGTTAGATTACTTTTTATTATTTTTTCTATTCTCTTTTATATTTTTGTATTGAAGAATTTTATTAAGGAAGAGGAAATATCCCAATTTCTAATTTCCGTAATAGTATATTTCTTTATGAGATTTCATTTCAAATCTTAACATTCAGTGTATTCCCGTACGTTCCCAATGTTACAGAAATTTACCCAAAGTTACAGAAATTTACCCAAAAGCGTTCCCGTACTCGAGAATTGGGTAAATGAGAGCGCTAATGAGAGTGTATTAGTGCTTCTCTTTTTACCATAATTTACCCAGACTTTTTCTTCGGGTAAACTTTGGTAAAACAGCTGATGCAAATATAAACAAAAAACAATTGTGAAATTAAATTAAAAATTGTAATTAAATAAAGAAATAAGTAAAAGAAACTTGGTTTTTTGTTAAAATTAATTGAATAAAATCAAAAACAACTTTTAAATGCGAATCAATATGTCTATTTGTGCCGATTTGCAAACTGAAATTATACGTATTTTCACATCAGTGATGGGATTTTTGGCACAATCTAAGATTGATTGGTACAATGGCACAACCGATACTATTTTGGCACATTTTGGTTATCTACAAAATTTAATAGAAAATGAATTTAAAAAATAACAATTCTTTAATTTTTAGTTTCTAAGCATTTATTGGTATTAAAATACCTTTTCGAATAAAGCAAAACTAAAAAATGGCATCGAAGATATTACCGAATATACCGTAAGTTGTTTTTCACGTGAAAAAATTTCTCTCAGACTTTAAATGCGTTACATTGCAATTTAAGTTAAAAAATTAACAATATTTTAATTTTATAACAAAGCCACAATCACAATTAACACAAAATGTCACTTTTTCACCAGAATATGGAGTATAACAGTTTTTTCACGTGAAAACTGAACAACTTACGGTGCTTAATCCATAGAATTTTAAAAATTCAAATGCTATAAATTTATCTCAGAGCTTCGAAAGAATTAATTTAAGTTTAATTCATAAAAAAATTAATTCAGTTTTAGAAAATGTTTATATGTATACCATTCCGTGCAACCATTCCTAAAGAATTCATTCATTGGCTGCATTCCCAAATCTTTAATAAGTATCGGATGAATTTAATTTATGATTCACCTTTTAATTGAAAGAAAATTTTAATTCATTCAAATGTAATTAATTCCATAAGAATTCAAAATAATTCCATAAGAATGCATTTACAAAATGAAAGTTGAAAACACGGTTTCTAAGTGAAAATTGAGTTTTGGCACAATAAAGGCCCATTTGGCACATTTTAGTCACACACTTGGCAAAAAACAAAATTTTTCAAGTCCCATCACTGTTTAACATTATTCTTTGAAATAAGTTTTTGGGCTAGAAAAGTGGTTTTTTGCGTTCCTGTACTATTGGGTAATTTTGTCATTTTGTGAGAGGATTTTGTGCTTACTCTCATTTTACCGAACTTTACCCAAAAAGTAAAGAAACACACCTATTATTAATTAAAACTCAAATTCAAACACGGATCCTTTATTTCGATTTTTCAGTACTAGTTAGTGAGAAAATTATAATTTTCTATCCTCCTTATTCTAATCTATTTAAATTATCCATAAGGAAGTACCTAATTTCAAATTTTCTCGATTTCAAATAAAAATTTTGTTTGTTTTATTGTATGTATTTCTAGTAAAAATCTTCATTTTTCAAATATTTCTTTAGGCAACCGCTGGTATTTTACCAACTATTTTTACTATGCTTATGCTCTTGGTTAATGTTCAAACAATGCATTATATTGTCTATCCAAATCGGGAATTTCCAGAATGGGCTGCTGCTCCCAAAGAGGCGGAATACTGAAGCAATTTTATTATGTTCTTTGATAGTCCTGAATTAATAATGTTTTGAAGATTTTTATAATAAATTTAATTTTGTTTTTATTTGAAAAAAATTCAACATTGCTTTTGTTAAACTTCCTTTTTATGCACACAAAAATGTTTACAACATTGTTAGTTACTACACGAAAGTCTTTTTTTATGAAAAAAAAAAAAACAACTGCTATAACAGTTATTTAAGAAAACAATTAACGAAAAGTACTGAAGTTTTCAAACAGTCGTTTAAAGCAGTTATTTGTAATATCATAAACAACTACCAAAATAATATTTTTACAGAACATAGTTATTTTTGTTATATTTGTTTTAAAAATTGTCTTTAACTTTTTGTCCAAAATAGAGGCATTTTTTATTTAATATTTTACCAAAAAGTTTTTAATACTACGCTCTAAAAAGTTTGACAATTAGTACAAGACAGTTGTTTGTGTAGTAATCAGTACCCGGTGAAAAATGTCCATATATGAACATTTATGGTTCAACCATATATGTATGGATCCGAAAAATGAGGTAACACCTAAGTATATGTTCATATATGGACATATATGAACATATACATTTATTAAATATATGCGAATACATGCGAACGTTGCTGTCCTTTATTATAAGGTTGTACGATAGATATAAATTTATGTATGACATTCAAATTAGGCGCTACATATGTTCCTTTTTTTATTCATGGCATTAAATATAATTCCATATTTATCCAAATATGAGTTCCTTTTACATATATGGAAAAATGTATTCTTCGAAATATGTTCATATACAAGTCCCTTTTGCATAAATTGAATAACATATACTTTCATATTTGTCCATATATGAGTGCCATTTCCATATATGAAATAACAGATGCTTCCATATATGTCTGTATATGAAATTTTTTCCATATATGGAATAACATATACTTCCATATATGTTCATATAAAATCCATATATGTTCATAAAAAATCCATATTTGTTCATATGTGTCTATACATAAACCATATATGAACATGTTTGAGCGTATATGAACATTTTTCACCGGGTAGCTGTTATTTTTTACTGTTATTACGGAAGAATGCAAAACAACTAATATGACAGTTATTTAAGAAAACAACTAAAGAAAAGTACTGTAATTTTGTTACAGTTATTTTTAATATCATAATAAACAACTGGCAAGAAAATGTCATGTTTAAAAAAAGGCTGTTCTTTAGAAGGTCATGATGAGAGAATGATAATGTGCTGGCTTTGTCATGGTTTATGTCACTTTAAATGCAGTGGCTTAACTGGTTTAGTGGCTGAATCTGTATCGAAGCATAAAAACTTGCATTGGCGCTGTAATGGCTGCCAAAAAATTGGCGCTGATTTTTACCGTTTCTTCCAAAGCACTAAAAACAATTTTTTGCAAATTCAAAACAATTTAGTTAATTTATCCGAGCAAATAAACTCTTATGGAAAGCTTTTCGATGATTTTAAATCATTAGAGGGACTCCATTCACCTCAATTACCTTCTCCAAATCGCCGTAAATCACCCAGAATCATGAATAGAGAAAACCCTGATTATACTACTGTTTCTTTGACCCATACAAATGCTAATAATAACGCAAATACAGCTCTTACATTGCCTTCAACTGCTAATAATACGGCTTTAAATTCTGCGAATATGCATACTACAACTACTACTCTTTTGATGCCCCAAACTGCTGTCCCACCATCTTTTAATAATGCTTCATCAATAATCCACAATGAGTCTACGATGCCTACAACTGCTAATATACCATCCTTTACTAATGCTCATAATTTGATAGTAGATACTCAAAATTCTACTAGATTGATTAATTTCGATGCGTCATCTCCAAGGCCGCCTGCTTCATCTATTGGCGATAATCCCAACACTATAAATACTCCTTATGCCAACGTAATTGCTAAAATAGCATCATCATCTCAACTTACCTCTGCACCGAGGGAACTCCGAACTATACCACGTTTACCACCCAGAAAAACCATCTTCGCTACACGTTTTCTCCATGATACAACTGTCGAAGAAATGAAATACTACTTGCAGTCTCAGTTCAATAATGCACTTCCTGATAATATAGCTGTTTATAGAATTAATTCAAGAAATAGAGCTTCTTTTAAAATAATCGTTCCTGAAGAGCTGTTTGAACAAATGGTAAACCCCTCCTTTTGGCCGGAAAATGCTGTGGTACGAGAATTTGTATATCGAGATGAAAATGCAGCTCGTTTACCCAAATCTGCTAATCAGACTCCAAAAAACTAATATCTATAATTTATCAAAATGTTAATGGTTTAAATACTAAATTACCGTCGCTATTTTCCAACAGCTATGATTTCAACAACCATATAATAATATTTACCGAAACTTGGCTCAATAAAAAAGTTAATAATTCCGAAATTTTTTGTTCCAAATATCAAATCTTTAGACAAGAAAGAGAAAACAAAGGTGGTGGTGGTGTGCTAATTGCCGTAACAAATGATTTTTCATCTGAACAAATTATATTAAATGATTTTTTGCATATTGAGATTATATGTGTATTGGCAAAAATAAACAAAAAATGTCTTTATATAATCTGCTCCTACATTCCGCCTCGTTCTCCCGATTATGTCTACGATGATCACAAAAAAGCAGTTGATTTCATTTTAAAAAAAATTAAATCTTCGGACTTGGTTATGTATGTTGGTGATTTTAATATGCCTTCAATATTTTGGGAAGAGATCCCAGATTCCAACTATTTGATTTCGTCTCGTTCATCTAGCTCATCAGCTGATTTTATTGATGGCTTATCTAGTAACTGCCTTTTCCAAATTAATCCTGTTACTAACTCTAATCGTAAACTACTGGATCTTATTTTTGTAAATGAGCCATCAGAGTTTTGTGTCACGCGCCATTCTCCAATTTCAATTCCTGAAGACAGATATCATCCCACAGTTGAAATAACCTGCTCTTCCTCCTATCCTACGCTTGGTAATAATACGCAAAAGAAAAAAGTTTTTAGTTTTAATAGAACAAATTATGAAGAACTTTATCGTCAGCTGTCTCGAATTGACTGGATCGACGTGCTGTCTCGTTATAATAATGATTTTGACTTGTGTCTGAATAAATTTTATCAAATTTTATATGAATGTTTTGAAACGTCTGTACCTAAAATGATGCCTTCTAAATCTATTGGTCCTCCTTGGAATACGAAATATCTTACACGTCTAAAAAATAAGAAAAATAAAATGTTTAAAAATTATAAGAAAAATGGAACGTCTACAGATTACATGAAATACTCAGTATCAAGATCCGAATTTAATATGGCAAATCAAAATGCCTATAAAAACTATCTAATTAAAATTAAGAACAATCTAAAAAGTGATCCAAAATCATTTTATAAATTTGTGAACTCCAAAAGACGTTCAGTTGACTTTCCGTCTAATATGAAGTTTGGTGATTCTGAGTCTACAGATGATTTGTCCATAAGTAATATGTTTGCTGACTTTTTTGCATCCACTTATTCCTCTTCAACGTTTACTAATCCTAATCAATATCCATATTCAATTCCTGAATCATCAATGATTATTATTCCACCCATCAATGAAATAACAGTCCGAAGCCAATTAACCAAATTGAAAATGGCTTTTACTGCGGGTCTAGATGGAGTTCCGAGCTGTATTTTGAAGCGATGTTCACATCTGTTATGTATCCCTCTGACTTATCTTTTTAACAAATCCCTTAAATTGGGGTATTTTCCGGCTGTTTGGAAACAATCATTTATTACTCCACTGTTTAAATCTGGCTCTAAATCGGATATTTCGAATTATAGAGGTATCGCTAAATTAAGTACTATTCCAAAATTATTTGAAAAACTTGTATATGATGTGATGTCACACCAAGCCTCTTCTATTTTATCTTCAAAACAACATGGATTCTGCAAATCCCGTTCTACTGTAACAAATTTATTAGAGCTTACAACCATTGTTAATGAAGGTTTTCTCAACAGAAAACAAACTGATGTTATATATACGGATTTCAGTAAGGCGTTTGATAAAGTAAACCATGATCTTCTTTTGTTCAAACTTGGCCGAATAGGCTTTAGTGCTACGCTTTTGAGCTGGATTAGCTCGTACCTTAATGATCGTCAACAATGTGTCAAATTTCGAAATACTTTTTCCAGTATGATAAACGTAACATCTGGAGTTCCACAAGGTAGTCATCTAGGACCTCTGTTATTCACTCTCTTTATAAATGATCTCCCTTCTGCTATTCAACACTCTAACATTTTAATGTATGCAGACGATGTTAAACTATTTATTTCATTTAATAATACCACTGATCAAGTACTTTTGCAAAATGATATTAATTATTTTACTTCCTGGTGCAATACAAATTTGATGGATCTCAATGTTAACAAATGTAAATACATGATTTTTACAAGATCAATTCCCATTAATGGCTCTTATACAATGAACAATGCTGACCTGGAACGAGTGGACTCGTTTAATGATCTTGGTATTCTATTGGATAAGCAGTTAAACTTCAAATCTCACATTTCATTAACAGTTAATAAGGCAAAAGGTGTCTTAGGATTTATTAAACGTTGGGCCAAAGAATTTTCTTATACTACGAAACAGCTTTATACTACTTTAGTTAGGCCAATTCTTGAATATGGGTCAGTTGTTTGGGATCTGCAGTATGTTGTTCATTCAAACTCTATTGAATCCGTACAAAAACAATTTTTATTATTCTGCCTTCGTGGTCTTGGGTGGGCTGCTAATGCAGAACTTCCCGCTTATAAAAATCGCCTTGCTCTTATAAAATTACCTACTCTAAAAAGTCGCAGACGCATGCTGAATGTTACTTTTTTGTTTAATTTGATCAATGGTGATGTCAACTCTGAATTCCTGCTCAGCAAAATAAACATATTTATTCCATTTCGTTCATCAAGATATATTGATTTCCTCAGTATAAAATATTATGTTACAAACTACTCCAATTTTGATCCATTTCGTCGTATTTGTGATGAATTTAACATGCTATACCCCTACATTGATTTTAACAAAAGCTTGCACATCATAAAAAGGGATATTATACTACATTTGAACAATTTAAGATAAAATCTTTAATTTTAATATTTTATATGTTGTATTTTATTATTATTCTACATCTGGGTATAATTCTCTGTAACTAGTCTGTAAGGAAAAATCCATAGACTTAAATAAAATAAAATAAAAAAAAAAAAAAAATAAAAAAAAAGACAGTATTTTTATAGTAAACAGATATTTTTTGTACGTTATTTAAGAAACAAAAAATTTCGGTGATTTTTTTAAAATTCTTACACATATAATAAGAATAAAAAATGAATTTTCTTTTATTAAAATATACTCTTATAATATGAAAAAAATTAACTGTAAAAAACAGTAATTTTTTACTTATTTTGTAGGTAGTTTTAAAATTTTTGTAATAAAAATTTGTTAGTTAAATTTACGATATTGTTAGTTATTTTCAATCCATTTGTTAGTTATTTTTCAACAGTTAAATATAACAACATTCTCAGTTATTTTAAAGGTAAATACCTTTGTGGCCTTTCTAACTGCACATACCTTTGTTTCAACTGTAATTTTCAGTACATTCTACCGACAAACTTTTTTGAGTCTAATTTTGAACTTAAAAAAAAATAAAGTAGATTGGTACGTTTTACCACTTTGATTGAAAATATTTTAACCGTTCTTACAGTTTCTTATTAAGCGGAGAATACACGAAGGAACTTTCGTGAAAAAATGTCCATTTTTTGCGAATGTTCATTTGTGTTTATTAATGTTCGTGTTGACTTTCGTGCAATTCATGTTATCAACATTTTTTGATATTTTTTGTTTTCTACTCAATGTTCCTTCATGTTCCGCTTTACATTTTTAAATTCGTAAGTGATTTTATTTTAAATGCATTGGGTGCTTTTTTTAACTCACTATTTCTGAAGTTTTACACGTTTTTACAATATTTACCGTGCTTTTATTCTTTTAAGAGTTAGCAACACTGGTTAACATACTTTGTTTAAGGCCCGATAATTGAATATTGAGTTAGCTACTAACTGGGGCTTTAACTGACACATTTGTTGTTGTTACTGGTATAAAATTTGCCGGCTAAATTTTAACTGGACATTCAGTAATCGGGACTAAATAAGTTAAAATTCTAAATTTCATAGAATTTTCAATTTTAATCAAAAAGAAATACATTTTTTAACAGTTTTAAAAAATATTAACCCGATTTTGTATCCCGTTTTTAACCGCTAAAAATGTAAATATATGTGTATTAGTTTTCTCCCCTTTATCACAAATCCTTATTTTAGCAAAATCGGTGTCTCCCAAATTCTTTCTTTGTAAGCCATGAAAACTTTATATCCTTCACTCCTTTTAAATTCTTAACACGTATTTTAAGATGTGTACACAAATTTTTAAGCCTTTCAGTTAACAAATTGCTAAAACTGAGTTGTGGTAAGAACATTTATACTTACTTAGATTTCTTTAGAAAAATAATCCAAATAAATCAATAAAGAGCGTCGAAAACGGCCATACATATATGAATGAAGAAAACGCAGACAAGGAAAATTAAACTATTTCAGTTTCTTTTATGTTGGTTTTTTTTGCACAAAAGTAACTTGATATCTACATTTTTCAAACATTTTTGGAAAATAATCAATAATATACAAAACTTTTTATTTTAGAGAATTTCAAAGAAAATATTTTTCAGATTTTAATTTATATGAACATAAACTTAAATTGAAATTTAAATTTTTTATATATTTTTAAACATTTCACTAGACAATTTAAATTAAAAAAAATTTGATTTGTACTTTTGAAAAATATTTTTATTGCATTTTCGTTTCATAAATTTGGTTTAATTTTAAATTGCTGTAACAAAGAATTTTTATACACTTTTGTAATATCTTATAGATTTTTTTCTTTTTTTAAATTATGCTTAACTTGGCTTAAAACAGCAATAATAGGAGTAGAAAAAGAGCGAACAAGCGTAGTAGTATTCTTTCATAAACTTTACACTGCATAATATAAAATTCACCCCGTTTGTTAGAAATTCACCACCGTTTATCAATTACCTTTGTACACTGTGGTAAATGGAATTTTCTTATTTTTTTCCTCTTTTCAGTGCGCAACATAAATAAAATCGATAAAAAGGGATTTTTACACTTTTTGCAATACAGACTTTAAAAAAACAAATTTTTTTTATATCTTTTTTTAAATTTATTCAACCAATTTAGTGCATAAAAACTATATTTCATTTTGTTGCACTTTTTGTTATTTAAGCCCGATTCATAATATGTATAAAAGATCAAAAATCGTTTTGAAAAATTCTCCGTTTTGTATTTCCACTATAACTTTTTACGAAACCGAGCTTTCAATAAGGTAGTTAACTACTGAATACATTTTTAGCCATCTTGCAGATACAAAGGAGCGGCTGACCGTATAATGTTATAAACAACATGCGCATAAAAAGGTTTAATCTCTATTTCAATTCGTTGGTTCTCTCTCTTAAACTAATTCACCTTTTGGCACACTCAAAATAATAAGTCAGTAGAAATAACAGAAAACCAGTATAATCTTAATATAAAATTAGGTTACTTTTTCAGAAAGAAATAACCAGTGAATATTAAATAAAATTAAGATACTTTTTGGAAAGAGAATATTATTCCAGTTAGGGATAGTCAAAATATTCATCCATGTTAACCCTTCTGCTATATTGTATCCATATGGATACACTAACTTTGAATGGATCTGGCAAACAGGGAAACAAGCCGATCAAAATAATCGGCGGCGGCGGCGCAAGCAAAAAATCGGCGGCGGCGGCGGCGATTAAGGTTGAGCCGGATAAAAATCGGCGGCGGCGGCGCAACCAAATAATCGGCGGCGGCGGCGGCTTAACCGGCTTGATAGAACATTATACACGTAATTTAAAGATGTTTAAGGTTTTTTTCGAAAATTGTACAAAAAATTTGGAATTATCAAATAAAAAATAATTTTAAGTTAAATTCATCGATAAAAATTACAAATTTAGGATTTTTAGGTTTTGAACGGAGCTACAAGGAGAGATAGTTGGGCTTTCAAAATATATATATATATATATATATGTCCTTTATTTATTTAAATTACGTAGTAAAAAAAGAGTTTACACATAACACTTAAATAAAAAGTTCACGAAGAACATAGGGCGTCAACGAATTCTCTCCATTTATTTCTGTCTCCGGCAAGTGATTTAATTTGGTTCCAGGTTTTACGAGCTGTTTCATATTCTTTTTTGGTACAGCGTATCCATGTATTACGTGGCCTTCCTTGTCTTCGTTGTCCCTGGGGATTCCACTCAAGCGCCGCTCTAGCGATTTCAGTTTGTGGTCGTCTTAGGATATGACCGATCCATGTCCATTTCCTTTTACGTATATCTAATTCGATTGGACAACAGTTTGCCTTTTGCCAAAGAGCTTCGTTTGAGATCCAATTCGGCCAGTATATTTGAAGGATTTTTCTCAAACATCGATTAATAAACGTTTGGATCTTTCCCAATGTCAGTTTTGTAAAGCTCCATGTGGTACAGCCATATAGCAATACAGATTTTACACTGCAATTAAATATGCGTAATTTTGTCTTCTTCGAGATGTTGTTTGCACGCCATATTCTGTGCAATTTGAAGAAAGCAATGCGAGCTTTATTTATCCGATCACAGATATCAGTTTCAGACCCGCCATCTTTTGTAATCTTGCAACCAAGGTAGTCAAATGATTCGACATCTTCAATTAACGTGTTTTCTACTGTTAATGGGGTCGTTATATGGGTACCTATACGCATAAGTTTTGTCTTATTAAAGTTTATTCTCAATCCTACTTTTTTGGCATTTTCGGAGAGTCTCTTTATTTTGGCTTCAATATCCACATAACGATGAGCCATTAGACAAATGTCATCAGCGTAATCTATGTCGTTTAGGTACTCTGCCATATTCCAACGAATGCCAAACGGCGCCTCCTTGTTTGTATCTTCCATTACACAGTCCAAAAGCAAGAGAAATAATGTGGGGGACAATATACAGCCTTGTCTAACCCCAGTTAAAGTTGTGAAAGGCCGACTTTCTTTACCATTAAAACGTACCTTACACTGTGCATCTTTGTAAAGTTCGCGTATAAGGGTAACAATCTTTTCCGGTATTCCCTTGTTAATTAGTGAGGTCCACATAGAGTTTCGGGATATAGTGTCGAAAGCTCTTTCAAAATCCACAAAAAGTAGGTAAAGATGTGTGTTGTATTCTGCCGACTGCTCAATAATTATGCGAACATATATACATATGTTTATATATTCAACAAAATTGTGTGGAAATATTTTCAAATAAAACTGATTTTCTTAATTTTTTCTTATTTTGTTTGATTTTGACGGATTTTATTTGCAATATTTTGTTTAAAAAACTAATTTTTATCTAATTTATTCTTAATTCAGGGTAAAATGAAGTTCTACTTTAATCGCTTTAAAATTGTCAAAGTTATACATTTTTTTATAAACATGGAATCTTTGTATATATAAGAAAATTTAAAATATTAGCCTTAATGAGTGTGCAAACAAGAACATCGAGTTGTCTTATAATAGCTGGAATTAAATGTTTAGAAAAATTACGATAACTTTTTCTATTTTCAATTAATTCAAACAAAAGAATCTGATTTTACTAAGAACTAAACCCACTTTCAGAATAAATTACAATAGTAAAGAATTGTTTAATACTGTAAAAAAGCCGTCAAAGTATACAAATTAAAAAAAAGAATTAATTTTAATATTAAAAAAAAAACTGTCAACATATTTCAGTTACAAAAAAATAATTCTATATATATTTGGAAAGCTAAATTTTTTGTCTTTCCAAAAACGTTACAAGATTCAAAATCGGTTGAAAAATTGCTGAATTTCACCCACAATGACACTATCACCCCTGTTCTTAGTTCCGAAACTTTTTAATTAGAGTTGATTTGTAAAATCACATGGAATTAAAAATTTCGAAAATTTGTTGTTTCTACCAAATTTTAATATTCATAGACTAATTTTAAAATAAATTATTATATAATAATTGTCGTTAAAAAATATATATTCGTTTCACTATCATCAAGCTTTTTCTACTCGAAATAAAACGAAAAAAATAACTCCGACGTTGATCACGGAATTTTTTTGTGGATTCGGAACTCAGAACAGTGTCGATTATTGTAAATATCTCCTCAATTTTATAAGTCGACCGAGAAGTAACTTAACATTTTTTTCGTCCGCAATGTCTTAAAAATGTGTCTTTTGATAATAATTTCAGGTGTACTGAAAAACTAAAAATAAAGTGATTTTAAAGTGTATTAATACAAAAGTGGAGTGTCTTCCGAGAATTTTAAAAACGAAAAGTAGAGCAATTTTCCAGTACTCTAAATACAAAAAATAAAATAATTTCTAAGTACTTAAAAAACATTTATTTTTTTATATATTTTATTAGAACTTAAATTAGTTTTAAATGACTATGTTGAAAAATTATAGGATATTAAGAGAAATGTAGATGTGTTCAAAACTGAAAAATTGGGTTGTAGGGAAAATCACAAACCTCTATAGTCGAAATATTAATGGTACTGAGATTTGAAGGTTATACATACATCTCTTCCTGAAATGTTCTAAAACTTTATTAGGAACTTCTACTTTGAGCGGCGATTCTAAAGTGATGCTAGGTTTAGACGATACTTTGGGAAATTTTCAATATTTTGGAATAAAATCTTGTATCACTTTTGATTCAAATCTTTATTATAATGAAAATAAATGGGAAATGGGTTTTCAACCGCATACATTATCAAGCCATTTTTGATTGGTCTCTATTATGGAAATTCAAAACCGCATTCGGCAAAAAAATTTCTAGAAAAACTTGTTTCGGAAGCCACGGTATAAATATTTTTTTTAGTCTCAAACTTCATTAAGTAATCAAATTTTTATTAATTTAAGATTTTAAGAAAATTTGTGGAACTTATGCCACATTTTTATGGCTCAAGCTCAGTGACCATGAATATTTATAATCTAATACATATTTCAAATGACGTAAATAATATGGGGGCGCCTATATCACAATTTTCAGCATTTGATTTTGAAAATAGCTTGGGTTTTGTAAAAATTGTAAAATCGCCAACTAATCCCATTTCCCATATACAAAGGAAATTGCATGTTTTTAATACCAATTCCCCAAATAATATTCCACTAGAATATCCTTTCAATAAGAGCAGCAACTATTCTCTGGGGAAACCTTTACACACTTCTGAATCTAGAGTTTTTTTCTTTCGTAAACATTTATGGATTTCGAATTACATCTATTCATCCTGTATGTTTATTACACAATGGGAACATTATGATTGTGAAAGAAATTTTTATTACAAAACATACGAAACACAAATACAGTGATATGCATTTGAAAGGCAACAATTTCAAGGAAACTAGAAAGATTTTTGACTACCCGATCTAATCAAAGGAGATCGGATTATATAATGTAACAAATTTAGATGAAAACAACACTGAAATAGGTATACATATGATGGAAGCTAAATGCATTCTTACAACATTTTATAACGAATCAATTGCTATTTCCATTTTACATAAATAATTGCAACAAAATATTACAAAAGTAATAAAAATAATTTTTAGTACTAAAACACATACAATCTTTCTTTTAATCAACAGTTGTAAAATTTGTTAAAAATCGTTATCAAAGCATTTTAAAGATGGTATTTTCCAAACGTTCTCAAAACGTGTTATTTTTGGTATAAACAATGCTTTGAGAGTACTTAGTTTTTGTACCATCATCAATTTCTGGCTGGGTGGTTCTTTTATTTCTTTTGAACTAAAAAAAAATACTCTTGATGGTTCAGGAAATGATGAAGTAGAAAATTTGTTTTAAAAATGACATTTGCTTTTAATTTTTTTATTTTGGAAAATTGATTCTTCCAGCCGAAATGAGCCGAAAAAAATCGGCGGCGGCGGCTGAAGCAAAAATGACCGGCGGCGGCGGCTTAAACGGCTTACGGCGGCTGGCTTGTTTCTCTGCTGGCAAACGCCATATCAGAAAAACGATTTGGATTTTAATTATACCCTACACCACTACGTGGATAGGGTATGAGTTTGTGCTGACGTTTGTAACAGCAAAAAATATTGGACCTAGACCCACCATATAGTATACCGATCGCCTCAGAATCACTTTATTTCGATTTAACAATGTCCGTCTGTCCGTCCATGTATTCTTGTGCGCACTCTACAGGTCGCAAATATTAAGATATTTTGATTAAATTTGGTACACCAAATTACGTCGGCACAAGCCTATTGATCTTGGTTAAAATCGGTCCATGTTTAGACCTAGTGCCCATATAAAGGTCCCCCCCAAAAAGTTGTTTTTTTTTGTTTTGATGGACTAATACTCAGGGGATGCCCCTTATTAATGCAGTGCATTGTGTTGGTATTAGAAAAATAGGTTATCAGGAGGAGGAAAGAGGGAGTAGTGTTTGTGAATATTTGATTTAAATTTCTCAACATTGTAAGTATAAATTGGCTTGTTTACACGCTGCAGGTCGCAAATACGAAGACATTTTAATGAAATTTGGTTCGCTGACTCACATGGTCCCAAGGATAAAATCTATTGATTCTAGATAGGATCGGTCTATATTTGGACCTATCGCCCATATGGGCTATGTTTCCGATTTTCTTTTCTTTTATCATTTTATAGAAAAATTTGACACAAGTCCATTTTAACCCATTCGAATTTCAGATCCAAATATGAGTTGGCTTTTAATCAGACTGGTGTAGGGTATTATATAGTCGGCGTAGCCGACTTTAACTTTTCTACTCGTTGATAATAGTTTCTTAAGGTCTTACAGATCATTTACAATAAAAATTGCCAAATAATTATCAGCACATACATAGTTGCCATATTTCCTTGAGCAAATTTTGTTCTTTAATTATTAAAAAATAATTGTTCAAATTTGCAGATATGTGTCTGTCTTTTAACTTTAGTACAAAATTTAAAATTTATTTACTTTAATAAAAAATTTTACACCAGGGTTGCCATACATATAATAATTTTAAAAAGTGGTCCAAAATTAAAATTTTTCGAAAAGTTCTCAAAATTCGAGCTATAAATATTTTATTCTTTTTGTTTTGTATTTTTTTTTCTCTTTGTTTTGTACAGAGTTTTACCGAGGAATAACATACATTTTAAAATTAGAAAAAATCTTACGCGACAAAGCTTCAAAAACAAAAATATTTCTTTGCCATAGAAAAATAGAACCTGTGCCCGGATTTTTATTTTGAACAAGTCTTTTTATAAAAAGTTGGTTTTTCAGAATGTTACAATGCTGTCAAAAATAATTTTTTAATCAGATCCAATTAGATTCTGTAATTGGTTCGGTACACTTGAAAAAGTTTGTCAGATGCTACATGACAGTTATTTATGTAGTAATCAGTAGTTGTGTTCAACTCTAATTACAATTGCTTTTCTGTAGAAAAAACACAAAGCAACTATTATGACAGTTATTTAAGAAAACAACTAGCGAAAAGAACTACTAAAAAAATAGTATTTTTATAGGAAACAGTTATTTTTGTTAGTTATGTATCTAGGAAATGAAAAATTTCAGCTAAACTAAGGTAAGTTGACAAAAACCAGAAATTGATAAATCTACATGTATTTTTTTATTTAGAAAGTCAAAACGGGGTTGAACGGGCCTGTTTTCGTTTTTTCGTAATTAATCCAAATGTGGTGATGTTGAAAAGGAATTTTTTGAGCTTTTCACCGGTACTTTTATTCGTAATATTTTGGATTTCAACGAATTTTTACCGAAGCCCGTTTTTGCTACTTTTCGAAGCAACCTGGCAGCCTTGTGCTAAAATATAGGCATTAGGTATATCTAGGGGGTTTCCATCAGCTGCTTTTAAAAATGCTTTATGAGCCAAAAAATTTCACGCAAGAAACAGCCCAGCAAAATCTTTCATTACCAAATAAGTGGTTATATAATAGAAATTCATAGCTCCGCACAACTTATTTTTTGGCGTCTAAACTCATTATTTTTGTTTGGCGTGGTCGTTTTTATAAGTAGTCACGCTTACCCGCTCGCTTACGAAAAAATGAGAAATAAGTAGTTATGAGGTTTTGAATAATAAGTGGTTACACACATGCTTACAAAAAGTTGAATTATAAGTGGTTATCAGATTGCTTACTTGATTCTTAAAAATAAGGAGTTAGACAAATACTATTAGCTTAAGGAAATAAATTCAGAAAAATTAAAGTTTTAGTTCTAGGACACGTCATACAAATTTAAACATAAAACATATTTACATATAATAAATAAAATTTTTATAAAATTTAATTGTGTAAAAAGTACTTATTTAAACTATTACGAGTAAGTCATTATTTTATATTTAGAAACAATGAATACAATAGGCCCTTATTAGGAAGTCATTATTTTAAATTATAAAATAATGCAAAAGGTAATGATTCATCATTTTGGGTAATGCAGATAGTAATGAGGTGTCATTACCAATATTTTGCTGGGAGAGGAATAACAGGAGGAATATGAAGAAAATTAACAGCGAATGAGATAAAATGAAGGAATTCGGGAAAACAAAAAAATAATAAAATCGTTTTTACAACAAAAAAACAAAAGTTAAAAGCAAAAAAATGTATTTAAATTAATTAATTATTATTTATTTCCTTATTAAAGTTGTTTTTGTTACCGTTTTATTTATTAATCGCAAAAAAAAAAATATTAACTTTTTCACTTTTCTTTTGTGTTTCTCATTCTTCACTGAAATTAACACACCAGAGCATCCGTACAAATAATTGAGCACGAGTTAACATAATTTCTTCGGTAGAAAACTCTTTCCTTTAGATCCTCTTTGGTATATCAAACTTCCTCTTTTGTATTATTGTGAATAATTTTTGTTATTCTGTTTTCATTTCGAAATTCGTAAGTTTTTGACATGCTCAGACATAGATAAGAAATACATCCCAAACAAGTTTTCGAGGCAAATGTAAACGCAGTTAAGGGCCATTAACAATAAACAAATTAACCTAAAGTTTGAGCTAACTTAGAGTTACAGATGTCAAATTCCATACAAATTTGAATTTTTTAATTTTCAGTTTAGGTTATTTGTTTATTTGGGTAAATCTAATTAGAAAGGCACCAAGTTGGCATCAGTATTGCCGATTTTCTTCCCACATTTCACCTCCTTAATCCCTGAGGTATCCAATATATTATATTTACATGTTCTTCTTGGTTTTCTTTTCTATCACATATCATCTAACTTGAAATACTCTCCTTGTAAGTGAAATAGTTCTAAACAATGAAAATGTTTGCTCCCTGCCTAGAAAATGGACCAGGGCTAGGACAATTGTTTTAATACTTAGCAGCCCTTAAACTTAATTTCGATTGATTTTATAAGCTAGAAAAAAACATTTTTTTAAATTAGCTGATTTTAAGTTATTTCTACTAACCTTATATTTTGAGTGTGCTTATTAAGGTTTTGTATGGATTTTCCTTCATTTTTTCCCGTTCCGTCTGTATGGCTGTCTTAACAAATAGTCTCTGTTGTATCTGTGTTTCTTTCGACTTTTCTCAAATCCAGTTTTGAGTATAAAGAACCCAAAAAAAACTAAACAAAAAAAAATCAACCACCAGCCATGTTAATAGCATTTGTGTTTTTTTTAGAGTTAAGATACTCAGCATAACAACAAACATACACAACTTACAAACGTTTGAAATCTACGTAAATGTATCTTAACCATAGTTAATTTTTTCTTCGCGATGTCAAAACAAAGGCACGCGAGAACCAATTTTATCTAGAAGATAGAATTTAGCATCGAAACAATTTTTTCAAAAGATACACTCAAAATTTGTGGACTCTGAGATAGCTTGTAAGAAAAACGTAAATCTTAGGTTCAATTTTGGCATCCAAATACATATAAATTTTGGAAGAAGTAGGAATTTATAGCTCGGAAAGGGCAAGTGGGATACATGCAAAGAGCAAAATTTATTACATCTATGAACTGGGAAGAGGTACATTAGACCGTACCTCAACAAAAAGTTCGCCGTACACCGTCCAATCTAAATTAATTTTGCAAGGAGGTTTCAAAACCTATTCCAAATAGAATTCACAATTTATTTTACGACAAATAGAGAAAAAACTTATGAAAAAAACTTTCCGAGAACCAATGGTTGACAATTAATGCATTTTTAAAGTGATACCAAGCACTATCATCATATTGTCTTATTGACAAACGTTTCGAGAAATAAACTCAAACATTTTTAATTAATTATTTCATGTATAACAACGAAAATCACATGTTTTTAACAAAGCTATTATTTTTCTCTATGTTATAGTTTTTGCTATAACTAAAGTTCCTTTAGTAGTAACGCAAGTGTTTGTAAGTTGTAACATTCAAGCTTTTAATTCTATTTATAGTGATTAGAACGAAAGCAAAGAACTTTTTTACAACGATTATTTGTTATTTTTTGTATTACATCCTAACCCATCATGCCGTATAAATGACTAACATGTTGCAAGGAATATTACTTACCAATTGGGACTGTACCTTGTCTGTGAAATATTTTAGCGTAGATTTTAGTTGATCTGAAGATTGTTACAATGAGTGTTATTTTTGTTCGGTATTAAGATCAAATATGACAAATCCCAAATAGAATTCACAATTTATTTTACAACAAATAGAAAAAAAAATTTTGAAAAAAAAACTTTCCTAGAACCAATGATTATCAATTAATGCATTTTCAAGTGCTACCAAGCACTAGTATCAAATTGTCTTCCATTAATTTAATGAAAAGTTTCAATGGACGAGTTCCAGTGAAACTTCGTAGGTTTTATGCAAGAACCCATTACTATCATATAGATAATTCTCTCAGTGTAAGAAAGCTACATATTATAAAATACAATCATCTGATGTATGTAGATCTGGGGGAACCCCAGGGATTATTTTTTATGAAACAGTCAAATTAACACATATTTCATATTTCTCTGTGTTTAGTGTTCCAATTCCACTCGTTCTCCATTATGTTCCATATCGTTTCAATATGAGCCAATACTCCATTCCAATTTTCTAGTGTGTGAATTTGTATTGTCACGTCAATTGGTACCAAAAATATACCACCCTGTGGCAATGGCACCCAACCGTATTACGGTTGTCTATCACTGGTAAATAAATATTATGTGATGCCCACCATTCGGTTAAAGAACTGATTTTTTATAGTTAAATTTGTATTTATTATTAACATATACATATTTTGTTTTATTATCGTTCTTTCTTCTATACATATTAATACCCTACACCACTGTGTGGAAAGGGTATATTGAGTTTGTGCTGTTTGTAACACCAAACAATATTTATATTATACCGATCGACTTCGAATGACTTTCTGATTCAATTCAGCCGTGTCCATCCGTCGTGTATTGCCTACTGATTTTATGTAGAATCGGACCTATCATCCTTATGGACTAATCTCTGATTTTCTCTTTAATACACCTAACATTAGATAAAATCAGAATTTATTATTGTTTTTCTATTTTTTTTCCAATTTGTTGACAAATTTTGACACAAATCCATTTTGATCCATTAAACTCATCTAAACATTAATTGACTTTCAACGAGGTTGGAGTATCATATAGTCGACATGTCCACTTTAACTTATTTACTCGTTTTGTTTTGTTATTTCCATGTTCTATCTTATTCCCATTAATGTATGTATGTAAATAATGCTTATAATAGACACCTTACTTGGTAGCTAACAATCTAAACAAAAATAATCGTACAGCAAAAATGTAAAAAGATGTTTATGACAATTTCAAAGATTCCCGAAGATATGTAAATTGAATAACATTGTGCAACAAATTTTGGATCGCCGCACCCAGCCTCAATGGTACTAACGTGAGATGAAAATCAAATATCAGACAAGGATTTTTTTATATAAGATCGGTCCAGTAGTTCAAAAGTTATAAGCACATCTCTTAATTACATTGTTCCACAAATTCAGAAAAAATTACTCTCCCTGAATCGAAATAGTTGAATTCAAAAGATTTTGGTCTCCTGATTACAAATCTGTTTAACAAATATTTCTACCATATACCATTTTTAAAAACCGATATTTGGTACTTTTTAGAAGTCTCGAACAATTTAGCGAAAAAAAATAGGCTCGATTTTAGGCAATTCGGAATGGAAAATTTTAAAAATGTTATTAGTTTTGCTGTTGAGAAGTTTCAGACTACGATATTTTGAATTCAACTTCTATTTCAACCCTCCAATCGTCAAATGAAATCAAAAAAAGCCGTAAGTTACATTTAAAAAGAGAAGCAAAAAACTTTTTAAAATTGTTTGCGCTTTTTGACACGGTGTATCATAATCGATCAAAAAGTCGATTTTGAAGTTTTTGTAACTTACGGCTTTTTTGATTTTATATGACGAAATATGCCATTAAGGCACATCTACACGGGATAGAAATCTCATAGAGTTTGCGCTAAATTTGTCATCAATAATGTAGTTTGCACTAATTTTTATCGTAAAAGTATCATCTTTAGTTGTCAAGTATTTGTTTTTATTAAAATTTTTGTATTTCAAAGAATAATTTTTCCTCCAAATACCAAAAGGTGCATTTAATAAACAATAATGTTACAAGACATCTTAAAAATTGTTACTAATTAAAGAGATTATATTTGACAACAATTGTCAATGGAATAGAGATTACATTTCGTAGACTTATACAGAGCTGTATTTTCATAAAGTCTAGCGAGTTTTCTATCCCGTGTAGATGTGTCTTTATGAAAATAAATATGGTCTGAATGTTATTTTAGTTTGACTCTAGATCATAAATTTATATCACTTTCTGTTTAAATTATTTTAAAATCAAAGAAAGATGATACAATTTTTACAAGTAAATTACAAAGAATAAAAATTTTTTGAAAGAATTCGATAAGATCAGCAAGGCAGAGTGCGCATTTTCGGCTTTCACTACAAAGCCATCATCAGTGCCTTTCGCCTTTGAGTGGGTTAATATTTTGATAATCGTCTACTTATGTGACTGTTGAAAGCAAATCGAATTTGTTATCAACAACTCAATTTAGACTAACATCAACGAAATTTAACAATGCTATTTTTATCCTTTTGTTATTATTACTCTTTTTTGCTTTGAACCTTAATTCTTAAGATATCTCAGCTGATTCTATTCAACTCTGTGTATGATAAACACATATTTTTGAATTACAACGAACCGTTAAATTTAAATGTATGTTATTGAATTATATTTTTGCACCGTGTCAATGTGTTTAAGATGAATGGGGGAAATGTTGATAACATTCATGTTATTTTAACATTCATTTACTTAAATAACAGATCAACTAAAAACATTTCCCCCATTCATCTTAAACACATTGACACGGTGCAAAAATATAATTCAATAACATACATTAATAAATATGGTCTGATAAAAAAAATCTTCAAGAAAGTGTTCTTTAGAAATTGCGGATCGCAATTGAAGTTAAGGTTGTACTTGTTCTATTATTTTTAATTAAAAATAATGGAAAAAATGATAAAAATTAATTATAAATATTATGATCGCGACATATGAAATCTAATGTCATTTTAGGTGTAAATTACGAATATGAAATCAAAATTGAAATCGGAGTCGCGTGTTTCGCGAAATTTGAAAATTTCATACAAAAAATGTTCAATTTTGATTAGGATGTTTTTTTATATTTACCACTATGAATTTTTTTTTCCATTAATATACATATATCTATGGAATGTCCAATTATGTGAGATAGGATTTTTGATAGCAACAAAATTATTGCAAAAAAAATATTAAAAAAGTCAAATTTTATGTTAATTTGCAAGGATGTCTGTTATCGTTTTTAAAATTAACATCAGTGTCATAAATAATGAAAGTCCTAGGTAAGTAAATTCCAAAAGTACAGTGCAAGCTCGATTTTCGCGACTAATTAAAAACCAGACCTGTCGCGAAAACTGAATTTTCCCGTTAACAGAACCCAAAAATGTATGTAATTTTTAAAATTAGAATTGTTTTTATTGATATATTTACATTTTAAACATTTTTGAGTTGCTTTTTTGGCAAATTATTTTTTAAAATAACAGCTGAATCACGTAGTTCATATAGTGCTGTTGTCGGCTTATCATTTTCCAAAGCCCATTGTATGCATATGTTTATTGATGTTATAGCATCGTCCACTTTAATTCTTTTTTTTTCGTATAAATCCTCCGATTCCGTATCTGATAAATCCATTTGCTCCTCATTGCGTTCCACATGAAATTCTTCTTGAATCCAGTTGTTTATGTCAGCATTCGTGAAAAGATGTTCCAATTTGAGCTACAAGTGTATCAATTGTTGAAAGATCTTCGTTTTCTTCCTGAATTATATTTTGTAAAATATTTAAGGGCATGTTATCCTCTTCACTCCATTCACTACCGAATTCGAGCAAGTGCTAGCCGTTTTTCTAGATTAGCTCTTAAAAAAAGATATTTGTGTTTGAAAATTATGGTTCCAATAACCCCAAAAACCCCGATTTTTCTAAATTTTCGACCATTTATTTTTACCCGGGTTGTTTGTTATCCCTCCAATCAGCGTTGGGTTAGAAAGAATCAATATCGGTGTAGCGGTTCAAAAGTTTTGAGTAAAAACTTTAGGACACTTTAAAATTTTCTATACAAAAAGTTACATTTTATTGCTTTGTTAAATGGTTTTAAAATGTATTGAACTTTGTATTGAAATGAAAAAGTTGTATGGATATTTTTAAGGTGTCCTCACATTTTCAATCACTACTTTTGAATCGCCAGACCGAATTTGATTATTTTTAGCAAAAAGCTTCTTGGTAGAGTAACAAATAACCTAACTAAAAATTAATCTTAAGCAAATTATAAAACCGCGTGATCTGGGGTCCTTGGGGCCATAATTTTCAAATACAAATATATATTTTTTAAGAGCTAACCTAGAAAAACGGCTAGCACCACTGGTTTCAGCATACCCGAATTAGTTTTACCCACTGAGCGACCCGTTTGTCGAAAAAAATGTCTCCGATTCGTGCACAGTGTTATTATAGAGATAAGACATTAGAATTTTTACTACTGACCGGTAGTGAGGGCTTAATTTAAATATTACAGTAAAACTCTTTTAGTACGAACTCGGTTAAGACGAATTCTAGGTTAATACCAACCAATTTGAAAGTCCCGACGTTTTGGCATCATTTTTCATATGTAAAACATCTGTAAATACGAACTCTCTTAAGACGAACCCTCGGTTTAACCGAACTGTTTCTGACAGTCCCACACGCTAAATTTCATATAATTCTCCATGTTTAATACGAAGTTCTAAAAAAATGGAAATATTTCTTATAAATACTTTTCGATTTGACAAATCTTAAATTTTTAATACAGTTATTTTCAGATGAACGAGGGGTATATATTAATGAGGGGTAGAAATTAATGCAATTTATTATAGGAAATGCAATGAATGAATTACACAATTTTTATCCAAAATTTTAATTGTATTAAAAAACTAAATTATTTTGTGAATAAAAAAATGTGTTAAACAAATTTGACCTTGTAATATGAACTTCGCTTAAGATGAACTAATTTCTAGTGTCCGATGGAACAGTTCGGCCAAAAAGCGACATTTATTCGGTTTTTCGGTATTTAGAAGCATTCTTGAGAAATTATCATACTGTGAAAATGTTTATTGAGCCGATTTAATGCGATTTTGAATGTCACATTTAAGGGAAACCCTGTAGTTTAGCTGTAAAGTTAACTGTTCGGTCGTCGAACTTTTTCCAAATGCTTAACTTTGGACTTTTCCCTAAATTTTACTCTCAAAATGGATTCCAATCGGCCCAACAAACATTTCCCCATAAGCAAAATTTTGTTCATAATGCTTCAATATACCGAATATCTTGCAAATATATTTTGTGGCCGAACTGTTCGGTCGGACTCTACTAATTTCTTTGCTCCTTCGGAGTTTCATCTTAACGGAGTTTTACTGTACCTGGGAAACTAGTTAGCATCACTTTAAGTGGCCCATACATTTTCAACATTATGGGACAACTTTTGAAGTTGTCCGAACCATTGTACAACTACCCAGGTAGAATTATTAGATAAAGTTCTCATTTGTGTCATAATTTTATTCCCTGCCATGACAAAAAGAAAACAAAAATAAACATTTTACAAATTTTGCAATAAGGTATTTCACAAGGAGTGTGCTATTTGTTGTATCGTTCTATCGTCCTAACAAAAAACAGAGATGTTAAAATTTAAATTGAAAAAATACTACATTTGAGACATTTGTTCTACGTTTAAGTGTGCTAACAGAGCGAAAATCTATTGGAAAATCATTATTAAAATAAAATAAAAATTTTAACAACTCTGTTTTTTATTAGGACGATACAACAGATAGCACCCCATTTGTGAACAACGTAAATATTTTGATCAAATGTATAATTGCTAACACAACACTTTATTTTCATTTTTAATATTTTTTAAATAAATTTCTTTTAAAGTTTAAGTTTTTTTTAAATAAAATTCAAAAATAATTTTTCTTCGTTTGTTTTTATTTATGTATTGGTTTTTTTATTTTTTATTTGACATTGGAGGGTTAGCTTAATTCAAAATACATATATTTTCTAATAATTCCACCTTTATGGTTACGCAATGGTCCGAACATATTGAAGGAGTATTTGTTGAATTGAATGCTGAGCAATATTATGGTGTGAATTTAATCAATTTTGATTTTTGTTGTACAACTTAACATATTGTATAATGTACTGGCAACACTGTGCAATCTTCATTTTGCGCGGTTTATTTTTGTGTACATTTTTAGGCTATCGTAATTTTTTTAGCAAATATGTTGCAATGTATTATGTGGTGTGTGACGAAACGATAAAAATACTGTGCCACTTTATTGGACATAATATTGCAATTGGCAAATGGAAGCATCAGCTGAGCTTTTATTTGAAAACTCAAAAATCGTCTAAAACTGCGAAAAATAAAAAAACAAGCGCTAAATATCGTAAGTAATAAGTTTCAATAAATACATTCTCCAAAAATTTGTTTTTTCAGAGTGGTGAATATCGAAATCTTGAGATTTTTGCGCAAATGTAAATCGCGTTTTCGATTACGAGATTTCGTTAGTCACCACTGTGAAAAAAACAATGAAGAAAAGCTTAGAGACGTTTAACTTATAGTCTTGACTAGCCATGGATTTGTGCGAATATGAAACGAATTACATGCAAAACAAAAACAACATATAAAATTTGTTGTTGTTTCACGTGTGATTTGTTTCATGTTCGCACAAATCCATGGCTTGTGTATGTATGTTTTATTCAAAATTTAACATCTATATGCTTTCCTTCATTGTGTTTTCCTAGTGGTGAATATCGAAATGAGAAAAATTCAATTAAGCTGCGTTTGCATTGCACCGAAATCTCAAGATTTCAATATTCACCACTTTAAAAAAAATTAAAATTTTGAATAAAGTACGCATATTTAGTTCTAATAAATACATTTTCCAAAAATTTAAAATTTATACGCATATCTTCACTGTTTTTTCAGAGTGGTGAATATCGAAATCTCGGGATTTCGGTGCAGAAGTAAACTCAGCTTAACAGTTTAAAACATATATGTATGTATACAAAGTCACTGAAGTTTTTGTATTCAATGGGCTATTATTTTGGAACTACTTGAAATTCCGTTCTTAAATTTTAGTATGATTAAGGAGAGATGCATTATTGGTTGATCAAAAAAATCGACAAATTAAAGGCTATAATTAAGACAGTCCGCTTAAGTGCGTTTGTATTAACAAATGTTTTTTTTTTAATATTAAAATTGTTGCCAAAATTTCGGCACTTTCAAAGTTCGTATTTACCAAAAATTCGTCATATCCCTTCTGTTTTAAACGAGTTTTACTGTATAAAGTTTGTAAATGCATTTAATACCTCATTCATACTGAACCCAAAACTATTAGTTTTCAAATTTATTTTGTTTTCGATTGTCAAATCCCATACAAATTTCAAATCGAAAACTTAAGAAAAACGAAAACTTCCAGTTTTGGGAGAATTCGTCATATCCACGTTTGTTTTAAACGAGTTTTACTGTATAAAGTTTTTAAATGCATTTAAGCATAGGAATCTTATGGATAAAAGACAACAAACAAATACATATTTATAAAAGAAGCAGATAAATAAAGCATTAAGTCTGTTCGGGTACTCAACATTGGGATCCCGCGGGATCCCAATTTTACCAAAAAGCGTTTTCTTACTGCACAATTGGGTAAATGAGAGCTGTCATGAGAGAGTAATATTCTTGTTCTTCTTGCCCGAAGAAGCCCAAACTTTTTTTTCGTGTAAGTTTGGGTAATTTGTTTTTATCAGCTGTTAAATCATCTGTTGGATTCAACTAGTTCAATTGAACTATTCACTTATTTGAACCAAAGACCTGGTTCACAACTATATCTCTTTTAGTTCAATCGCTCATTTTATTCATTCAGAAAAATATGTGTATCATTTACAAAAATTAGCGTAAAAGTTGCAAAGGCATATCGGTTATGTTACAACTCCATAAAATTACCGACAATTTTTTGTAGACGCTTGTTTAAATGTGTTAAAGAGATAAATATTCAAATAAATCGAACCTTTTGTTTAATATTAAATTTTTTTCCAGATTTAATAAACTATGTATTCCTTTTTGTATATAAAAATGCCTGAGAAGGAAATTTTTTTAAAATTTTTTATTTAAAAAGCGGTTTAACTAGAAACGCTATCTAGATTTTTACAACAAATTGAACAAGAACTAGAAAGAGCGCTCACCAAATCGAACTATAATGCACAAATCTATTGACGTTTGTTTTTCGGGCTTCAAATATGGTTTTTCGCGTTCGTTTACTTTTGGGCATTTTTGTCACTGCGTGAGAGTATTTCTTGTTAACTCTCATTTTACAGAACTTTACCCAAAAAGTAAAGAAACACACCTATTGTGGATACCACACTATACATACATTTTTTAAATTTGTTAACAAGAGTTCGACAGATGGATGTAGAGAGATTTTTTAAATGAGATTTAAAAAATCTTACCAAAAATCTATGAGCGTTAATAAATAAATGGTGGTTAAATAACTGTTTGTTTAAATGACAAGTTGTTTTGTGTGGTGTATTTTATTAAAGAAAATTATGGTGGATTTGTCAAAGGTGTGTAACAAAAATACAGATGTGGAGAAAATAATAATTACAGTTGTTGTTTTACAAAATTATAAAGATTTGCAAAAAACCTATACAATATTTTGATACCGGAAGGAGTTTAAGACGAAGGCAGCAGCTATCCTACATAGTTCTCAATAATTCTGTGGTAGAATTAATAACTCATTTTGGAAACACTGTTCCGTTTTCAACCCAAATAAATTCCAAAAAGTTTTAAAAATCAGTAAACACAAAAACAAAAAAATGTTTTTTATTTTTGTAGAGTTTATAAAATAAAGAGTATGCAATTCTCTCAGTTAGTGAGAAAAATATATAAAATGTGACTGCAAATAGGAAATTAAATTTTTTTTGCACATTATATTTTTTAATTCTTTTTTTTGCTACTGATAGATTTCGTAAAATTTATTATAATTTAAGCATAAAATTTATCAATTCATCTTTTTTTTTTACTATAGACCAACACTCAAAGGATGCCGTCTACTAATGCAATGCATTGAGTTGATATCAGGAAATTAGGTTATTGGAAGGAGGAAAAGCGCGTGTTACGGACAAAAACACGGGGCCTAGGCATAAGTACACTTGTCTCAGCAGAACACTTCCCATGGTAGTAACGATAGAACAGTGTTACACAACCCACATTCCGAAGATGCTCAATGAGTTAATAGAGCTGGATACCCTCCTGACATTAATGAGCGCCGGCGCCCTACTTTGTACACTTTCCAAAGGCTCCAAAATAGACTGAAGCCCCTGTCCATATATGAGAGTTGTATTCCATCTTCGGCTAGATATAGGTGGTATAAATAGTAAGGAGATTAGAAGAAGTGAAGTAGTTCTTAGCACAAACCACAACAATTTTCATGCAAATATTATATATCTTAAAACACGACTGTTCCTGTGCTGTACCGCGGTTGTACATAAGCGTTCCCGTACTTAAAATTGTGTGTATACTGCTGCTTGGGCCTAATAAAAATAATTGGCTTCGACATTGCCTTAGGCTGATTATTTTAAATTTGGCCAATGTTCGGAATCGTTCTCGGCCCAAAAATGTGCCTTCCATCGGACGCTACTTATTTCTGCTGTTTCAACTCAAATATAGTTGGAACAATCTAATTTGAGTTGTCGGTTGCAGCAACCGAACGATTCATATGGATCCAAATTCGGCTGGGATAACAATTTATTTCTGGGTTTATAATGACCCTACGGGAAATTTTAACAAACTGTCACCGAACTGTTTGTTAAACTGTTTGTTGTGACAGTTTGTTAAAATTTCCCGTAGGGGATGAATACCATATAAGCACGATTAAGTCGAGATTATCAAGAATTGTCTACACTGAAAGAATTATCTGCAGGATATTAATGAATTTTTGCATAATACCAATGAAGTTTAACTGGAACTCATCAATTGAATTAAAATTTTCATAAAATGTTGTTAATTAAATGAAAAAGTTTCATTAAAACTGGATTCAGAAAAGCTTCAAATAGCTTTTTCATCAAATTTAAAAGTTTTTCATTTACTTTGTGAATAAAACTTCATTAGTTTACTGAAAAATTTCATTAGAATTCGTCCAGCATAATTCCCTCTGTGTAGAGTCTAGTTATCTCCCTCGTTCGTGTTCTAGAAGAAGCTCTTTAAAGCATTCCATGAGCTTTCCATATTTAAGCAACTAACAAAGTTGTCAGGTCTTTTTTGACGCAATTTTTGTGCTCCACTTCAGCCGACACTATGATACTAAGGTCTTAAATAGAATAAAGACACCAACGAGTTTTTCGAGCGATATGTTACATATTTAGGTGAAGTATCTAAGGTCTAGTTGCTTGCTTTGTGCGTGTTTCATTAAATTTCTCTTAAAAATTAAATAACTACTTTTGTATCTTTCTAAAAATTTGACTGAGCTTCCCAAGCTCTACAAAGAAAAAAAATTCATTTAAATTGCGTTTACACTTGTAGTGAAATCTCGAAATTTCGATATCCACCACTGTGAAAAAACAATGAAGAAAAACTTATAGACGTTAAATTTTTAGAAAATGTACTTATTAGAGCTAACTATGTGTGCTTAGTTCAAATTTAACATATATATGCATTTCTTCATTGATTTTAAAGAGTGGAGAATATCGAAATCTCGGGATTTCGATGCGAGTGTAAACGTAACTTTAGCAAGTAAATTATCACTCTCACATTAATTTTTCATCATCCCCAAAGTAGTCGTAAGGAACCATACAATACCATCGCTAAACAAATCACCAGATTTTCGATCCCACAAAAATAAAATGAAAAATGTTTATAGAAACAATAGGCCGTTACAAAAACAATCACATCTAAATCAATGGTAAAAAGATCAATCCCTTTTATCAGATGATAAATTACTTGTTTTGTGTATCCAAGAATAAAATAACAACGGTCAATGATGCCACTACCATAAGCACGATTATCTCACGTATAGTATTTATTAGGATGCCATTAATTTGGGGTGTTCTAAAAAATTAATCCACATAAAAGCAGGCAGTTTTTAACAACAACAACACGTAATTTTTTATGAAATCGACCGATTTTTTGTGTATTTGTTTTCCAGAACATCCTCGAATGTTTCTAAATTCAGAATTTTGAAAAGCACACAGCAATAACAGTTTAGGATTTCCACAAATCCACATAACATTAGGTATCTATACATTTTGGCTCTATATGCAAGTAAATAATTTTATGTAATTTCGTTTTCCAGAACAGCGGTGTTACCCAGAGCTTTGAAGAATTGATTCAAAACAGAATTATTTTCAGAGATGATTCAAGAAAAGTGATTTTTAAATTCGCGTATTTCCATACATACATTTTGATTCGTGAATCAAATTTTGTTTTTCTCTCGCATGTACATGTGCCTTTACAAAGAAACAAATTAACTGACACAATCAGCGTTAGATATTTAAATAAAATATTGAAAACTGTATTCCGCCAAAGAATAAAATGCTTTTTAGAAATATTTTTGATTTGAGGTTATTTTTGTTTGTTGATTTGCTTACAAAAATATATGATATTCAAATCAAAATCTCGCTACTATAAAAAATTTTATAAATCTAAACGCAATATAAGACTGAAACTGCTTCTAAAGCCAGTATGACACTAGCTTTATTTTGTATTGAATTGATATAGGATTAATGAAATGAAATAACAAATATTAGAGAGAGAGAGTAAAAAATACAATTTGTAAACAAATTGTGTTCGAAAGGAAAATCGCTAAAAATTATTAAAAATCGTTCCAATCACAGAAAAAACGCTAGAAACAGAGAAAAGCTTAGGATAACATTCTAGACAATCAATAACTAAATGTCATTTTAAAGTTGAAATTTTTACAATTTTTTTTGATATTTTGTTATTGACTTCCCTGATATGTAAGTATCGTTGTACTTTTTGCACTTGTATAATTTTCCTATGACTATAGATTTGTACTGTTCTCAAAGAATTGATCAATAGGAAATAAAGTTAGTATCATACGGGCTTAAACAAATTTCCTTAATCACTTTTCAGAAATAAATGTCTACCTTATTTTTATAGTGTACTGATCCCTCACTTATAAAATGTCTTCAAAACAGGTAGACGACATATATTCTGGCTGGTGATGTGAAGTTGAAAAGAAAATGCATGTAAAAAGATTTGGTAAACAAAGATGACTCATCCTCATCACATACTAACTATGAATAGCTATATAAATGCGTACACTTGCGCCACAAGAAGCATTCGTATCCATTCTAGCAGACCATATCTTTTTCTAACTGTAGGACTGTTGAACAAGACTGTCATGATCGGTTTATACTACGCGTAGTATGTATGTGTTTGGTGTTTGCACTCGTTAAACAACATTAAAATTCTTTTAACGTTCAGCATACAACATCAAATTAGAGAAAACACTGAGAAAAATAATAAGTATATTTTCATTTCAAACTCATATTACTGGTCCAGTTCCTTCTCGACCATTTGTAGGTTGAAGGTTTTAATCAATTATCTGAAATTTGTAAATTTTTTATGATGACTGGTAGAAGATTTTCGTTCATTAACTGACTACTTCATGAATTCATAAAGGGCCTATAAACGATCTAGCATGTTGTACAGCTTGCTTGATGGTTCCGTGTATTTGTTTTTGTAATTTCCATGATCGTCTATAGGCCGCATTACTATATCATACACTGTATCATGCATTTTATCATAATATAAATAAAGGCATATGCAGTCAAATGACAAAGGCAAATTTAGTTATATTTAATTGTTGAAAAATAACTAAAAAATACATTAAAAATAACTAACAATGTCGCGAAAATAACTGAAAAATTTTTACTAAAAAAATTTAAAACTGACTGAATTAGTAAAATCTACTTTTTTTAAAGTTAATATTTTATAATGAGTGTTATTTCGTTCGGTTTAAGATCAAATATTACAAATTCTAAATAGAATTTATAATTTTTATTTTACAACCCATAGAGAAAAAACTTATGAAAAAAACTTTCCTAGAACCAATGGTTGACAATTAATGCATTTTCAAGTGACACCAAATTCCTATGTGATGCAAGGTGTAATGGGTCTGATTGCGGTTGGCGTTATCGATGTCGAAAAATACGCCTGCATACAAAATAATAGGGGTTTCCATATAAACTCGTAAACAGTGTAAACCTGGTATATTTATGATTTTAATGTCAAACTAGATAAAGCGTGAACACACCAAAATTGCGATACTTTGGAAAACTTATAACTTACTCAAAAAAATTTATATATTTTGAGATTCAAATACCCTGAGTAGGCCATGACCTAAATTTCATGTATGAGAAATTTCATTCGAATTTGACTTTTAGTTTCATCAAAAATGACCACCGAGTTAGAAACGAGGCAAATTATTTTGCACGAATATATAAAAACTCCGGTTTTCAATGCGCGTAAAATTGCGAAAAATGTAAAAGTGCACCACACGACAGTTTCCAGGGTTTTAAATCGCTACAGAGGTCTGACAATTGGTAGAAACCCTGGTAGCGGAGGTGAGCATGACCAAAGTGATACAAACAGTGCCCGGAAGGTCCTCAGCGCATTTTCGCAAGTTTCGAAGATTTCGTCACGGTCTGTTGCAAAATCTGTCCGTAAATCGTAGTATTTCGTACAAAAGGTAAAGCGGCAAGCTTCACTGAGAAGTTTTAAAGCTCAAGCAAGTCATTTGCTCCTGTGGTCGTAAAAGCACCCCTTTCATCACATCTGGAACAATGAACGCTCAAATTTATCGGGATGAGTGCCTCAAAAAGCGTCTTTTGCCATTTATTTAGAGTCACGTCACCAAACCACTGTTCTGGCCGGACCTGGCAAGCTGCCACTATGCCAAGGACACATTGCAGTGCTACAAAGCAAATAAAATCGATTTTGTACCTCGCGATGCAATCCACTCAATAGCCCAGAGATACGCCCTATTGAGGAATATTGGTCAATAGTGAAGGGAATATTGAAGAAGACAGGTGAACTGGTAACAGATATTGCAGAATTCAAAACCAAGTGGTTGTTGGCGTCGCGAAAATTCGATGATGCACTCGTGCAAGAGATGATGGCGCGTGTGCGACGAAAAGTCCGATCAGTTGCATATGGAACAAATAATAACTAATATTTTAATATTTTTATTACCTCTAAACTTCAAAGTATTCGAATAAAAAAAAATTTATTTCAAAGCCATCTAGTTTTTTTCTGGTATTAGTTTGAATTTGAAAAATTTTTTATATAAAAAAACTGAATGGATGAACTGAACTGATTAGCGAAAAATCTGTACGATTGATCGAAAAATTAAGTACGGCATTGTAATCAGCATGTCCGAAATATGTAAAACTGATGGTCAGATCTCCATTAATTTTTTGAGTGTCATGCAGTGTTCTCAATGAAAAGTTGTCTTCCTCGTGGTCAACAATTATTCCGCATTCTTAAGGAGTATAATGATTCAAGTGATATTGACGTGTATTTTGTATCTGTTTACTTCACAAATGTCAAAGCAGAACTGACATCTACCGCTATTTGAAAAAATTATAGCATCTTCCGATAGGGTGATTACTTTTGTAAACTTTTATAACCAAGCTTACAAAAATTTTTATAATGACTTTTTAGTAAAAACGCCTAACTGTTGATATCGACAAAGCCAATCGCAATCAGACTGAATGACTTTGTGCTGATTTTTGTTAACCAAAAATATTTGACCCAGACCCACTTTTTATTACATATTTTATGGAATTCGATCCGCTTCCCTACACTCGTACTCTCGGTATTGTATAGTCGGCGTGTCCGACTTAATTTATTTTTCTTGTTTGAATTTTGAGAATGTTTCTGAAACAATTATAAAACATTACCTACACCAAGAAACATTGGAGATAGAAGCACATCAAGATAATGCTTAGTTAGAAAGCAAAGCGATGCAGTAATTTCTCTCAATGCATAATGTTTCCCCTTTTTATTGTTCATCTTTTTAGTGTGAGTCAGTCAACAAGTCTAAAAACAATAATTATAATTTATGTATGCCGGCCGTTACTTACATAACAGGTAGATCAATGTTGCATGTATATTTTCTAAATAGGGTTGAATGTGTTGGACTATTGAAAAGTTATTAAATAAGAAATTTTTGTTTGGATCTTATTAATTTGTACGAAAATTGTTTTAACTTACAAAATTCAATGTATAGTGAAAACTAAGCACAAATGTTTTCTAAAATTTTACTTAAGGGGGATTTCATGTCAAGTGACCCAACTTTTGAAATCGATGTCTTCCGATTTGGATGAAATTTGCACCAAGGTTAGTCCTATTTAGGGTATTCAATTATTTTAATCGATTAATCGTGTTTTTTTTTCTTAACCGGTTAATCGAACAAAATTTTAAAATTAATCGATTAATCGAAAAAAATTCTGTAAAATAATCTACATACAATTGTGTTTTTAATAATTTTATTTAAATAAAGGAACAAAAATAAATTCAGTAACTCTTCTAAAATTTATAAAAATAAAAAAAAATGTAACAATTGAGATCAGATTTTGTCAATATTTTTATTTTTTCTGTCCCCGCTTTCACATATTAAAATTTTATCCAAATTGGGGAGAACCACCCCCGAAAGAAGAATATAAGACCCCGTACATTAATTTGTATCTCTTTCGTATGCATTGAATAAATAAAAACGTAAACGTAGTGAGGAATTTTGTTGAGAATTTATTTTCCCTTTACGTTTCTGTATCTCCATCCCTTTATTAATTTAGAGTGCTCACTTAACATGCTTTATTACATTGAGCATTAATTATAATTAATAATTCTAATAATCATTAATTACAATAAATATTAATGCTTTCATTTAATATAAACATTTAAAAAGTCGTAAAAAATAATTAAAAATTTATTATACGTAAATAGATACCACTACTTTACTAGATAAGTCACAAAAACAGGGTAGTAATTCGGAAGATGACAAAGCAAACTGTGATCATTTTATGTTGTTTTTTCTTTGGGATTTAAGATGTTTATAAATGCTCCCCCTTGAAAACATGAAATTCTTATTGAGTTGAAGCTAACAAATATTTCCAGAAATTCTAAAAGGTCGTCCCTTAATTATTTTTTTAGTCCAAAATGAAATCCGGATAGGTACAAGCCTACAGCAAATTATTTATTACAATTTTTTAAAAAAAGTTTTGAGCAAGGTTGGCAACCGAAACGAATAACGGTATAGGTATCGGTATTGGTATCGATTTTTTATTTGTTTCGGTATCGGTATCGGTAACGGTATTTTAATCATTTCGGTATCGGTATAACCGATACCGAAACATTAATACCGGTATATACCGGTATTATTGAAAAAATTTACAAAAATATAAAAAAAACGTTCTTAATTATAAAAAAACTCAATTTTATTAAATTTTTATAAAGGATAAGTATTTAATATAGATATTTGATGTTTTTCGACCTTTATATATTTATTTAAAATTTTTGGATAAGTATTTAAGTTATTAAAAATTTCTAACAACGGAAGTACTTCAGCCTAAACACTCCGATTTTGATTAAATTTGGATATGTGATTGAGAAAAAAATCTAAGATCGACCTGTCTCAGCTTATCGGCCACCTCGGAATTTTAAGGGTCCAAAAAGGGGTTCAAAAATGGGTCCTTTTTAGGTTTTTTTGCTTTTTAAGATATTTCGACCAAAGGAACCATGTGCAAGTGTGGTATTGTTGGAAAGCAATTTTTGAGGGCTTTTCACTGGTAGATTTTATTGGTACTTTTTTGCTCTTTCGAATTTGCTGTTTTAAAATTTTCAAAAATTTTGGGTACTTTATATGGAGAACTATATTGCTATGGCTGCTGAATTCATATATATTATTCCTTATTAAATTTAAGCGGAACGTGTTTTTGCGTTTTTCGATATTCGCACTACATCAGGTTTGCCAAAATTTTCCCCGAAACACCTTTTTTGGTACATTTTTAAAGAATTTAGGCCTCTTTCTGTGCTAAACATAGGAAATATGTACATCAAACTTCATATTTTGATGGATATATTAATCCTGTGATATACTCTTTTTTTAGTTCATAAATTTGAAATATGCTCCCATACAAAAAGTTTAAAAAACATGCGTTTTTTACATACTCCGTCTTTTTTATATAAAATGTTATACTTATTTCCACATTAGATCATTTATTTTTTTATAATCTTTCCAGTGATGTATAACATGATATATATATATAACCGTCGTTAAATAAAATAAGGGAATAAAGGCATTTAAGTTACAAAAAAGTACCAATGGTTATTTTGAAGAATATAGGACCTACATATATTAGAGTGTTTTTTTTTGTTTTTGATTTTCGGAACACAAGTTGATTCACTACAAATATTTTATATTTGTATTGAGATCATATAATAAAATAAAAAAAAATAAGTTTATAAAATTAATAAAAGGATTCTCTAAAAGAAACTGTAAATTCAATTAAAAGTTTAAGAAACCAGTTTATATATTAAATTATATTTACTAAATTTGTCACAAGTTAGAGAATATTTATGAAGTTAAATAAATTAAAAACAATGTTGCCAATGCAAACTAAAGGCTGATAACCGCACTTTGAATTTATAACACGATTTTCTATTAACAATGGATAATAAAGTTTAATTGTTTAACAATTTTATATTAAAAAAATTTGTATTTTTGCTAAAAACGTGAAAAAAAAACAATTTTTTAAACCCGATTCCATACCGGTATGATACCGGTATTAAGGGAAAAGGTTTTTGAATACCGGTATTTTTTGAAATCAAGAATTTCGGTATTGGTATCGGTATCGGTTGTCAATTTGAAAGGGTTTTGAAACGGATAACGGTATTATAACGGTATCGGTTGCCAACCTTGGTTTTGAGATTTTAGCACATTTACTTTAATCAAAAATTTATATTTTTTAAACATTTTTGTAATTTTCTATCAATTTTGATTAATCGATTAATCGTATGAAATTATTCGAATTATTCGTTATTCGAATTTTGGACATTTTAAATTATTCGAACAATTTTTGAGAAAAATTGTTCGATTAATCGATTGAATACCCTAGTTTGCATTTACCATGAAAATGTTAAACTGATGCTGAAGGAAATCAACTTAAAGTACTTCACAGATGATTCGCCAGAATATTTGCACGAATACCGCGATTGCCTTAAATTGACTATGTGTCCAAATGCAACAACTTCTTGCCACTTAGGTGAATGTTCAAATTGAAAACCACATTCATCAAAAAGAATTTAATTAACTCTTTTGAGCGAGAATGTATTGAGGAAGTCAAATTTGAATCTTGGCTTCAGACTGAAAGATGCACATTGAAAACAATCATTTCAAATGCGCATGATTTTGTGGAAGAAATGTGTAGAGGATTGTTAAATTTGAGATCCCATGACTTTTTAGTCAAAGAGCAGTGGTCATTCTTCAAGTATTTGAAGATACATTTTAAGTCTGGTGAATTCGTTATTTCGTTTGATTTTGCAGAGAACTATAAATATGTTCTTCAGGATGCCATACAGTCATTCCACTTCAATAACGACCAAGCAACTATATTCACAGTAGTTATTTACTACATGAAAGATAACGAACTGGAACACAAAAGTATGGCAATCATATCCGACGATTTAAAACATGATACCGTTGCAGTTTATAAATACCAGAAGATAATACTACATTATCCAAAATCTAAATTTACAATAGAGAAGGTATACTACGTTTCGGACGGAGCTCGTCAATATTTTAATAACAAAAGTAGCTTCGCAAATCTTATAGCTCATGTAAAAGATTTTGGAATGCCATCTGAGTGGCATTTTCATCCAACTGCTCATGGTAAAGGAGCATGTGATGGTATTGGAGCAAACCTCAACAGAAATGCAGCGAAGTATAGCCTCCAGTGCTCTCATTAAGATCGACTGCTTTATTCCATTGGGCAAAGAATTATTGTAAAGAAACGGAAATAGTTTTTAGTAGCAAAGAGGATCATTGGAAACATTGAAAATACTGAAGAGCGGATTCGATGCTGCGGTAACAATCGATGGCACCGCTCAATACCATGCTTTTATACCGCTTGTCGATAGAAGACTCAAGTTGAAAAAGTTTTCTGCCTCTACTCAATGCGATTTCTTTCCAAAGCCAAAAACTAAACCAGCAGCGAAATCAACAGCTGAACGTAACGCCAAAAAAGGGGCGGCAAAAAATAAAGGCGATAAATAGGGAGGATGAAAGGTATTTGGAAATTTGCACAACTTAAACACTTCATCAGCTACAATTAATTAAGTGTAAAAATAGTTATGATATAAAAGCATCTAATGTGATTAAATTTTATTAAATTATTTATCTTTATCTTTTTATTATTGTTATTATTATTATTATTATTATTTTTATTTTTATTATTATTATTTTATATTAATTTAATTATTACAAATAAAGAAAATAATTTGTCAACATTTCTATAGAAAAAAAGTGATTTTATTCCTGGGATTAACATATTGTGGGTATTACAGTATCGAAGGTATGAAATAGGTATGTTACATACCAACGGAAAGGTTAATTTGTCTAGTTTCTCAGCATAAGTTTAATTTTTAAGGTTTTAGAAACACACACAAATAGAAAAAAATTCAAAATAGTGCATATGCTAAACATTGAAAAACCCTCTTCTTGAGTTAGAAATTATTTTTTTTATACATATCCCACTCGCATCCCATTATCATCATATCATTCTGCTTGAAAATGAAATGATGATGATGATGTTGATGAAAACAAGCATAAAATTATTTTACTTATATAATTTTACCTCTAGTTGCCACATTTTTTATCCGATTTTCATAAGTAATACCTTTCTGGAAAGGTTGTAATGTTATAGTGTTTACAACTTCATTAGTTGTTTCAAAAAGCCACCGCAAGATGGCGCTAATCTAGCATTTATTACAAAATTGTAAAAAATTGAAATTTGGACGCCTTGAAAAAGATTTGTTTGATATGTCGTAGTGGAACTTTTTTTTCTTATGCCAAAAGCTATCGAAAAATCGAGGGCACAATATCAAAAAGTTTTTGTCCATACAAATCGGCCCACTCTAATATATACAGTGGTGGAAAATTTAATAGGAACGATTCAATTTTTTTCTAATTTTTTTTTTCGTTGCCTTTATTTTTAAAAATCAAAATAGTGGCTAAATTCGCCCCGGGAGGCAAATATGTGGTTTAGAATATTGTGCAGAATTTTAACATAATGTCTGTTTTTTATTTTGTCACTTGTTTTAAGTGGGCGTGGCTTTCAATGAAAAATTAGCGATATCGACCTGTTATCAAATTACAGAGTAAAATTTAGCGAGTACTGATCGGATCTATACAAACTGTATATTTTTGGAAATTCTACAAATTAGTAGCCGCTACTAAATTTTAGTAAAATTTATGTAAACTGCAATTCAAAATCGATTTGCTAAAATTAGTTAAAAAACTTACTAAATATCGTAATTTTAGTACAATGAAATTAGTATAAATAATTAGTTGCAGCTACTAAATTTCAGTAAATTGTTGTAAACTATTATTTAAAATCAATATGCTGAAATTAGCAAAAAAGTGTACTAAAAAATAAAAAAACTGTAAAATAATAATAAATGTAAACTGTAAAAAATAATAATAAATGTTTTTTTTTCTTCCGATTGTAACAAGCGTATAATTACTTCATCGTACTTGAAATTTTGAGTCAATATTGCAAACGTTTCTCCAGTTATTAGCTTTTTATGCATTGGAGATACAATAAAATTTTCTGAGTATTATTTCCAAACTAAGAATATATCAATAGTAACAAATATAAACTAAACAAGAATTGTAAAAAATAAAAAAATAAAATTGTTTAAATTAGGATATTTTTCTGCTAAATTTAGCACTCGGTTTTGAAAAATTAGTAAAATGTTTTGCTGAAATCAGCAGCGAGAATTAGTAAAAAAAATCCGTAATTTGTAATAAGAGAATAGCAAAAATGATTACTAAAAAAATAAATTGTACTAAAAATCAGTATAAAAATAGTAAAGTGCGATTGGAAACTGTTTACAAATTTTTTTACTAACTTTTTTATCTTAGTGTAGTAGTTCATAAATCTTACCATTCGTGACTAATCCATAAAATCCTTAATCTAATGAGGAAAAACGTCGACATCCATTGATTCCGGTGGCGCCTGCTAATGGTAGATCGTCTGTGTTCCTTTTGCTGTCTAAAACATTCTTGAGATACTCAGCACAGTCGCATATTATGCTGCTCGTTAAGAATCTTTAGTTGTTTGACCTGATCCAATCAGTACACGCAAAAAATAAAAAGTATATAATTGCCGAAGTACTTCGTTAAAATACAACTTCAAAAGTTTTCTGCTAAGTTATACATTTCTTTAATTAAAATATAATATTTTATTTTTACAACATATTTTGAAGTGCGTGAAAATGGAATAGGTCAAAAACTAATGCACGCAAGTTGACAAAAACTAAAAAGTAATAACTCTGCATGTATTTTTTTTTTTATTAACTTACACAAAATACTTTTGAAGTTGTATTTTACCTAAATACTTCGATAATTACAAACTTTCCATTTTTTCCGTGTAGATAATTTTTATTAATCAAAAACAGCCCAAAACAGATACTTGCAATGTCCGTGAAGGGCAACAGTTCTGTCAAATTTGTGTCTTGAAATTCGCGTAAACTCTTTAATATTTTTTAAAATTTTTTGAATTTTGTCTGAAAGCAGCTTTTATTTTTTTCCCTTAGAAAATTTTATAATTTTTCGAAAGTGAGAAATAAAGAATATAAAAAAACCTGCATCACCGACGAAACGTCACACTGTTGTGAAACACTGACGACACTGCGAATATCTGTTTCGGGTTTTATTATTCGTTTAAATCTTTTTCTTTTATTATTGCAAATTATAAAGTATAAGAAAGATTTTAAATCTATACACACACAGATATTTTTACTTAAATTTAGAAAATAATTAATAATTTTAATAAAATGTTAAAATTGTTATTAATTACACTGCGCTCGAATCGGAGACATTTTTTTCCCGAGAAGTGGGGCACTTAGTGGGTAAAACTAATTCCAGTACGCTGAATTCAGTGGTGCTAGCCGTTTTACTAGGTTAGCTCTAAAAAACAAGATATTTGAATTTGAAAGTTATGGATCCAAGGACCGCAAAATATGGGATTTTTTAATTTGTTCACCATTAATTTTGTTGTTGTTACTCTCTCCAGCAGCTTTGTGTTAAAAGCAATCAAAATCAGCCCGGCGGTTCAAAAGTTGTGATTGAAAATGTGAGGACACCTTAAAAATCTCCGTACAAAATTTTCATTTCAATACAAATTTCAGTATATTAAACAAAGCAATAAAATGTAGCATTTTTTATGGAAAATTTCGAAGTACATTTTCAGTCAGAATTTTTGAACCGCTGCACCGATATTGATAATTTTTAACCCAGAGCTGACTGGAGGAATAACAAACAACCCGGGTAAAATTGAATGGTCAAAAAGTTTGAAAAATCGAAAAAGTTTGAAAAAATTGGGGTCCTTGTACCCATAATATTCAAACACAAATATCTTTTTTTAAGAGTCAATCTAGAAAAATGGCTAGCACCGCTGGATTTAGCGCACTCGAATTAGATTTACCCACCGGGTGCCCGCTTGTCGGATTTTTCAACTAGCATTGTTATACATGTAGAGAGAATGTACCTTTGGCACCACGCAGTTATGAAACTATAAATTAACTGGCTCTTTTTGTAAAAAGACTCCGACGAATTCGTTAAAAAATGTATATAAAAAAACACTAATTTGAAAACGTTTTTCTTTCTGATTCTTTTTACAAAAACAGGCAGTAATATTAAGGACGAAACTAAAAAAAAAAAAAAGTTATATAAATAAATTAAAACAATATAATTAATTATTAAGATAAATTAAATTTATGAGATGAATAAAGTTTATAGAAATATGGTTTATATAAATTTGAGAAACATCATGATATTAGGGCTGAACGCAAACTAGAAGACTTTAGATGTCAAGTCCGAAGACTTTCCCAGACGTTTCTTGTACAATGTATATCGGAAACTCTACGAAGGAACTCAGAAGCAGTGAAATTTTAATATTTCTGGAAACCGACTGAAAGAGTTTTTACGTTTAGCAATATTGGCAACCAAAAGCAATAACGGTGTTGGTATCGAGTTTTTGTTTGTTTAGGTATTGGTATCGATAGCGGCGTTTCATTCGTATCCGATATTATTATTGCGTTTTCAAAATAAATTATGCGTTTTTGTAAATAAACACAATATTAGCTGTGTTTGTGTGACTGTCTATCAATATTATCTAGAACGATTTTGACAGTTTTCAGCATATTCCGACTTTCTGCTGTTAAAATTGTTCGTGCTAGCTTTGATATACAAAAAAACAGATTTTGTTAAAACCCGATTTTGAAACCAGTACGATACGGGTATTAAGAGGAACAATATTTTTGAAATCAAGAGTTTTGGTATTGGTATCGGCTGTCAATTTGAAAAGGTTTTGAAACGAATAACGGTATTACAAAGGTATCGCTTTCCAGAGTTGCTTTTTAGACATGACAACTAAAGTCCCCTAAAATGAAATGAAATTGCAAGCTATTAAAAAGTAGATTAATGGAAAAAATAGTTATTACCACATGCAAAATTATATAAAAATTAGTAAAAATGAATTGCAATTCATGACTATAAATGAAGAATATATAAAGGTAAATCAATGGCCTTGCAACTCTCTCAATACTTTTTATGGGAAAAAATATTATATGCCTTCGAACAGGAACGAACTCCGACTGGTTAATCAGGGATGGAAAAGGCTCGCTCGATCGGGCTCTTATACCAAAAAATGTTAGCTCGCTCTTATGTGAAAATGTAAGTAGCTAAAAAAAATAACTTCCTCCTTTGGCTCGTTAAAAAAAATTAAAATTAAATATTTATGTATATATTAGCAACTATAGCCAGAAACTTAAATACAGCATTTCCAAAAGCATTTCATAAATTATTAAAAATTGTTTAACTACACAAGGGACCCATATACAATATTATACCAAAGTATGGTGCTTAGTTCGGAAAAAAATTTTGCATCAATATATTCGTTTGCAGAATGTTAACCGCTGGTTAAGTCGTTTAAATAATTTTCTGCACCACAAAGCCTTTTTCGCATTCCGCCATTATTTTGCAATTTTTAACGTGTGGTTATTTAAAATTCATTTTGTAAAAAAAATTTTTTTTTTAAATTTTCACAAAAAATATTTTTTAACCCCTTTTGATTTGGCCATACTCTACTTGTTGGACGTTTTTGGACTCCGCAGCGCAAGGTTAACGATTTTATGAGCGACGCTTTAGGTATAAAAGACAATATAAAGTCCAACGGAAAATTCTAAGTTATATTTTTCATCAAAAACTTTAATATTTGATACGTATTTGACATCCAACAAGGATGGGTTAGTAATGCCTAAAAAAGTTTATATTAAATAACTTATAAAATCAACAATTGAAATTTCCGCACTCTATTTGAATTGTATGAAACTTGCTATAACTTGGAATACTTTGTATAGAGCAATTCCATTTTATTTCAACGAAAATTGTTTCGGTAGTGTCCGATTTTGATAAAACTTGGTGTGTGTAGTAGTGTATGTATGTTCACAAAACGATTTTTAATTTTTTTGTTTTCGAAAACTGTGGCAACCCTGCAGCTTTGAAATACTGAAAATTGCAGGGTAGGCACTACACTTAAAATTTCATAACTTTTGTTGTGAGCAAGATATTGAAAAAATTCTTTTTGCGTGGGATTAGTGAAGTTTTTAGGTTTAAGAAATTTATTATTATTTTTTTTTTTTTTAAATTTTTAAAATTTTTTTTAAAAAAAAAAAATTAAAATTAATTTTTTGAAAAAAACCCATTTTTTAAAATTTTTATATTTTTTGCACAAAATGCCACATATGTGTTCTAAACATCCTAAAAATTTCAGAGTGGAATGCCTCCTACTTTTTGAGATATATTAAAAAATGTACTGGTATGTTTATAAGAAATACTCTCTTTTACTAGTTGCTACGTGCCACTGAGTTAATAAGTTAAGTTTGCTTGTATGCAATTCATTGGAAGCATTGTTTGTATTCATTGAAAATTGTTTTTGCTGATGCTTAAGAAGTTCCGTTATTTCAAAAACAAAACGATGAAAACGATTTAGATTTCTTTAATGTCTTTGCGTTGTTGAGTAGCTTTTTAATTGTTTATAGATTTTTGACAAGTCAACATCGTAGTAGTTTTATTCTCTGATAATAATTTTCAAAAAATATTTTATTTCAAGCAGTACACATTTGTTCACAGATTTTTAATTTGCTTAAAATGCCTTTTGGAAAAGTTTGTTGTAATCCTTTCCGAAAACTCAAGCATAAAACAAACAAAATAAAATGTGTTCGTAAAGTTTCGCAAAGTCTTAGTCAAGCAAACTTAACTTATTAACTCAGTGGCACATAGCAACTAGTAAAAGAGAGTATTTCTTATAAACATACCAGTACATTTTTTAATATATCTCAAAAAGTAGGAGGCATTCCACTCTGAAATTTTTAGGATGTTTAGAACACATATGTGGCATTTTGTGCAAAAAATATAAAAATTTAAAAAAATGGGTTTTTTTTCAAAAAATAAATTTAAATTTTTTTTTTTTTAAAAATTTTAAAAATTTAAAAAAAAAAAAAATAATAATAATAAATTTCTTAAACCTAAAAACTTCACTAATCCCACGCAAAAAGAATTTTTTCAATATCTTGCTCACAACAAAAGTTATGAAATTTTAAGTGTAGTGCCTACCCTGCAATTTTCAGTATTTCAAAGCTACAGGGTTGCCACAGTTTTCGAAAACAAAAAAATTAAAAATCGTTTTGTGAACATACATACACTACTACACACATTCACCAAGTTTTATCAAAATCGGACACTACCGAAAAAATGTTCGTTGAAATAAAATGGAATTGCTCTATAGCTAAAATTGGTGTTCAATTTGGGGAAAATTATCAAATTTGCTATAGACTTTCCGTACATATTTGGGTCTAACTTTTGTATTATTTTAGCTATGTGACTGGTTGATATATCACTTTAAAGCTTCTGAAAGCGTGCCTGAAGTTGGTCTGCAACTCATTCTTTAATTTGATAATTTCTGGTTTATTAAATTAAAAAATTTAAATTTTTAAGAATTTTTCTACAATTAATTAATTGTTTCTATCCTTTTATAATTGAAGCCATGATTGAGCCACGTGAATAGTTACTATTTTGAAATGAACTTTAACCATTTATCGTTATCTTAAGCCATTTTCGGGATACTTTATCGTAGCCTTTTAATATTTTTGTATTAGTTCTTAGTTTTTTATCAATGACACTGTCAAATATCAATTTGGTACTCCTTTTGGTTCCTGAGTTATAGTATTAATTAAAAAACAGTTCGATTTTTCAGCATTTGAATGATAAAAGACCCAATAAGAGTGCCAGTATAAGATTTCGTAAAGGCAAAAATAAAGTAATAAGGAACAACATAAGCGTGTTCGTTTACTTACTACAAGTTACTACTTTTACTACAGCTGAAAAATTTCAATATAAAAAGTAAACAAAACTTTCCAATTGTAGTAAAAGTAGTAAGAATTTCGACTAATCGAACACACCGCATATATTTTTTCAGAAATTTTAAAGAATCCATTTTTCGATATACATATGACGATTTAAATCGCGGATTTCATTAAATTAAACTTTGAAAATTTTACGAAAAACGTCGCCGGAGTCTGAAAAGTCCTCAAAATTTGATTGAGATGATTACAAGGATTTAACTCAGAGATTACTTTTTAACAACAATACAAAAAGTTAATATTTCCTGAAAAGTTTTGAAATTATTTTCATTATTTTTATATTCACTTTATTTATTAGAAGCTGATTTTTTATACTTCAGTTATAAATTTTAACTAAAAACTTCTAATATTTAAAAAATTCTTGTTTTTTAATTATTTTTTCGGAATGTTTCGCAGACTCCCTAGGATGCGATTAGGGACGCTCAGGGGTTCGTGATAAAAATTTGGAAAACTTTGTATAATTAAATTTTCATATCGGTTTTGGTATAGCTGTGTGAGTCAGATGTCGTTATTAACAACAAGAATTACTGGCCAACACCAACATTCCGTATTTTAAAGTTAAAACACTTTGCAGGTTGGGAGGAAGTGCAGGATCTAACGCTAGTCAATTACTCGCAGACAATCAAAAATTGAGTATTTCAAAAGAAATTATTTCAGGAACATAACTATATACTCTACGATATCAACATGTATACTCAGGATTTCCGAAAGACCGACTGGAATAAGTTCAATACGATCCTTTGGAAAGACCTAAAAAAGAACTCCACCATATCTTTCCGAATGAAATTTGGAGAATTTCAAGTGAAATTAATTGCGAATTCTATTTGGAATTTGTAAAATTTAATCTTAAATCTGAACAAAAATAACGGTAATTAATTGTTTTCTTACAATATTGAGAAAATTTTAAGAGAAATTTCGATTTATTTCGAAATGAGAAAATTCTAAAATATAGTAGCATTTACCACTTCAAATTTAGAAAATTCCATTAGAAGTTCAGTTTTGCAATTTTAATGAAAAAAATTCAAAATAAAATTTAGTCTTTTTCCCAAAAGCACCGTAAGTGGTTTTTCACGTGGAATAATTTTACTCAAACTTTAATTTTACTCAAATTTTAATTTAAATTATAAAAATGAACAATTTCTCAATTTTATATCAAAGACACAATCACAATATACAAAAAATGTGATTTTTCCCCAAGAAAAATAATAGTCTTGTACATTAAATTTGCGTGAAAACAATCTCTACTCAGTTTTCACGTGAAATTCATTGTCGTGGAAAATTATCATTTTTTTTTATATAAAGAGTATAACAATTTTTTCACGTGAAATCCGAACAACTTACGGTGCTTTACTATCAAAAAGTATTTTGCTTTTAAAGTCGACTTTATATTTAAACGGCTTTGTTCATTTTGTGTATGAAAATCCTAAAGAAATATTTACATTTTCAAATATTTTAATTGGTTGAAAATAAATTAACAAATCAGAATGCTCCAAAAATAAACTTGGTCAAAGCATGCTGCCACCCAAAATTTTAACTAAAGTCAACAAAAATATACATTTGGAAAATTTAAATAGTAAGGGCGTCTATTTTTATTTAAAAAATTTTCAATTAAAATTGGAATTTTGTATTAAAAAATGTGAATTTTAAAATAAAATTTCTTTTTGTCATTTGAAATTAGAAGAATTTCAAACGAAATTGATGATTGATACAATTCTGAAAATCTAATTTGAAATTTAGATCTTTTAACTACATTTCTCCACAAACTTTAATTTTTTTATAATCAAAATTATCAGTTTTTTAATGAATTTGTTAAAATATCTATTGAGATTTTTTAAATGACGCACAAACAAAACAAACACATATTCAGTACTCAAAATATATTTATAAACATGACATACACACACTTTTTTTACAATTTCATATTATTTTTTTTTTATTTTCAATTAATGTTTTAATAGATATTATTACTACTTTAATCGAAATTTGTTTCAATTAATCGTATACAATTTTTAGTAGTTAATAGTATCATTTGAGTGATAGGTGCAAAATCAATTAAAATTTTAATTGATATAATCAATTTCGTTGTTAAAATTAGTTTTTTAGCTTTTTCTGTGTAAATATGAGCCTGTGTCGGGTCAGATATCGGAAAGTTCTAACACCCAGATTTTGTAAGGCCTTTTTTATGAGTCTAGAGCTAGAGGGTGGTAAAATAACCTGTTCTAGAATAACCTTCGAAAAATCTTAAAAAAAATTTCAAAAATATTTGGGGCCATGAGAATTCACATTCCGCTTTAAGAGTTGTAAAAATAAAGTTTGGGGAAATTCCCTAAGCCCGTAGGGCACTAGATTTTTTCTTCACTTTTTCTTGACTTTTTTTTAGGATTTTTATTTCATTTTTTTCTATTCTTTTTTAACTTTTTCGTAAATAAGCAGAAACTTTAACAAAAATCCTGAAAAAGGTCAAGAAAAAGTGTAGAAAAAAGCTAGTGTCATACGTGTAGATTAATAGATATCTTACTTTTCTTCTACTTTTGTCAACAAACACATTTTTTCATATTCAATAAAATATTTTTTGTATAGGTACGGAACGTATGCCCAACACATTCTCATGAGTTACGTGTGCTGACAGCAAATGTCAAAGAGTAAAACCTCTATGTAATCTATGGTCATACGGGCTTAATGTAGATCATATGTAGATATTCAAAACAAATTTAAATGAATTACTTGAGATTCCTTTTAACTGGAAACCTGTTATTTGTGGCATGCAGTGAGAGGTGCTCCTTTGCCATGGTAAAGTTTTTAAATGAAATGATTTTTTAATTTCAAAGCAAGTGTAATAATTATGTTTACAAAATAGAAATTTTGTTGTTAAAACTTACAAATTTAAATATAATTTTTATCGCATTTAAGTGCTTGGTGATAATAATAGATTTCTATAAAAATCATAAAAATTAAAAACACAATTTTTTAAAATATATTTCACAGACATTAGAACATCATATGAGCGATTGTAATCTAGAAAAAAAATTAAGAGGAAAAAAATGTTAAAATAATAATAAAAAAATTAAAAGGGGGATGTTTACAAAAATTAAAAAATAGTTATGTTAAATTACAGACGAAATATTTTGAGTGTAGAACTTTCAAATTTAAAATATGTGCTGCCTTTGGAATTTCCAATAAGTATCTTATAAAAATTGTGTTAAAAAGGTAAAAAGTGCCCTCGTAATCACCTAGACCAAACCGCTGCAGCTAGGAACTTGAAATTCGTCACACAGGTTCCTCCTATACCGGCATAGATAAGAGAATTGTCAAAAGGAGAAGTCTCCCTCCCCTTTGACGGCCTGCCCAAACCATTTTGGATAGAAACCTGAAATTTAAAACATGTATCCCTGCCGTATGGGCCAATTCACCGAAAAAGCTTTTTGAAATTACCAATAAGAACGTGGTACTCGTAAAAACAGGTTTCGAAAAGGAAAAAAGAGACAATAGTCGTGCCCAGCCACAACCCCAATTCAGGTTTGGGGATTATGTCTGAAATTTTTTGGACCATTACCGCCATATTTTAAGTAGGGATTATGACCGAATAGACATAATGCCCAAAGAAAATTGGACATAAAGCACCGTAAGTTGTTTTTCACGTCGCATAATTTCTCCCAGAGTATATCATAAATACGAAAACGTTTTTAAAAACTAGTAAAAGTAAATGGAGATGATTCGGTAAAATCCAATATATTAACTGAACGGGAATTTTTTGGTGACATTTGCTGCAACAAAAGGGAAGCTAGTTCTGAGATAATAAATGGCATCATGTATGAGAAATTGGATAAGCTTGGAGATCACGAAATATTCTACACTCATGGTTCCGTCGGAGTAAATTCAACAGTTTCCGCCTTTTGGCACCCGGAAAGTGAAACTATTGGACTATATAAAACAAATTACAAATTGGCATCTATGTCGGCGGAACTAATAGCAATAGAGCGTACATTATTATATGCGAAGGGGAAAATTTTTAAGAAAATAGGCATTTTAACAGACAGTAAATCTGGTTGCATGGCATTATGCAAGACGAAAAGTGAGAATTTCTTGGTTAGGAAAATACACAAATTCATCATTGAAACAGCATTCGAAGAAATATGTACCACCTTACAGGCAAAAAAAAAAGTGCGCCGTACACCCTCCAATATGAAGTATTTTTGCAAGGAGGTTTCAAAAAAAGTTTTTTTTGTTTTTTTCCGAACGTAGCGGTCGCCATTTTACATTTTTATATCTTTGACATTTACAGTCGGATCTTAAAGTACACTATGCGACAGTCAAAATCGGGATGGGATGAAACCAACGGGAAATGTTATATCGGTCAAAAACAAGTTATACGTGTCCCGGCGTTTCGCTGGGTCACCCCTAGGAATCGAGATATATCTTTTTTTTGACATAACTCGAGAACCACTAGTCCGATTTTGCTCAAACAATTTTAAAAAATTAAAAATTACAATTCCTTTATTCTGTTCATATAACGTTTTTCTATATACTCAACAGTTTTGCCGGTAAAAATAAATGTTTGTTACCGCTACCATAAAAATCAATAACCTTTTGTTTATTACTTTTTTTTAATATTTTAGGCAAAAAATATTTTTTTCTTCATACATTTATTTTTACCGGCAAAACTGTTGAGTATATAGAAAAACGTTATATAAACAGATTAAAGGAATTGTAATTTTTTTAAAATTGTTTGAGCAAAATCGGACTAGTGGTTCTCGAGTTATGTCAAAAAAAGACCACCAAAGGTCAAATCGATATATCTCGATTCCAAGGGGTGACCCAGCGAAACGCCGGGACACGTATAACTTCTTTTTTACCGATATAACTTTCCCCGGTAGTTTGAACCCTTCCCGATCACTGACCCCTACCATTTGTCTCACAGTGGTATGATACAACGATGTTTTTCTCTCGAGGAGACCAGTGTTTTGCTCTAAGGGCCATTGAGCTCAAGTATCCCGTGCTAGTAGTTACCCACCAGATCTCAGTTGTTACAACCCTAATGTTAGAAAATTAAAGCTCGCAAAAAATCATTAAACTTTTGCTAAGGAAGTTTTTCGATAAACCCAGAAGACATTTTTTTTATATATTGGTTGCGGAACGTAGGGGTCGACTTTTCAAATTTTTTTTCATTGGATTTTTCCTACACACTGGTCTCCTCGAGGCAAAAAAATCTATATATCACCTTTAAAATTCGACTTTAAGTGCCGAAGCTATAACGAAAAATTGAAAAAGGCGACCAAAAAGTTCGGCAAAAAAAGAATTTATTTTTGAAATTGCCTTGCAAAAATACTTCATATTGGAGGGTGTACGGCGAACTTTTTTTTTGAGGTATGGTCTAATGTATACACTTCATTCCAGGGCATACTAAAATAAAAGGAAATGAAGAAGCTGACAAGGCTGCAGAGAGGCAATTAATTATGGTGAGGAACTTGAAATCCGACTTACCATAGAAGACGCTATTAACATCATCGAGGATAAACTATGGCGGTAATGGAACGAAACATATGAAAATCTAAGTGATGAAAAGGGTCGGCATTATGCGGAAATTTATCCACGAGATAAGAGGAAAACCGTGGTTCTGTGAAAATTTGAAACCGAACGAAATTAAAATTATAAATAGAATAATGAGTGGCCATTCCTTTGGCAAGTCTAGTCTGGCTAAGATGAATGTAATTGATTCCAATGTATGCAATACTTGCGGCGAAATTGAGGGATGATCACAACGTATTTAAATGCAGTTGTACAATGAAATGAAGAACAAAATATCTATTTACATTTAAATATGCAACATTAAAGTAAAAAGAGAAAGATTTGATTGCCCTAATTGAGTTTTTAAGGGAGATTAATTAGGTACTCTAGCACGACTAGTCGTGTGAATTGGTGATGGCGGAATATTTCAACGAGCTGGCCAAGTAATTCTATACCCTAAAAGTTACCGTGACGTCGGGTATAGCAACAGAAAGGAATAAAAAAATAAATAAAATGCCTCAAAAATTAATTTAAATTCTAAAAATGAATAATTTTTTTATTTTATTAGAAAGACAATCACAATAAACACAAAATATCACTTTTTCACAAGAAAAATAATAGTCTTGTATATTAAATTTGCGTGAAAACAAAGTCTACACAATTTTCACATGAAACTCATTATCGTGAAAAATATTTTTTTTATATGGAGTATAACAGATTTTTCACGTGAAATGGGAACAACTTACTATATACTTAATACCGAAAACTGTAATCGTAATCCCAAAAAAAATCATAAGTAAAGCACCGTAAGTTGTTTCGAGTTTCACTTGAAAAAACTGTTATACTCTATATAAAAAAAAATTATTTTTCACGACAATCAGTTTCACGTGAAAATTGTGTAGAGTTTGTTTTCACGCAAATTTAATGTACTATTATTTTTCTTGGGAAAAAGTGACATTTTGTGTTTATTTTGATTGTGTCTTTGTTATAAAATTAAAAAATTGTTCATTTCATTGTTCATTAAATTGCAATTTGAGGCATTTAAAGTGCGAGTGAAATTTTTCCACGTGAAAAACAACTTACGGTGCTTAAATACAAAAAACATTTTAATAAAACCGGCCTTCGGCGTAGTTTATGCGTTTTTTGTTGTTTTCGCTAAAATGGCTTTCTGTGTAGGCGGCCTTTGGTCGGGCACCCTTTAATGTCTACAAAGCCGGCTTCGCTAAAAATGGTTTTCTGTGCAGCCGGACTTGGAGGTTTTCTACTCCTTTCTGTGTAGCTGGCCGGGCGTGGGGATTTTTTGCCTTCGTCTTCGCTAAGTAAATAATATCTGAGCTTAAACAAATATCGGCCATTATACCATAATCATAATTTATAATTTCATAATAATCATAATTTATAATTTTCTGTGTTGTAGAATCGTAAAATAAAAAGAATTGTCCGAGAGTTTCTCGCACGAAAGAAAATAAAGAATGAAATATTAAAGATTTTTCTCAAATTCATATACAATTATATTAAACAAACAAAAAATAGATTAAGTACAACTAAAACGAAAAACACATAGCTGATAATGAGAATTTATTTTAACAAAATACAAAAATATTTATTCTTAAAAAAATTCTCAAATAAAAATATTTTAAAATTTGTTTGATGATTGAAATTGAAACAAAATTTTATTTAAAATTTGCTAACTTTACTTTAAAATCAAAGAAAATTCATAATTTTTTTTTGGCAAATTGAAAAAAAATTTTACCACGAAAATATCATTGTTAAATTTTAATATTTTTAAGAAAATAAAATATTTGTGAAATTATTCTAAATTTTGAATGTGAATTCTAAACAACAGCTATGCTGAAACAAAATTTGGGATTTTATAATTAGAAAAAAAAAGAAACAACTTAAATACTATTAACAAGAAATATTAAAAATCTATTTTAAGCTGTTATGATGTTAACTTTTTTCAAAAGATTTTATTCGAATATGTAATTTGAATTTTTATATAAAAACTCAGGAAAAATTACTAATAAAAAGCGATTATCATAATGAATTTAATTATTGGTTAATTATTTTGATAAAATTTAATAATTATATGTATACTGTTTGTTTCGAGCGAGAGAAGAGCCATTTTATTTTAATATTTTTACTGATACTGTGTAATTTGATTTCTAAATCTCGGTAGTTTAATAGTTTTGATGCTGTTGTTGTATTCTTTTAAAAGGAACGTCGGTGATCGTTTGTCTATGTTTTGCTTTTTTCTTTCAAAAATATATGTTACTTTTAAGATTATTGTTAATTTTTCAAGGAATACTTTTGTAGTTTCTAGGTATATATTTTTTTTGTATTAAAACGACAAATGAAAATAAAATGATTATTATTATGGATTATCCTGATTATTTAAATTATTAGACCCTTGGTCAGTACTATTAGCAGAAGTATTAGTATTAGAATTGTGCTCTTCATTATCATCATCACTTGAATCGATAATATTACGTAAAGTTAAAGCATGAAAATCATTTAAAGTCTGTTCAAATAAATCTATAGTTGGTTGATCAGCCGTAGCTATAACACGTTGTGTAGCGCCTAGTAAATCTTCGGCAGCACCCAAAAGTTCACGACTACCACGTTCACGTGCAATATTAACACTATTGCTATTTAATGATTGTAGGCCACCAACAGTTGTAATAGGAGCACCACCAGCATTAACAGTTACTGGAGTTGTAGTTAATTGAATATTTAAAGGTAAATCATTTAAGCTAAGCTCACCAGATGATGTCTGCAAGGAAGTATCTTGATTATTTATGGTATTGTTTTCATTATTATATGCAGATAAATTTGACGAGGATGTGGAAGGTTGATTATTGCTATTGGCCCGTGTGAGTTCATCTGCATGTGCCAATGTTGAACCAATAATATCACTCGCTATTCGCAGCGCTGCATCCGTGGCAGCTGCTGTAGAAACAAACTCACTTGGATTACCCAATTCTATTACATAACCACCCAAACCACCATAAGCTAAATGCAGACGACCCTGAGGATTTGATAATGGCGAATCGGCAGTAGGATGTGAACGTAAGATAGAATTATCAGATATTTCTAAATCGACATCATTTAGTAATTCACCATTACGATATCTAAAATGGAAAGAAAAATATGTAAAAAATTTAAAGTTATTGAAATCGATCAGAAAAAAAGTTAAAGCATACTTTTAGGAATAATTTAATTTAACTTTAATAAAAAAAAAAATCACTTAACAGATGCCAGATATAAAATTTGCGGCATATTCTCATTATAAAAGTTTCAACTCCCAGAATATTTTTAAACTCGGAAAAAGATACAAAAAACGAGTGTTTCCCTATAGGGAAAAAGTTGGCAGAATCTGAGTATTTCTCTATAAGGAAAAGTCCCCAAAATCTAAAAATTCTATAAGAAAAAGTCCTCAAAATAGGAAGATTTTTCTACATATAAAGGTCCGCAAAATTAAGATGAGTTTTCTATAGGAAAAAGTCCTCAGAATCTGATGAGTTTTTTTGAGTAAAATGTCTCCAGAAATAGAAAAAATCTCCTCAAAATTTGAGAATTTTTCTATATGAAAAGGTCCTCTAATTAAGATGATTTTTCTATAGGAAAAAATTATCAGAATCTGATTTCTTTGTGGGAATATGTCTTCAGAAATAGGAAAATCACCTCAGACTCAGAGAATTTTTCTACAGCAAGAACTTGTCAGAATCTAAAGATTTTTCTAGAGCAAACTTTCCAGAATCTGATCGATTTTTTTATAACAAAAACTTGTCAGAATTTGATGATTTTTCTATGGGAAAGGCTTGTCAGAATCTTATGATTTTTCTATAGGAAAAATTTGTCAGATGGTTTGGTTTGATGGTTTTTCTATAAAAAAAAACTCCTCAAATTCTAAGGCTTTATAAATATCAAGAACTCCTCACAATCGCGGGAATTTATCTATAGGAATAGTCCCAGAATCAGAATTTTCTATTGGAAAAGCTCCTCTGAATATGTGAATTTTTCTTTAGAAAAATGACTTCAGAATCTGAGACTTTTTCTATACGAAAATTCCTTCACAACCTGAAGATTTTTCTTTAGAAAGAACTGCTCGAATATAAACATTTTTGTATAGGAAAAACTTCCAGAATAAGGGGATTTCTCTAGAAGAACGTTTTCACAATCTGATGACTTTTCTATAGGAAAAGTACTCAGAATTTTAGGATTTTCCTCCAGAAAAAATTCACAGAATTTGACAGTTTTTCTGTAGGAAAAATTTTTCAAAATCTAAAGGGTTTTCCTTGAAACAATTATATAATTACGAATATAAAAAAATTCTTTAAAATTAGAATTCCCCCTAATTAATGTAAAGCGTTGGCGTATTTACTAAAAACGCCTCCATAAAATTCGAATTTTTCCAAATTAAAATTAAAAAAAAATCAGGGACCGTAACGGTTATGACTTTTATCATAAAAGTCAGATAAAAAAGTTATTTTTTGACTTTTATTTTTTTAAACAAAAATAAAAGTTATTTTGTGACTTTTTTTTTATTTTTTTGAGTAAGAACAAAAGTTATTTTATGACTTTTATTTTTTCGAGCAAGAAATAACAGTTATTTTTCAGCAAAAATAAAAGCTATTTTGTTTTTCTTTGACAAAAAACGCGTTAAAATAATAAAATTTTGACAAAATCATATCAAACACAGAAAAATATGAGAACGGCCTATAAAAGCGAGCGCCATGGTAATTTTCAATTGGCATTAATGGCAAAATCAAAAAATAAAAGTCAAAAAAATAACTTTTATTTCTGCTCAAAAAAATAAGTCAGAAAATAACTTTTTTTATTTAAAAATTCAAAAATAACTGTTATTTTCGGTCCCTGAAAAAAAACTAATTTTTTTGAGCGAATATAATACAATTTTGATAATATATAAGTATATAATTTGACTATTAAATGTTTCAAAAATAGTGGCTTATATATTAAGGTTATTAACATACCTGTTTTGACGACTTTGATAAACTTGTGCTGCAAAATTTGAGTCAGTTGTAACCGTATTACCCTCAATTCGTAGACCAGCTACGCCTTTTTTGGGTATAGTAGCCAAATCTCTTTTAACTCTTCTACAACGGGCTGGTTCATTTTGACGTTGCTGAATCATGGCATCAAAATCGACAATATAAACATAGCCAGCCACCAAAATTGTACAAGATCTTTCACCTTTTTTAAAAGCTTCTTCTAAATCTTGACTGGTGCGATCATCATATTGCCACCAACCTAAAAGGAATGTTAAATCAATAGAATAAAACACAGCAAAACTTCCTTTAAATTTTAAGGTCAAGAAGCAATTCATTATTTTATTGAAATATGAGGTTCAAACTAATTGTAAAATATAGAAGAAAAATTAAAAACTATTTTTAAAGCTTAAGTTTAAAATTCTGTTTTGGTATATAATATATAGAATAACATATTTAATGGCACGTCATTTTATAATCCAACAATTATTTTTGAATTGTGCCTTAAGAAATTTAGAAAATACATTTTAAAATTTTTGTAAATATATGTAGTATGTATATAGTATTTAATAGGGTCTATTTCTATATGGCCTTCTAGTGTAACTTGATATCCCAGCAATACCTTTGGCTGGCAAACCTTTGGCTCTACATATTTTGCGTTTTTTGTACGGCATATATTGAGGATATTGTATCATATTTTTAAAATCTATTGTATACATAGAACCACATATTTGTATATCATATAATAAAGGATTATTATTTAGATTATTCATATTCAAATTCTTCTTATACATATTATTTCTGAGAAAATTATAAAAATTTTGAAAATAATTTTGATCATCGGCTTCTTCATCATCTATATAATAATCATCAGAATCATTCGCATCATAATCATAATCATTCTCATCATAAACATTCTCATCATCTTCATCCTCAACATTTGCTTTCTTTTCTTCTGTTTTTGTTTGTGTTTGATAATTTGTTTCTTTGTTCAACAATTTTTGTTTGGCTTCTTCTTCCTTTTTGATTTCTGTTTGTGAATTTGTTTTTTTGTTCGACAATCTTTGATAAGCTTCTTCTATTTCAGTGGCATTACGTTTTTCATATGCCCACCAGCCACCTGTACAAAAGGAGGAAGGTGGGCATTAACAAAAATTAAAGTTTTAAACTCATAAAACAATAAAACTAAAAGAATATATTGCCCAAAACTACATGTAATTGTTAAGCATTAAATATAATTTTAAAGCGAGTATGAAAACAACTTACCGTTACGTCCCTCGTAAAACCACTGGTAGCCATCATCAGTAGCTTTTGTGGTACAAATATCTTCAATACCGTTAACAAGTTGAGGATGATCTAAAAATTCCGGTGGTATTTCACGTCGACACATAGCACAACGACGATTTTTATAAGCGACACCCTATAAGGAAATGAAAAAGAAAACATAATTATATAAATCTTTCTTAAAAATCATACAGATTTAAGGAATTTCTCCAGAAAGACCCTTAATTGTTTTTGTTTTTTCGCATTTGATCGATTATATGAAATTTTTGCCATATAAAAATTTTCCTATAGAAACTTTTGCCAAATTGTAAAGCCTTTTTCTTGCAGAAAAATCCTCAGTTTCTAAGGCGTTTTTTCTATAGAAAAATTAACCGATTCTGAGGATTATTTCCTATAGAAAAATAGTCCTATTCTGAATAGTTTTCCTAAGAAGTTTTTCCTATAGAAAAATCAACCGATTCTGAGGATTATTTCCTATAGAAAAATATACATATTTTGAAAAATTTTCCTGTAGGAGTTATTCCTATAGAAAAATCCTCATATTATGAGGAGTTCTTCCTATAGAAATATCCTAATCTAAAGAGCTTTTCCCACACAAATCCTCTGATTCTAAAAATCCTTCCTATTAAAAAATCCTCCGACTTTTAGGAGTAATGCCTATATAAAAATCCTCCGATTGTGAGGAGTTTTTACTATAGAAAAATCCTCAGATTCTAAAAAGTTTTTCCAATAGAAAAGTTCACCGATTATCAGGAGTTTTTGCTGAAGAAAAATCGTTTCGGCTCTGAAGAGTTTTTTTCTATCGAAACCACCCTCCGATTCTGAACAGTTTTTTTTTTAATAAAATTACTCCGACTTCCCGAGTAAAACGGGTTATATATTATTTTATATTATTTAATACAATTATGTCTCGTTATATATTGCTTTGTATGGCACTATATATAATAAGACATAAATTTCGTCTTTCGAACAAATTTTATATGACCCAATATCCAAATATATCATTTTACATATGTTGTCATATTTAGTAAGATCTCGCCCATGGAATTGAAATTGTAAGACCAAGAATAGCCCAGTTTCATGTTTAATTTAAATTTAATTTAAGATTTTATCGAAGTCAATTACAATCCATTTTTAATTGGAAAATATTCTTTTACAAAAACAAATTTTAATATAAAATTCAAGTGATTTAAAAAATAATATGAACACGAAAAACCGGCAAAATATTTTTGTATAAAATCTGAATGAAATTATCTGACAGTTACCCATACATTATCGACATTGAAAATATTAGCTCTGTTCCACGTACATTACCGCGGGTGCCCGGGGGAACCTATCTTACCAAAAAGCGTTTCTATTGTTAAAAATTGGGTAAATGAGAGCGTTGTTGAGAGAATAATTTGTTTCTCATTTTACCAGAAGTTACCCGCACTTTTTTTTCGGGTAAAATGGTAAAACTGTCAAATCACTTGTTGTTTACAAATCAGCTGTTTTAAATTTGTAAAAATAATTAAAATTTAACAAAAGTTGTAAACATTAATTAATATCGTTAACAAATACTACGTTCTAACACTTTCTCTTTATTCCCTTCGATAATTTATTGTTAAAAATAGCTTTTGTTTATATGAATAACTTTGACGTTTATTTTTGGGCTTGAAATGTGGTTTTGTGCGTTCCCGGTATTGTGAGCAATTTTACCATTTTTTGAGATAATTATTTGTTTACTCTCATTTTACCAGACTTTACCCAGAATTACGTGGAACAAACCTATTATGTTAAAAGAGTTAACGCAGCCAGACTATATGGGATTTCGTACCACATATGTATAGCAACAAAATAAGTCTATTGATTTAAAAAAGAAACATTTATTTTCCCTATATAATTTATGTTATAGTCTTGTTTCAAATGAACTCTTAATATCTTAGTAAATTGAAATTCATTTTCATTTAAAACGTTATAAATTTACATCGAAGCAACAGATTCTTTTATTTTTAAATTGAATATTGGGTCATATTAATAAAAGTTAGCCAATTCTTCGAAGTAATTATTTTGGTTTAGGAATGACGTACCACCAAATTTATCCATAGGCTTGAAGGATACCATAAAATATAAATGAAAATTATAACAAAAAAATTGTCTACCCGCAAGCAGACTATAAATGCAAATAGAAAGACTAAAATTGTGTAATAAATAACTTAAAAACCTAATAAATAATTCCCCCACTAGTGAAATCTAGTTTTTTATTCACTATTTACAAATTTAAAACCCTTTTAAACGATTATTTCATGACATTTAATTGCATTAAAAACTGTTTCATGTCAAATTTGTTATCACAATTTTAATGCATATTTCCCATTTTTTTTTTAAATGAAAGCCAAAAAATAAAAGCTTCATTTGAACATATCTCACTTTCAAAATTAAAATCTCACCTTTAGTGAAAAATCCAGTAATGATTTATGGAAAATTATTTGAAATTTCGTTTTATTTATAATTTTTATGGATTATTCCTAAACTATACTATAGCTCGTATAAGTACTGATTAATGTGTAGATACTTTTTAGGTATGGAGTTTCACATCAAGACTCGCAAACTTACTACATTTGCTTAGTTCACACGATACACGAAACCTTACGTGAATCCCCCATTGTTTTTCAGTACAATATTTAATAAAAACAGAAATACGAAAATTTTTATCCAACTGGACCTAATTGAATCAACTTTTAAATATTAAGATATTATTTATTTATTTATTTATTTAATTGATTCCATTTCCTGTACAACAAGACTGAGTCTTATATTTATAGTACAGGAGCGTATTACGTTACAAAAAAAATTATTTTCATATTATTAATTAATTATAAATTATTAACATTATAAATTATTAACATAACAAACTTATTACAAATATAACAATATTGATAATCATAAAGAGAAAAAAATAAAAATTATTTGAAAAAATGAAATAAAAATATTTTGAAACTATTAGCATTGCTATTTACTTGTTGACTTAGTGGAAGATTATTCCAAAGACGAGCGGCATGTACATAAAATTGCCATTCAGACATTAGGAATTGATGTCGAGGTATTACAATATTTCGGTTTCGTGGGGATTGGAAAAAACGTATTTTGTCAAATAAATACCTGGGGGTTTGACTGTTTATTAATTTATGCAAGAACATCAGGGTGCGAATTTTTATCAGATTTTCGAAAGAGACTCCGTAAAGGTTATTTGAAACAGAGGAAATATGATCAAACCTTTTCAATCCATACACATATCTAATAATATTGTTAAATAAGACATTTAGTTTTCTATAGCTAACTGAATCACAGCTTCCAAATAATTCACAACCATACATCAGGGAGGGAATCAAGTACGTCTTGGCAAGTAATGCCCTAATTCTTAACGGGGTGAAATATTGTGTTGACCAGACAGCTCGTAGCTTTACATAGGTTTGACCAACCAGTGAATTGACATGATCAGTCCATGTCAAATTGCTATTGAAAATTATACCAAGATTCTTCGCTGTGTTTACAATTTCAATCTTCTCACCATTTAAAACAATATCCTCAGAAATCGAGGGAACTAAACTTTTCTTTCGTATTACAATGCATTTAGATTTACGCGGGTTCAGACAGAGTCCATTTGCAGAAGCCCAAAGGTAGATTCTGTTTAAGTCATCATTTAGATAAGCTATACCTGAAGCAATATTTTGAACTGGGCTACTTAAAGTTAGCTGCACGTCATCTGCGTATAAATGTACTTTACATTTAGTCAGTTGCTCTGGCAAATCATTTGCGTATAAGGAAAATAAAAGTGGACCTAAAATAGAACCTTGAGGCACCCCCTTAATAAGGGATAAGCTATCTGAATATACATTGTTTACAAACACCGATTGTGTGCGGTTCGAAAGATATGATGATATAAGTTTAGTAGATGTATCGTTAAATCTAAAAAAGTATTTCAGTTTTTTAATGAGTATATCATGGTCTACCGTATCGAAAGCCTTAGAATGGTCCAGAAGCACTAAAAAATTAATGTTCCCATTTTCCAGTCCTTGCCGTATATTCTCACTTACTTCCGCAAGAGCCGTAACGCAGCTATGATTCTGACGAAAACCAGATTGCATACTGTTAAGCAAATTATGATTATTGACATATGTAATCGTTTGTTTATACAAAAGTTTTTCTAAAACTTTCGATAGGAAACACAAGATGGCTATAGGTCTGTATTCTCCATTCGACTTAGGTAATGGCAAAATTTTTGCATGTTTCCAGTTTAACGGATACATACTTGACATTATAATAGTATTAAACAGATGAGTAACATACGGCAAAATCAAGGGCAAAAGTAATCTTATGAATTTTGGGTGTAAGTTATCACTACCCACTGCGTTTGATTTTATCAAAGAACATGTTGTAATAACGTCATATTGAGTAACGCAAGAAAATTGAAAATGTTCACCGATTATCTCATTATCAGTATCTAACGTGTCTGAGGAAAAATTAAAAAAAGTGGGATTTGCTTGGGTTACAGGGGTGTTAGTAAACGTTCTGTTAAGCATATTTGCATCCACTTGGCAGTCAATATTGTTGTTTGCATTGCCAATTCCTATTTCACGAATAGTGTTCCAAGTTTGTTGAGTATTGATTGCAGTACTAAATCGTTTGGAATAATATTCGGTTTTTGCAAATCTGATACGTTTATTAACATGTTTTCTGGCAGCGGAATATTGTATTTTAAGCTCGGAAGTTTTAAATCTTTTCCACCTGGCATATGCAAAATCTCTTTGGTGTATAGCATTCTCAACAGCATTTGAAAACCAGGGTTTTTGTTTAGGTGTTGTTTTCTTATGTTTCAGAGGTACAGTTAAGTCAAAAAGATGTTGAATATTGTGCTCCAAAAATAAAGATTGCTCATCAACGGAGGACATAAAATAGATGTCACTCCAGGCAATGTAAGAGGAATATTCATATAAACGATTAAAATCTAGGTGTTTAAAGTCACGATAACTGAAACACTGTTTAGCTTGTTGAACTTGAAAGTTATAAGTTAGAAAAATAAGGTCATGCTTAGAAAAACATGGCGCAGATATCTGATCATACAAAATTACGTTAGCTGTGTTAGACACAAGGAAAAGGTCAATCAGCGTGCTTGTTGTGGACGTATGGTGTGTTGGGTTTGTCATGTTAACTGGAAAAAGGCCAAACGATAACATATTATCAGGGAGTGCCGTCTCCATTAAGACATTTGAATTAAAATCTCCAGTAATGACTATATCATCATACTCTGAGGCAAGATTTTCAAGTGTAGAATACAAAACGGTTAAAGGTATTCTCTTATTTGGCCTATAAACGCAACCCACCAACAACTTTTTGCCAAATGATAAAATTTCAATAAAAATAAACTCAACTACTTGCTCAATTGAACTATTTTCAAAAGATGACTTACAGCATATTTTGCAAGAACTACTATTTTTTTTTTCATACAATAATGTCTGGTCAAAATTCGGATTAAATTGTATATAATTTAAAGTAATTAAATCCAATTTGATCCACGTAGATACAATTATATTCACCATTTTTCGGATTAAATTGTATGTGATTAGTTATTGTATTTCATCAAATTAGATATGTCACCATATCATCTTTTTTAATCGGGTTCAGAGAATTTTTCCTATAGAAAACTGCTACGATTCTGAGGTGTTCTTACTATAGACAAATCCTTTTATTCTGAAGATTTTTTTGTACAGAAAAATTGTTTTTATACAGGATATATGTCATGGCATATATTAAAATTCACAACTTTGGAGGACTTTTTTGAGAAAAATCATTAGTAGGGCAAGGAATTACATGCAAATATATGTTTCTTCTTGATAGTCCAAAACTGATATTGACTATTTCCGAATTCTGCAATTTAAAACAAAATGGTAGTATTGTTTAATAGTTGCATATTTTCACACAAATGCAGGTTTTTGCATATTTTGGCTTTAAACGCATACTTCGTGTTTTTATAATGCAAATTTTTTTGTAATATTTGTGTATTTTTAATTTTTAATAAAATTTGTCCTGGCCTAATATTTGGATCCGAAATTTTACTGGCTTCAAATGAACTTGTGTTAAAATTGTTCTATAAAGTGGTAAAACATTAGAAAATCAGTAAGAAATTTTGATTTTGCCTAATGTTAGGTGTATTTAAGTGATAATCGGAAAAAATCCTTATCGGCGCCAGGTCCAAAAATTATCTTAAATCAACAAGCTTTGTCCTTGGGCCGATATGAGTATGTGTACATTTCATTAAAATATCTTTATATCTGCGAACTGCAGCGTACGCACAAGTATAAAAGCCACTTTTCGGCACACCCTTAGGGGACCGTTTCTAATTAAATAAAATCAATAGGCTTTGCCCGAATTTCATCAAAATATCTTAAAATTTGCGACCTGTAGCGTGCACACAAGCATAAGGCCAAATTTTGGGGACCCTTATGTGGCCACTTTGTCAAAACATGGGTCGACTTAAACAAAACCAATAGGCTGCGTCCCTGGGCTGATATAATTTCATTAAAATATCTTAATATTTTTGACCTATAGCGTGGGCACAAACATATATGCATAAACAGACAGACCGAGAGACGGACGGACTATTAGAACATCGATAAATCAACGCAAAAAGTGGATCTAGCTCCAATATTTTATGCTGTTACAAAAATTGCATACATACATTTTCATATTTTGATTCAAACGATTTCTTTGTTATAAAAAATAAACATTCCTAGATATCTTGTTGCCTTACCCGGTGTCTTCAAATGCAATAAAATATATGATATGAAATATCGAAACCATTGCAGAGAAAAGTCAAAATGATAGCAATTGCAAAGTTGTGGAGAACACTTGACCATTACATGGCTAAGAAATATCATAGATTTTTCTTCAAAAACACAAAATTTTATCAAACACTAATTTTTATCTACAAATAATAAATAATTAAACCCATTCCCATTCCTTTTTACCAAATTTTCTGTTATTTTTTTATTACAAAATTAAAATGAAAACGAAAAGTGACATTTGATGGCAGGCATCATTGCAATAGTCGCTTGCAATGATGATATTGCATGATATTGCAATAAAATTGAAATTGAGTGTCTGCACTTGAGATGAAATCATTTTGACAATTGCTTGCTATCATTGTATTGCATGTCAAGACACTAGGTTTAGTAAAGTAAATATTTTTTATGTTTTTATGCATGTTTTTCTTTTAGGCGCAGATTTTAATATTTTAAGTGCATGAATTCCTTGCCCTAGTCATCAGATGCTGAGAATTTTTTCCATAACAGCGAGATAGATAGATTCTGTAATTTGATTTTATATTCTTTGCATGGATGGTAACCGAAACAAATGCGGTTATCATTAGAGTAACGATATTTTAGGTTATTTAGGTAACGGTATTTTAAAGGTAACGCTATTTCAATTATTTCGGTATTGGTATTTTAAGGATAACGGTATTTTAAATATAAAGATATTTGGGTTATTTCGATGACGGTATTTTAAGGGTAATGGTAGTCAGTTATTTCGGTGCATACCGAATATTTATTTGAAATACTCAATAATCATACGCAATGACCAAGAGCAGAGAATTAAAAATAACGGTAACGGTATTTTATGGTTATCGATAGTTCATTTATTTCGGTGTCGGTATTTTAAGGATAACGGTATTTCAGTAAAGGTATTTTAAGAATAACGGTATTCCCAGTATTTCGGTAACGGTATTTTAGGGGTAGCGGTATTTTAGCGGTATAGCGAAAGTTATATCAAAATCCCCATATTATCTAACCTTTTATATCAAACATCTAGGACCGATTACAGAATGTGCAGTTAAAATTTAGCCGATAGTTAAATTCAAATTGTATTTTGGAACAATAACAACTGTGTTAGTTAAATTCCCTGGACATTCAGTAATCGGGCATATCGGACATATAAAATCATCCAATCAGAAAAACGTATTTAAAAACGAGTAAAAAGGTTAAAGTCGGGCATGCCGACTATACAATACCCTACACCAGTCTGGTGTATTGTGTGGATCCGAAATTCGAATGGGTTAAAATGGGGCTCGTGTCAAAATTTTCTATAATGTGAGTCAGCGCACCAAATTTCATTAAAATATCTTAATATTTGCGACCTGCAGTTTGTAACCAAGCCAATTTTGGGGGGACCCTTATATGGGTCCTAGTTCTAAACATGAACCGATATTCACCAAAATCAATAGGCTTCGTACTTGGGCCAACATAGGTCTATGTACCAAATTTCATCAAAATATCTTAATATTTGCGACCTGCAGCGTATAAACAGTATAATTTTGGTAGGACCCTTATATGGGCGCTAGGTCTAAACATGGACCGATGTTCACCAAAATCAATAGGCTGCGTTATTGGGCCAATATAGGTCTGTGTACCAAATTTCATCAAAATATCTTAATATTTGCGACCTGCAGCGTATAAACAGTATAATTTTGGTAGGACCCTTATATGGGCACTAGGTCTAAACATGGACCGATGTTCACCAAAATCAATAGGCTGCGTTATTGGGCCAATGTAGGTCTGTGTACCAAATTTCATCAAAATATCTTAATATTTACGACCTGCAGCGTATAAACAGTATAATTTTGGTAGGACCCTTATATGGGCACTAGGTCTAAACATGGACCGATGTTCACCAAAATCAATAGGCTGCGTTATTGGGCTAACATAGGTCTGTGTACCAAATTTCGTCAAAATATCTTAATATTTACGACCTGCAGCGTATAAACAATATAATTTTGGTAGGACCCTTATATGGGCACTAGGTCTAAACATGGACCGATGTTCACCAAAATCAAACTTGTTCGTCCTTGGGCCAACATAGGTCTGCGTACCAAATTTCATCAAAATATCTTAATATTTGCGACCTGTAGAGTGCGCACAAGATTGCATGGACAGACAGACAGACGGACGGACGGACAGACAGACGGACATCGTTAAAACGAAATAAAAAAAAATTCTGAACCGATCGGTATACTATAAGGTGGGTCTACGACCAATAGTTTTTGGTGTTACAAACATCAGCACAAACTTATAATACCCTGACCACATAGTGGTGTAGGGTATAATTAAATGTTCTGACTGGTTGATTTTTGAAAACCTGATCAATAATATTAAATGTGTGTTCCTGCCTTTAAAGTTAAAAAATATCGTAAATTCATCAATGAAAAATTACTTAATCATATCCCTCGTTAAGACAAGAATACACGTTCAATATTATTGATCAAGCTTTCAAAAATCAACCAAACAAAACATTTTTGTGTAAATTCATAAATATTTTATAAAGTTATAGGAGGTTTCCAAAACAAATTTTCTATACAAAATTTGTTTCATAAGCCTCCTATAACTTTATAAAGCATTTACGAATTTACCCATTTATTTTTAAATACTTTGTTCTGATTGGTTGATTTTAAAAAGAATAATCATTTAATATTGAACATGTTTTCCTGCCTTTAAATCATCTGAAAATTGTCCTTGGTTAACAAAATCGATTATATCATTCATAAAATATCAATTAACTAGTGAATTCCATAAAAATATTTCAATATATAAAAATAGAATAAAAAAATATTAAGAATCTCTCATTTTCAAAGATTGCAATGGTTTCAATTTCATAAACATTCAGAAAAAGCAGGAATTTGTATTCCAAAATGGGGGACAATCCCGTGTAAAGCGGGATGTCTGGCAACACTAGTAGTGACATCAATGCAAGCTGAACAAAATTTAAGTTTAACGAACTGATTTTAGATAATACAAAATTTTAATAATTTGTAAGCGTAATTTTAATACACAACACTACATGAATATCAATTATTTTTGACTTTTGTTATAGCAATTAATAAAAACATGACAACAATTAGATCCAGAGACTATTAATTATAGAGATAGGAAATCAAAAATTAGAAGGCGCTGAAATTTAGTATTACCTGAGCAACTATTTAGTACCAGTTTAGTATCAGCTGAGCCTATATTTAAAAACTCAAACTGCTGAAAACTGCTCGAAATAATGAAAAAACAAACGCGGAATATATTCAAATAATAAAATTTGAGAAATCCGTTTGTTTTTCTGTTTTGTTGTTTGTTATTATTTAGATTTATATAATAAAAGAAAATTGTCAATTTTTTAACAAAATGCCATCTAGTGATAACGATTTTGTTAAAACTTATCAAAGATGTCAAATATAAAGATGTAACAAAATGCATCCCTGTTTAGTTCCAAAAATTTCCAACAGATGGCGATATTGTCACTGCATTTTTGTGTCATTATTTTGAAAATTCTCTCTAAACAAATATGGCTGTTAATCAAAATATCCAAATCAAAACAAAAAATATAAATAAAATTTTAAATTTTGAAAAATATTCATGGTTTTGTAGTGTTTTTGCCAGGGGTCTCCCATGGTCCTGATGAATGGCAATACCGGTTTTTAATGCAACAGATGGCGCTGACTGCTGTTTTTTTTTCTGGCAATACTGTTTCATTTTATTTGGGGAGCAGTGTTGCACAAAAACTTTTAGCTTATACACATTTTAAATGTTTAAATCCCCAATGTTATACCCAATTCATTTCAATTTAAACAAAAAATTAAAAAAAGGTGCTAAGTTAGCATCGCTCTTAAGTTCAGAAAATTATTAAGAAATATGTGAGCAAATTAAATAAAATTGAATATCTTACGAAGAAATATTTACGTTTTCACTCAAACTTTAAAGGCCTCAAATCTTTGTTAAAATTGTGAAACTAAAAAAATTTTATTATACGAAAGACAAATCACAATTAAGCTGAAATGTTACCGTTTCCAAATAAAAGTCGTATATTAAATTTTCTGGAGAAAAAATTCTACACAATTTTCACACGAACTTCATTATGGTGAAGTCTTTTTTTCTAAAATTTGTAAATCTAGTAAGGTGTAAGCAGAGCTTTAAAGAATTAATTCCTTTTTGGAATGAATTCCCAAAAATTTAATTCAATTCTTTAATTCAAGGAATGAATTCATCAATAAGACATAAGCAGGAATTAATTCCTGTGAGTGAATTCAAAGAATTCAAATTTATAGAATGAATTCCCTGACCAAAGCGTAAAGAATTTATAGTGGTAAATAGAATGTTAAAAGCTTTTCAAGAAGACGTAAAACAAAAAAATATATTTTTTTTTCACTTTTTTATATCGTAGCAAGTATAGCATAAAAGTATTCGCTTTAAAATTTCAGTGTTGTTAACTTTATTTTAAAATTGCTAAAAACAAAGAAATTTTTTTCCATGTGTAAGACACTGTCATTTTAAGTCTGGCGACTATTTCTAGATAAAAATAATGCAGAAGTTAAGGAAATTTTGAAGAATTTCCAAAAATTATACAGTTTGTATAGATCCGATCAGTACTCGCTAAATTTTACTCTGTAATTTGATAACAGGTCGATATTGCTAACTTTTCATTGAAAGCCACGCCCACTTAAAACAAGTGACAAAATAAAAAAACAGACATTATGTTAAAATTCTGCACAATATTCTAAACCACACATTTGCCTCCCGGGGCGAATTTAGCTGCTATTTTGATTTTTAAAAATAAAGGCAACGAAAAAAAAATTAGACAAAACTTGAATCGTTCCTATTAAATTTGCCACCACTGTATATTTTTTTAAATAAAATAGTTAAAGAAATTTTAGGGAATATATACAAAGCACTTTAAATACTTTTTGTGAGTTAAAGCTACTCTAAATATCAATTCAACTTTAGTTTCTGAAAGTGAAAAAAAAATATATTTTTTTTTGTTTTACGTCTTCTTGAAAAGCTTTTAACATTCTATTTACCACTATAAAGCCCGTAGCATAGTCGATATTTAAAAAAAAAATATTTTCTTTTCAACACAAAATTTTCTTTAACAACTTAAACTTCAAATTCCGAAAGAAAAAAATCGTTTTGGACTGTTTTAGAAAAAAGTTTGCGAATGTTAAATTCCGAAATCAAATCTATTCCGAAAAAACCTAGAACATGCCTGATAATATTCTAATTATGATTTCAGTGTACTTTTTTAAATCCCAACCGAAATCTGGCTTTTGTCAGTACATACCAATAAACAAAACCGAATATTCGCTTTACTGGGAAGAAACCGAAAGTTTTTGTTAACATTTTCCTTAAAATTACGTAATTAGAAAAAAAACTGAAAATAAGTTCTTAAATTTTAAATGAGATCAATTCTATTTATTATGAAAACAAAATTAACAAAAGACGTTATGTTAAGCCACTTCTAGATGAGGGAAGAAAACAGATATGGATGGAATATAAGCTTCTCTAAATAGCAGAAATCATTCACAATCTAGTTTTTTTAGATGTGTTTTTGATTTACCTCTAGTATTTCTCTAAATTATATTTAAAAGAATTTTAAATGTTTCGGCATTTGTTGGCCACAATTTTGCCGAAAAGTTGCCAAATCTAGGGTTTTTTGCTGAAACCGGTCGGACGGATTCTGAATTTTATTTAAATGCAAAAGCAAATAGTTTTTTCTATATTGAATTCAAAAAACTGGAAATCCTACGTTTTGTAAAAAATTGATTTTCAGTTACAATAACATACTTTGTGTTCAAAATGTTAATTAGTTTGCGCGACTATTTTGTTTTGATATTTAAATTTTAATGTTGCAAACCGAGAAATAAAATTTATATTAACTAAATTTATAATGTAGGGTGTTTATTTTTCTCTTGTCAAATTATTTTAATAACAACTTCCGGTAGTACTCATAGGCGTTATTAAATAGTACTCGTTAGCGTTATTTGGAAATGCCTGCCATCTGGTGTATAATATTGGCAACTTTTGTTATATCTTTATATTTGACATCTTTGAACTTATTTTTTTTGGTGATGCCATACCCCTGATTAGATCTTCATTTATAAATTACTCCATAATTATGATTGTACAATAGCATCATTAGGCCCAGTTTTTGGGATGTCTGTTTAACTTGGTTTACCAGCAAAATCTTTCATTACCAAATAAGTGGTTATATAATAGAAATTCATAGCTCCGCACAACTTATTTTTTGGCGTCTAAACTCATTATTTTTGTTTGGCGTGGTCGTTTTTATAAGTAGTCACGCTTACCCGCTCGCTTACGAAAAAATGAGAAATAAGTAGTTATGAGATTTTGAATAATAAGTGGTTACACACATGCTTACAAAAAGTTGAATTATAAGTGGTTATTCGATTGCTTACTTGATTCTTAAAAATAAGGAGTTAAGCAAATACTATTAGCTTAAGGAAATACATTCAGAAAAATTTAAGTTTTCTCTAGTGTGTAATTTTAGGACTCGTCATAAAAATTTAAACATAAAACATATTTACATCCCAGTGTAGAAACGGTAATGACATATCATTATTTTTTGGACTACCAGTAATGATACCCACTTACCTTCTGCATTATTTTAAAACATATAATAATGAGTTACTGATATTGACTTATTTTTATCATTATTTCAAATAGAAAATAATTTTCTAGATTTTTTTGAAAATTTTTTTAAATCTATTTTTAGACTCAATATTTTTTAAACACTGGTAAGGATATATGTAACCACATATTTTTTTGATTTTTTGTATGCTGGCGAGTAAGCTTACTTGTGTGCAGCAGGTCAATTATGTTTTTATCTATTAAATATTACATGTCGATATAGCTCAGATGGTAGAGCTATTGACTGGCAATCTGTAGACCCAGGTTCGATTCCCGCACCAGCAAATTTTATTTAAAAAAAAATACAATAAAAAATATTTTTTTTAATATAATTTATTATTTTGAAAATCTATTTTTAGACTCATTATTTTTGTCAGTACTGGTAAGCACATAGGTAACGATATATTTTTTGATTTTTCGTATGCTGGTGTGTAACCATAACTCATTATTTTTCGCGACATCGCCATATAAAGGTAATAAGAAATGTAATAACAAAAGTAACTAGTTACCATTACCAAGTATGTAGTTACATAACTACATATCTGGTAATGATTTTCTACACTGGGATATAATAAATAAAAATGTATAAAATTTAACTGTGTAAAAAGAACTTATTTAAACTATTACGAGTAAGTCATTATTTTATATTTAGAAACAATGAATACAATAGGTCGTTATTAGGAAGTCATTATTTTATATTATAAAATAATGTAAAAGGTAATGATATATCATTTTTGGTAATGCAGATAGTAATGAGGTGTCATTACCAATATTTTGCTGGGTTACTTATGTATACCGAAAATGAATTTAATCAGTCATTTTCAAGTTTATTAACAACGAGTTAAGAAAGTTGAAGTCGTACCATGCCGACTAATGATGCCCTATAGCAATCAACTATGAAAGTCAACAAATGTTTTGATCCGGACTTGTGTCAAAATTTGTATAAAATCGAAAATCAGTAAAAAAATTTGATTTTGCCTAATTTTAGGTGTATTTAAGAGAAAATCGGAAATATATTCTCCGTATGGCCGCATGTCCAAATATTCTATATTAACCCTTTGAGGTCCATACATTTTCTGCCGAAGCGATTTTGAAGTTTTTGCTATTTCCATGATCTCTGACCTAATAATAGTTATGCCGAGAAAAATTGTCTTCGTAGAACCCCTCCTTTCCCCTCATTTCGTTTGCCAAAAATATATGCCATTTGACTACCCTGCCCTTCTGGACAAAGCGATTTTTAGTATTATTTTATTTTCGTGATCTGCAACTAAATTATAGATATTTTACAAAAAATTGGCCTCATAGATCCCTTGCTTGCTCTTCATTTCACTTGTCAGAAATTGTGATTTTTAACCCTTAAATGAAGAATTCTAGTTAACAAAATCAGAGGACTCGCAAGGGGAAAGCGGGACCAGGTGGGGATTTACCGCCTACTACATTTTTGTTGCCCCAACCCTGCTCTACCTATCACCTCTGTATATGATTAGGTACTCTATCTTTTGTCTGGGTAATTAGAAGTGCGAAAACCGCTTTGGCTAGCATTAGGCCTATTCTATATTAAATCAATAAGTTTGCCTTTTGAGTCAGCGTATCAAATTTCATTAAAATTTCTTAATATTGCGACATGTATCTTGCGATTAAGCATAAGAGACTATTTTTGGGGGACCGTTTATAAACACTTAATACGTGGGTAAAAAATATATGATTTAAACAAATATTTTAGTTATCTTCATTTAACCCAATAAAGTGTTAATTTTCAAAATTATTTAAAACTAATTTTTAAGAACCCATTTGAAATATATTTTCATTAGCTGATTTATAGGAAGAAGAAGAAAACATTTTTATTGAAAAATTTAACAAACACAATGGAATCACCAGACTGTCGCAGATTGGTCTTACCCAAAGACTCGTCACTGGTTAGTTTATGTGTCAACTGATCAAAGTAATTTTTAATTGTTAACTTGTATCTACACTCATAAAAAAAAGTTAGTACAAAAGTCTGTTAAACGCGTTCTGATTAAATTTACCTAATTTTTCTGTTATTTTCTCTTAAAAAGTCCGTACAAATAGGTCAAAATTCTGCTAAAATAACAGGAAAGTGTACATATATTTGCGCCAGTACAATTTGACCTATTTTTATGGACTTTTTTATGAGTGTATAAGAAAAACTTTTTGTGTATTGCCATGACCAGGGATTAAAGCGGCAGCCCTCTGCACAGGCTATGACTCGTAGCATCACCTCTTAACAAGATACACCACGGTCGGCATAGCGGCGAGTGTGGCTAATTGAAGTTTTTTCAATCACAGCCTATACACTGTCAGCGGTATTCAAAATAAAAATTTAGCATAGAGTTAACATGAGTTTTATTCATAATACTGTTGTTAAACTCATTCTAGTATTGTTGCTAACTTCCTTCTAAGTATCTGTTATCAAACGCCAAAAAACAAAAAATTCCATTCACAATAATAAAAAAGCCTTGTATTTTCAAACACAGGTCTTAATCGGTGTGCTAAGAAATCATTTTGAATAAACTCTATGCTAACAAGATGCTTGGTTTAAAAAACATTCTAGTTAACATCTCGTTGTGTGCGATGTATAAGAAACTACTAACTTTTCATTTGGAATACGGGGGTGTATGTTTTGTACTCAGGAAGAGCCAGAATTAACTAATACTTGAGCAATTTATTTTTAAATTAGAATATTCCCTCTCTTAATCCTATTGTTTTTTTTTCCTTTTTTCAGAAGTAATTATCACATTATGATCCGAGTGTTGACTGGAGTTTCTGAAATATTAAAGATGGCGCTATTTCTTCTCCTCCCGATTATTTTAAATAGCCCATATCTTGAAAAATAAAATATAACACCCCCGTGAAGAGGTTATCTCTATCTTAAAATGAACCTTGGACACTCGCAAATTTTTATTGAAAAATTCCATTTTATAAAATGGCCCATATCTCGACAACTAGAGCAAAACAGACAAAACTTTTGCTCCTTGGGAGTTGGTTGGTTGGTTTAAGTGGCAACTTACGCCCTCGTGAGCAACAAGTAGAGTCAAGAGCGACTCCGTTTTGAAAAGACCACACTACCCGTAAGGAGCTGATTTGTATTTTTCTTTTTACCAAAGTTACCCAAACTTTTTCTTCGGGTAACTTTGGTAAATTGTAAAACTAACAGCTGATGCAATGAATGCTGATACAGTTCGGCCACAAAATGTATTTGCACGGTATTCGGTATGTTGAAGCATTATGGACAAATTTTGCTTATGCAAAAATGTTTGTTGTGCCGATTGGAATCCATTTTGGGTGTAAAATTTAGGGCCGCCGAAAGTTCGCCCAAATTGGAAAAAGTTCGGCGGCCGAACAGTTAACTTTACAGATAAACTACGGGGTTTTCCTTAAATTTGACATTAAATATAGCATTAAACCGGCTTAATAAACATTTTTCCAGTATCAGCATTTCTCAAGAATGCCACTAAATACCGAAAAACCGAACAAATGTCACTTTTTGGCCGAACTGTTCGGTCGGATACTAATAAATATGTGTGTTTATTCAATTTTTCAAACAAAATTATACACATTTTCACATTTTTCTTTGTAATGCATTTTTGGGCTCGAAAAGTGGTTTTGTGTGTTCCTTTACTTTTAGGTACCCAGGTAAAAAATTACAAAGGGGCCAGCACTGGCAAAGCACCGAAATGGGTGGTATGAGTGCTTGTTAACAGCGCTTTCCCAACGCCCAAATGAAAACACCGTTCCACGGCGGTGCCATTGCTTTACCAAGCCCTGGGAAAGCACCCATAAACATAAAAATCAAATGCTTTGCCAACGCTCAAATAAAAAAATTAAAGTGCTTTCCTGACACCCAAATGATACTTAACACCGATCTATTTAATGCTTTGCAAAGTATTGAGATAGCACCTAGAAACATAAAAATCAACAGCGGCATTCAAAATGAAAATTTAGCATAGAGTTAACATGAGTTTTATTCATAATACTGTTGTTAAACTCATTCCAGTATTGTTGCTAAATTCCTTCTAAGTATCTGTTATCAAACGCCAAAAACAAAAAATTCCATTCACAATAATAAAAAAGCGTTGTATTTTCAAACACAGGGTTGGTCTTAATCGGTGTGCTAAGAAATCATTTTGAATAAACTCTATGCTAACAAGATGCTTGGTCTAAAAAACATTCTAGTTAACAGCTCGTTGTGTGCGATGTATAAGAAGCTACTAACTTTTCATTTTGAATACGGGGGCAAGTGTTTTCCCTGCCACCAAATTATAAGCCCTCATCACTGAAGAATTTTAAATTACTCTAAAAATAGACGATTCTTGGAGTTATTGTATTGTGGAGTCAAAAATTATTTAAATATTCACTCTTTTGGAGTTTCTTATTCAAAAACAAAATAATGTTATAGGAAAACAAGTGCTGAGAATTCACCCTTTTAAAGCGTTGGGAAGGCGTCCAAATTTAGTGCTTTGCCAGTACTTCTTTTTAAAAGACCGCGGTCTACTTGCGCTTTGCCGGTGCTTCTTTTTTGTTACCACACATAATTTCTACCTGGGTAATTTTGTCATTTTGTGAGAGGATTTTTTGCTTACTCTCATTTTAACGAACTTTACCGAAAAAGTAATAAATACAGAATTTATTTACTTCAAATTATATAACCAAATCCCTGAGGGCCATATATGATTAATAAAATTTACCAAAACAAATTAATAAAATTAAAAAAAAAATGTGTTAAAATCAACAAATTTTATTTAAAAAAAAACAGGAATAAATTTTGTTAAATTAACAAATTCTTGCGTTGAGCTAACAGACATAATTTGGAGTGCATGGACCGATTCCAATCAAATCAAAAGCCTATATCAGTCGGAGTACTACATTTCAACAAAATATCTTAATTCTCGTAGTTGCGAGCTGTAGCGTGCGCACAAAAATACATGGACCGACGGACATCGCTAAATCGACTCAAAAAGTGATTCTGACTTGTCATATTTGCTGCCGACGTACTGGTATTCCGTATTCCAGTTACAAACGGAGTAAAATTAAGTTTAAAGATAATCAATATCCTATATTTTTTTTTAATTTTATTAATTTTAAATTATATATTATTATCTTTGAAGAAAGACTATTATACCTAAACATAGTTATCATGTGTCTGAATGGCACTTCTTCATAAATGCCGCACGTCTTTGGAGAGATCTTCCATCCAATCAACAACTCAACAGCAACGCAAGCAACTTCAAACAATTTCTATTTGAATTTTTTAAACAGAATTAATTTTGTTTTCTACAATATTGACAATTTGTTAGTCTAATTAATATATTTATTTTTGCAACAGTTTGTGATTTTTAGATAGTTTACGTTTCTAAAGCATATTTAGTGTAATTTTAAGTTTTTCTTTAAACATTTTGCAATATCTGTTTTTCACAAACTGCTTTCCTGTACTTTAATTATAAGATTTAATCTTGTTGTACAGGATATGAGAACACAACTAAATAAATAAATAAATAAATAAATAAAATAAAAAAAAATAAAAAATCTTATCATCATGATCAAATACAAATTTATATAGAACTCTATTAATAAAGTAAATAATTTATCAATGCTCATTTAAAACAAATAATTAAAAAATTCCTAGTTTATATTTATCATCGCTAACCACAGAAAGTTGACTACAAATATCAAATTCGAGAATAAAATATTTTTCTGCGTTTAAAATAAACCAGTTCAAAATATTTTAAATAAAAATACAGTAACAATGTAATAAACAAAATATTATTAACATTTAACTAATGAATTTAGAGTTAAAGTAAATAAACATTAAAGAAATACAAAAAAGCACGCAAAAAGTATAAATATGTTAATGTTGAGTTTCGAAATTAACATTGGTAAAATCGATTTAAATCGATTTATTTAAAATTTATTAGCATCATTTAGAAAATTGCATTCTGTAACCAGTGAGTACAAGCATTTTGATGGTTAATCATAGTTTGATGGTTAAAAATAAGGGCCATGGTCCAATATTTTGATTTCAGTTACATGTTATGTTACCTCCTGTCTAAAAATGAAAAAAATGTGCAATGAAATTTGAAAATAACACACAAAGCAACAACAACGAAATAATGTTGTTGCTTTTTGTCTAATTTGCAAAATTTTATGGCATTTTTTTATTGCATTGAAGACACTGGGTTAATTTATATTATTTTTATATGGAGACAAATTATTCGAATAGTTGTAAAATTTGTGTCTATACAGGTAGAAATTATGTGTGGCAATAAAAAAAAAGAACTTGCAAAGCACAAGTACACTCAAAATAATGTGTGTTGGCTCAACAGAAAAATTTTTAAGTAATCAAAAGTTATTACTGTTTTTCTTTTTTTTTTTTGCTTAACATAAAATTAGTTGATCTGAACATATTCTTTTTTGTTAAATTTAACAAAAAAAAAAATAATATAGAGATAATCATATAATTAAAATTAAATAATAATAAAAAAACAAACAAATCGTCGCTGCGCCTAAGAAATTAGCTATTTGTATTCAAAACTTATTTTTGGGGCACCTAAATTAGGTCTTTATTTTGTGTCTTGGTTATGTGTTTTAGAAGTAATTCTTTTATAAATGGAAAGTTTGGAATTTTGTTTATATATCTACAAAAAAAAATATTTCTAAAAAGTTTTACGACAGGCTGAAATAAAGCGGTGTTGTTGGTCTGCTCACAAAAATATTGTTCGACAAATAGCTATTTTCTTAGTCGCAGCGACGTAATATTACAATGTATCAGAGAACTATTGAAGACGGTTTAATACCAGAAACTGACAGTCAAGGTCTAGGGACCCTCCCCTGAACCTGGTCCATACATCTAAGGGCATTTAAAGATACTCCGAAGAAGCAAACATTTTCTTCGTTTTACTCTATCTTAGCTTAGTTTTGGAGTTATGGGCTATTTAGTGAAATATATTTTTTATTAAAAACTTTCGAGGTCTTTTCGGATAGAGATAATCTTTTCACGGATATGTTATAGTTGGGAGCAGTCGACATATTCGATCATTTTACTCTATCCCTCTTAGATTTCGAGATATATGACATTTTAAAAAGTCGAGAGGGGAAAAATACCACTGAAAATAATCCATGCAACATTTTGTAATATAAACGAATCTTTCGTATATTCTACGAAATTCAGTTTAGGCAAGAGTTGAGTAAATTTACGAAACTAACGTAAATTTTTTTGTAAAAAATGTAACATTTTTATAATATTTTTTATATTTTACAAAATTAAAAATATTTAAAAATTTTTCAAACCTAACAAAATTTTAAAATATGTTCCAAATATTTCAAAAACTGCATAACTCAAAATAACGGTATAAAACTCAAAACAAAAAAAAAATAACAAAATTAAAAATAGAAAGTGAACTTCTATGCTTAAAAAAATAGAACTTTTCAGACCGTGAGCGAGTTCGATTACACTATGCGACAGTCAAAATCGGGATGGGATGAAACCAACGGGAAATGTTATATCGGTCAAAAACAAGTTATACGTGTCCCGGCGTTTCGCTGGGTCACCCCTAGGAATCGAGATATATCTTTTTTTTGACATAACTCGAGAACCACTAGTCCGATTTTGCTCAAACAATTTTAAAAAAATTAAAAATTACAATTCCTTTAATCTGTTCATATAACGTTTTTTTATATACTCAACAGTTTTGCCGGTAAAAATAAATGTTTGTTACCGCTACCATAAAAATCAATAACCTTTTGTTTATTACTTTTTTTTAATATTTTAGGCAAAAAATATTTTTTTCTTCATACATTTATTTTTACCGGCAAAACTGTTGAGTATATAGAAAAACGTTATATGAACAGATTAAAGGAATTGTAATTTTTAATTTTTTTAAAAATGTTTGAGCAAAATCGGACTAGTGGTTCTCAAGTTATGTCAAAAAAAAGACCACCAAAGGTCAAATCGATATATCTCGATTCCTAGGGGTGACCCAGCGAAACGCCGGGACACGTATAACTTCTTTTTTACCGATATAACTTTCCCCGGTAGTCTGAACCCTTCCCGATCACTGACCCCTACCATTTGTCTCACAGTGTTATTAATTTTCTTTGGAGTCTGCAAAATTTATTCGATCGAAATCAACGGTTTGGGTCGTTAATAAAAAAGTTTTAAAAATATATTGCTCGTGAAAAAATTACTGTCCGCAAATTATAGATTTTATATTGAAATCGGTAACCTGAAAATTAATTCCGATTTAGCTGAAAGGTTAACAAAATAGATTTTTTTATCCACCCAATAATTTTTTGTCATTGCCTCAGTCCGGAATCCTTAACGAATTTTGCAACTTTGATATAAATTTTTCCACTAAATACATATGTTTATTACCCTAAGTTTTTAAATTTTTGATCCTCTATTACATATTAAAATTTCTGAAGGAATCCTTGTAAGGTTCTCCATTTCACTTTTCCTGTTGCATCAGTTGTTTACAAAGTTCTTATTTGTAACAATTCTTTTATTTCAAAACTAAAAAAGAAAAACAGTTTTTAAAATAAAAAACTTAAGTTACAAAAAAAAATCACTTAAAATCGCATAACTTCAAATCCGCATAAAAAGAGACTAACTATATAGCAAAATATGTAAAAACATGTATTTACAACAAAATTTGCATTGACACATCGATGACATTTTGGTGCCAGTTTTTTGATTCGTACAGATATGTGGTCAACATTGTTTTGCAGCTAACGGCAACAAACTTCCGAGCCCTAGTTATCACATATCGGCCAAAAATATAAACTCGGCTAATATAACTGTGCACGAATCGGAGACATTTTTTTCGACAAGCGGGGCACCCAGTGGGTAAAACTAATTGGGGCATGCTGAATTTAGTGGTGCCCCTTTAGAAAAACGTGTAACACCACACAATGCAATCGATTTCGTGTACTTCACACTGTGTATTTTTACGATATGAGATACTTGTGTATAACAATTGTATATGAAACTTAAAATATTAAAAATTTTTCAAAAATTTTGTCTAACTTACATGCCACTATACTTGTGTGCACATACGAAGTATATTGGCTTGTGGGCCATTACATTGCGGCGATATCCTGTGTAAAGTAAGCCAGCTTGTGTGTAGGGTTTGAAAGTCCTCGGAGATACTTCTGTGTACTTACTAGAATCCCCGAGTAAGTACACACAAGTATAGTGGCATGTAAGTTAGACAACATTTTTGAAAAATTTCTAATATTTTTCAGTTTCATATACAGTTGTTATACACAAGTGTCCCATATCGTAAGTACACACAATGTAAAGTACACGAAATCGATTACATGGTGTGGACTTAGGTACATGTTCTTCTAAAGGTGCTAGCCGTTTTTCTAGGTTAGCTCTTAAAAAAAACATATTTGAATATGAAAATTATGGCCCTAAGTATCCCAGATCACGCGATTTTTTAATTTGTTTACGATAAGTTTTTCGTTAGGTTGTTTGTTATTCTACCAAGAAGCTTTGTCTTAAAACTAATCAAAATCGGTCTGGCCGTTCAAAAGTTGTGATTTAAAATGTGAGAACACCTTAAAAATCTACATACAACTTTTTCATTTCAATACAAAGTTCAATACATTTTACAACCATTTAACAAAGCAATAAAACGTAACATTTTGTATAGAAAATTTCAAAGTGTCCTCACCTTTTCACTCACAACTTTTGACTCGCTGCAAACAACCCGGCTGCAAAGAAATCGGTTTGCTTGGGGTCTTAGGAACCATAATTTTCAAACACAAATAGCTTTTTTATGAGCTATTCTAGAAAAACGGCTAGCGCCACTGGATTCAGGGTACTCGAATTAGGTTTACCCACCGGGTGCCCCGCTTGTCGGATTTTTCAACTAGCACAGTGTAATCGGTGATCGACCATAAGGTCGTTTACCATTTATTACCAAGGTTGTTTACCGTTATCGTTAAAATACCGTTATCGCTAAAATACCGCTTCAAATTGAATACCGTTACCGTTACCAATACCTCTAAAAAAATTCCAAATACCGTTATCGTTACCGATACCGTTATTTTTACCGGTATTTGTTAATTTATATAAAAAAATATAATTTCTTAACTTTTTTATTTTATAATCTTCCGTTTTTTACTTATTAAAAATCCCAGCATCGAATTTATAGTTAATAATCAGTATTTTTAACACTTAAAATTAAAAAATAGTCTCAATTTTTATTTGCTTTTATATGTTTTTAACGTAATTTATTATACCGGTACGTACCGGTATTGCTGTTTCGATAATAGTTTTAAATACCGTTACCCTTACCGTTATTCGTTTCGGTAACCAACCTTGATTATTACGCAAAACAACCCGAAATAGCCCAAACAACAATTTTCAGTATCGAAATGTTTTTCGACTATCTTAATTTACAACTGTAAAGTCTTGCTTAAAATATGTCGTTCCCGTACTTTATCGGCTTAGATTTGGCCCAAAAAAGTGCGTTCAGTCGGACACTCAATTTTAAGTTTCCTATCTACTGATTTTAATTGTCTTATATTTAGATTTTCATTATTTGTTAATGTAGTTAAAAAAAATATTAAAATGCAGAACTAAAAACAAAGTCAGATTTACTCCAGCATTGTTAATCCGGCATTAGAAATAGATCAAGTCATATCAAATGTTATCAAATTATATATAACTTCAGTGGTCAAACTAGCTGAACATATTTTTCGAATCAATATAGCTTCTCGAGTCTACGCAGCAAGAGTAAATATAGAAATAGGTAAATTAAAATTTTGATACCTTTTTTCGAATCTAAAATTTTATTGAAACGAATAAAACTTGATAATCAGCCTGATTGCGGTTGTCGTTGTCGTATTACGACAGCAGGCGTTGTCGTTGTCGTTTTTATTATATTTTGGTATTGTGTAAAATATACGACAGAGAATATAAGAAAATAAAATATTTCATCTATTTTTGTGGTGTTTTCATAAAATAATCAAAAAAAATAAATTTTGTAATAATAAAACGATTATTGTTTCATAAAATCAAGGTGTCAGAGTGAAACTTTTCATTTTAAGGATAGTGTGTTTTTCCACAAGTTGTAAAATACCCAGTGCGTTAAATTTTTCTTTTAAAAAATTATTTAAATAAAAAAAATTTATTCTTTAATTTAACTTGTTAATATATTAAAGTGATTTTATGTTTAATTTCACTTATTTTAATACTTTTTTAAAAGTTTTTTGAGGCTGTCGTGCACAAAAATTTATACGACAGTTTTTGGTGTATTGACCGAAAAAAAACGACACTCGCGGTACCAAAAAATGCCTTTTGGCAAAAACGACAAATTTTCTTGTCGTATACGACAACCGCAATTAGGCCGAATATCTCTTTTAGGATATTATCAAGGTTTATTTCCCAAGAAAGATTTAAAAAATCTAATTATATTTCTGTAAAAAAAAATTCAGAATACAAATAAGAATTTTTACAACTTATCATGGGAAGCTTTATATGTGTTCCAGTACGTTACACAGAAACAGGATAAAAAAAAAACAAATTACACGCAATTTTGAGTACGGGAATGTCATCGTGCCATGCCATGATCATCGATAACCGCCATACTAAACAATACGAGTATTTGAATAAAATTAAGAACTTCAAAGAAAACTCAAAAACAATTGGTTAAATTAAATTGGCAGATAAAAAAGCAGCCGCAAATGATAATAACCTAATAACCATATTAAACAAAACCAACTTATGCCTTAAGGGCATCTTTCTCTTTAAATCTTTTTTAACAACAGCTACGACCTTGAACTTGAAGACTTGTTTTAAAAATATGTAGTTTTCTTTCAATTACAGAAAATAATAATAATCAGGGACTATCAGTCCTGACAAATTTGTTTAAACATATTTATATTTGACGAAATACTTTGGACCATAAATATTTCAAAAAAGTGTATTTTTGAAGGTCAACAAACATAACAAGCCAAAAAAAATTATACAAAACTAGACTTCCGCGTTTGGATAGACAAAAATAAATTATAAAATTAAAAAGAAAACCGTATTATAAAAAAATTTAAATTCAAAACACGTTAAAAAAGAAAATAAACAAAAACTATAATACGCATAATAAAATACAAAAAAAAAAAACGTTTGAACAGAAAGGTATTGAATAAACAAGATTTTAATAAAAATGCCAACTTACTTTTACACAAAGAAAACAGAAAATATGACCACATGGTAAACGGGCAGGATGTATGCAAGTTTGTAAACAAATTGGACATTCTAACACATTTGTTGTTGTAGATGAAGATGGATTTTGATCTAAAGTAGCTGAAGGCATCGAATCTAAAAGACAAAAAAAAGAGTTATTAGAAGTATTAAAGATAACACTAATATATCAATTTTCCTACCTGCCGTTACATCTTTAAAATGTTCTTCTATATTTGTTTTTAGCAAACCAGAAGCTCCTGCTGTACCCACCGACAAAGTGCCACCAGCACAATTTGAGGTTGAAGGTTGTGGGGATGTCAAATCTACCAAATCTATATTTTGCTCCACTACTATAACAGAGTCATCTAGGACTTCGGAACTTTGCAATGGAGCAGATGGTAGGGTTTGTTCGAGGCTAGTGACTTCTGCCTCTAAATCAGGTGTGGCTGTGTCTTCCAAATTTTCCATAATTCAATGTTCAACTACAACCCGCTTTCTCTTGCAAAATTTTTATGCAGTTTCGCAAAAAAAACAATTTTACTTTTCTTTCACTACTTTTACTAAAGAATGCACTTTTCTACAAATTAATTTCAATTTTATTTCACCACTTAAAACAAGTTTTTTTATTTAACTTATATTCCCCCTATCGCTGTTAGCTGCTTGTCCCTCAGTATCTGTTTCTTGAATGATTTCGTTGTTTGTTTTTCATATAGAAAAAAATAGCAAAGAAAAAATTCTTCTCAGGGATGGAAAAGATGGAACAATAGTTCTTTTGCAACAAGATCCATTTAGTACATTTTCAAGATTTTAAGCTGCCTACACACTAGGGAACATGGTTGAGGGAACAAAAAATATCAAAAAATTTTGTAAACACGAAATGCACGCTCTCAACACGCACACACACACAAACTCACTCACACATTCACAAAAAATGCTCTCTTTTTCTAAGTATGTTCCCTAGTGTGTAGGCAGCTTTATAAAATGAATGAATGAATGAACTTGAAGTAGAGTTGTGAAATTTCGATACTTTTTGAGTACTCAATACTACTCAATACTTTTTAATTGAGTACTCGATACTACTCAATACTTTTAACGGCTTTTTTGAATTTAAAAATCAAAATGTTACGAATTCGTATTTATTAGGAAAAATAATAACAATTCAAATACACGTGTTAAATAATTATTGTTACTTACATTTTAATTAATTTAAAACATTTTAAATAAATTAATTAAATAATTTTTCCCAAAAATTCGTTACAAATTTCTTTGCTTGAAAAATAGAGTTGTAGTTTTAGATTACTATTTTTAGAGTTGTATTTTCAAACGAAAAGTACACATTTCTACGGAAAATTGCATCTTTAAAAGTATTGAGTACTACCGTTTTAGTATTGAGTACTCAAAAAAACAGTCAGTATTGAGTACTCAGTACCGGAATACTCAATACTTTTACAACTCTAACTTGAAGAAAAGCTTATACGCACAGAAAAAACACAGGGGGAATATTACCTTGGAGCTATGTAATTATACAACTACATAATTTTCAAGTTAGTTTTACATAGTTTTAGTAAAATATGGACATTTTTTTGTAAAATATATACAATCCTTAAGCGGCCCATACATTAAGGAACATTCGTAAAAAAATTGCCATATTTTACGAAGGTTGATTTGTGTATGTTAATGTTCGTGTTGACATTCGTGCAATTCATGTTTACAAAATGTTTTATACTCAATGTCCCTTAATGTATGGGCCGCTTTACAAAATAAATACATGTGTAGTGGAAAATATCCGAAAAATTCATATATTTTGCTAGAAAATTGTAAAAATTACTTCGAACTTATGTAGTTGTATAATTACATAGCACCTGACCACCTGTTTTTTTCTGCGTATAGGCTTTAAATTTTAACGGTGGCTCTCATACTGCAAGTTTAAGCGTTAACTATTATATGTTCTTGTTTTGTATACAATTTTTTCACATTTTCTTTTGTTTAATAGTTAAGCGGAAAATACACGAAGGAATATTCGTGAAAAAATGCCCAGTTTTTTACGAATGTTCATTTGTGTATGTTAATGTTCGTGTTGACATTCGTGCAATTCGTGTTATCAAAATTTTTTGATATTTTTTGTTCCCTACTCAATGTTCCTTCATGTATTCGAAAACCATAAAAGAATATATTTATTAAGTGGGATATACACGAAGGAACAGTGAGTTTGGAAACAAACAATATCAAAACATTTTGATAACACAAATGAACATTAACATACACAAATGAACATTTGTAAAAAATAGGAATTTTTTACGAATGTTCCTTCGTGAATACTCCGCTTTACAACTAAAGGGGCCTATCGATGATCAAGCATGTTTTACACCTTGGCTTGATGGTTCCGTGTATTTGTTTTTGTAATTTCCATCAAATAAGGCATTATATGATCAAATGCTGTACATGTTCATCATGCATACTTGATCGTCTATAGGCCGCTTAACTGCACGTGCTTTAGCTGTTTGTGTGGCAAGCTATCAATGCTGGCTTTTGTCATTCCCATATGACAATATGACATTAGCCAACATTTAGTTTTAACTCTTAACGTTACTAATATCAAATTTGTTTAGGAATGACAAAAGCCAACGTTGATAGCTTACCGCACACACACAGCTTTTATTCAAAATTTAACGTATATAAAATTTTTTGTCTGGTTGGTACAAAATCGAAAAACTCATTTCCATCCCTGGTTCGTTTGTTCTTTCTTTTTGCTTTAGAGATTAATCAGAATTAGGTCGACAACGACAACGAGAGAAATGAGAGATTAATCACAGCTGTGTCGATTGTCGACCGACGACAGAAAAAGTCGTCGCGCTTAAATTAATATCATACACAATAGACCGTCGGCATTTTTTGTCGTTTAGCCCGGTACTTTATTCGTACTTTTGAGAAAAAAAAGCTGTCAAACTCCATATAAAAAAAAATTATTTTTCACTTGCGTGGAATTGTTGCGAAATTGCGGTGGAATTTTTTTTCGCATCAGTTTAATAGACAGGACCATTTGAAAATGTAGCGAAGAAGTGACATTTGGGTTAATTATGATTGTAACTTTTTATAGGCCATAACAAATTTATGCATTTTAATGTTTTTATTATAGTTTTTGAGCTCCAAATATAGAACGACATTTTTTCGCTCTTTTGAACAAAATACTGGGCTTTTAGAAAAAAAGGAAAGCAAAACAAGAATATGGTTGTATTTGTTTCGTCACAATTCTCCATTAATTCAATTGGTTTTGCATTAATTCTTGTTGTTTTACATTTTATTGTATTTACTTTTTTGCGGTAAATTATGTATTTTTATTTTCAATTATATTTCTTCTGTCAAAAAAATAAATTTTTGTAAACAAAATAAAAATTTTTAAGCTGCCCACACATTCTTAAAAAAGAGAGCATTTTTTTGTGAATGTGTGAGTGTATTTGTGTGTGTGTGCGTGTTGAGATCGTGCAATTCGTGCTTACAAACTTTTTTGATATTTTTTGTTCCGTCAACCATGTTCCCTAGTGTATGGGCAGCTTTACAGCTCTGAACGAATTTCTACAACCCTGTTCCAATGGCATCCCATAGTTAAATAAAAATATGGGAACAATTTTACATATATTTTGAGTGTGGGTTAGTGTCAGAGCTTTGAAGAATTAATTCCTTTTTGAATGAATTCACTACCAATCGAATTCAATTTTCTCTACAATTGAATGAATTCCTTTTCTTAAGTAATTCACTGAATTCGTTCAACTGAATGCGTTCATCAAACAACAAATTCAAAGAATTAATTCAATTGCAATAGTTCTTTTTATTTAATCAAATGAATTAATTCACCGGTGAACGCGTTCAATTTTATAAATCGAACGGAAAAAAAGTGAATTAATTCCTTACTGAATTAATTCACTACTGAATTCGTTCAATTTCATTTTCGTTCAGTGAATTAAAAAAAATAAAATTACGTTCAGTGAATTAAAAAAAAAAATAATAAGTTCACTGAATTGAAAAAAAAAATAAAATAAGTTCACTGAATTGAAAAAAAATAAAATAAGTTCACTGAATTCAAAGCCTGTTTTCTGCCGTTCAGTAGAAGAAAACAATAATGTACAAATAAAATTTTTAAATAAGCAATTTTACAGCGTGTGCTAGTAAAAATTAACAAATTAGAAACCGGATGCTGTTTACCAACCTACATGATTCAAAAATAAAGCCTTTTACTATTAAAAATAAAAACTTTACAGATATAGATAAATTTGGAAAAAAAATATAACTATATAACTAGTTTGAAAAATTAATAGTTATATTTTTTTCCAAATTTATCTATATCTGTAAAGTTTTTATTTTTAATAGTAAAAGGATTTATTTTTGAATCATGTAGGTTGATAAACAGCATCCGGTTTCTATTTTGTTTATTTTTACTAGCACACGCTGTAAAATTGCTTATTTAAAAAATTTATTTGTAGATTATTGTTTTCTTCTACTGAACGGCAGAAAACAGGCTTTGAATTCAGTGAACTTATTTTATTTTTTTTCAATTCAGTGAACTTATTTTATTTTTTTTTCAATTCAGTGAACTTATTATTTTTTTTTTAATTCACTGAACGTAATTTCATTTTTTTTTAATTCACTGAACGTAATTTTATTTTTTTTAATTCACTGAACGAAAATGAAATTGAACGAATTCAGTAGTGAATTAATTCAATAAGGAATTAATTCACCAGTGAATTAATTCATTTGATTTAATAAAAAGAACTATTGCAATTGAATTAATTCGTAACAAAATAAATCGAACGAAAGCAAATATGAATTAATTCCATTCAATATATATTGCTTAGTGAATTAATTCATCGAATTTTTAATTCAGAATTGAAAAATTGAATTAAGGAATTAATTCTTCAAAGCTCTGGTTAGTGTGTAGTCATGAAAATAGAATAGATTCATGGCGATATTTTGCTTCCCATACAAAATAAATGAAAAAGCAATTATCGTTGTCGACCCTGTTGTGAAAATGTTAAACACGAAGAATTCATGCAAAGCCATTTAATTTGGTGAATAATTTTGGCGAAACAAATACAACCATATTCTTGGTTTGCTTTCCTTTTTTTCTAACGTCAAAAAAGTCGACGTTCGATTGCCGCTGAAATTAAATTAATCGCGACGACTTTTGCTGTCGTCGGTCGACAATCGACCCAGCTGTGATTAATCTTTTCTTGTTTTGCTAATGTGTTGCCAGACAAAGGCAAGAAATTGGGGATTTAAGCTTCGGTTTGTGAGCAGAATTTTGACGATTTTTTTAAAAAACAAAATTATTTTTGTTGTTGTTGTTTTGTGTGTTATTTTCAAATTTCTTTGCACATTTCATTGCATTTGAGCCGGTGTCTTCAAATGCAATAAATTATATGATATGAAATGTCAAAACCATTGCAGCGAAACGTCAAAATGATATCAATTGCAAAGTGGTGGAGAACACTTGACCATTTCATGGATAAGAAATATCATAAATTTTTCTTCGAAAAACACCAAATTTTATGAAACATTAATTTTTACCGACAAATAATAAAAAACTAAACACTTTTCCATTTTTTTTTACCAAATTTTTTGTTGTTTTTCTATTACAAAATTAAAATGAAAACTAAAAGTGACATTTGATCTCTGGCATCATTGCAAGAGCCGATTGCATGTCAGCGATATCATGATATTGCAATAAAATTGAAATTGAGTGTCTTCATTTGAGATGAGAGCATTTTGATAATTGCTTGCTATCATTTTATTGCATGTCAAGACATTAGGTGAAGAGACTAGGTTTATATGAGCAGAATTTTGTGTGAATCACGTGCAGAGCTTTGAAGAATTAATACCTTAATTCAGTTTTTGAATTCTGAATTAAAAATTCGATGAATTAATTCACAAAGCACCATATATTGAATTGAATTAATTCATATTTGTTTGTAGGAATTAATTCAATTGCTATAGTTCTTTTTGCTAAATCAAATGAATTAATTCACTGGTGAACGCGTTCAATATTATAAATCGAACGGCAAAAAAGTGAATTATTTCCTTACTGAATTAATTCACCACTGAATTCATTCAATTTCATTCAGTGAATTAAAAATAAAATTACATTCAGTGAATTACAAAAAATAAAATTACGTTCAGTGAATTTAAAAAAAATAAAATTACGTTCAGTGAATTAAAAAAAATACGTTCATTGAACTCAAAGCCTGTTTTCTGCCGTTCAGTAAAAGAAAACATTTAGTTACAAATAAAATTTGCAACTAAGCAATTTTACAGCGTTTGCTAGTGAAAATAAACAAATTACATATGTGACGCGCAAAATAGAAAGGGACCTAAGGATAGAAAGGGACCTAAGGTCAGGAGAGCATGGGATCGATCTCATTCGATGCTCAGATGTTGTCCACAAAAAAAAAAAAAAATTGATTTTTTTACCCTTAGGTCCCTTTCTCTATGCGCTGTCACATATATATTAAGTGTTAGAGAAACCCGATGCACTTTATCAACCTACATTATTAAAAAATAAAGCCTTTTACTATTAATAAAAACTTTACAGATATAGATTAATTTGGAAAAAATATAACTATTAATTTTTCAGACTTATGCTTCCCAATATAATGTGGATGTTTTACTATGACGTATTTCATTTATACGTTTTTACAATACAATGTTTTCTTCTACTGAACGGCTGAAAACATGCTTTTAATTCAGCATACGTAATTTTTGTTTTTCAATTAAGTGAACGTAATTTTTTTTTTCAATTCAGTGAACGAATTTTTTCTTTTTTAATTCACTGAACGTAATTTAAATTTTTTTAATTCACTGAATGTAATTTTATTTTTTTTTAATTCACTGAATGTAATTTGATTTTTTCTTTAATTCACTGAATGAAATTGAATGAATTCAGTGGTGAATTAATTCAGTAAGGAATTAATTCACTTTTTTTCTGTTCGATTTATAAAATTGAACGCGTTCACCAGTGAATTAATTCATTTGATTTAATAAAGAGAACTATTGCAATGGAATTAATTCTTTGAATTTATTGTTTGATGGACGCGTTCAGTTGAACGAATTCAGTGAATTACTTAAGAAAAGGAATTCATTCAATTCTAAAGAAAATTGAATTCGATTGGTAGTGAATTCATTCAAAAAAGAATTAATTCTTCAAAGCTCTGATCACGTGTGAGCACTAATGAGTGTCAGTGAAATCTTAATTTTCACAGAATTTTACCAAATTTGTTTTTCGGCGTTTAATCATTTTTTTGGCCGATTTTATATTTTTAGAGTTTTAAAGTACACTCAAAAAAGTTTGACAGTTACTACATTTTTTTTAAATGTTTATTTATTAAAAAATTTTATATAAGATTTATACTACAAATAAACAATTAGTTACTATATATTACTATATTATACACTGTCCCTTAACGGGCGCTCTAGTACTTAGAATAACTTAGATTATCTCGTTGTTTTTAAATACAGATATATTTGATATAATACTAAGTGAATAATATTATCATTAGGATTTTTATGAAATTATCAATTCTATTTATTTTCGCGACTTCGTACAATTTTAGATTTGATACATATTTAGTATAATTGCTGCTATGGGTTCGGTAGAGCGACAAATAGGGCCTTATACATCTGCGTTCAATAACACGATATTTTTCCATATAGGATGTAGGATATTTTTCCATATATTGAACCATATTGGAAATCCATGTGTCAGTATAGGTCGAATTAAAGTTTAATATAGCATTATTTTTATCCTGGGTAATAGGTATTTTGAATGAAAAAATTTCCTATTCGTAAAAAAAGCACGCTTTGCTTTTTCCAATTGTATCTGGATATGGTTATTGAAATATAGAAATTTATCCAGATTCACTCCTAGATATCTTACCAGTTCCCCGTTTGGAATGTTAATATTCAGATTGGATTTGATACCAAATGATCTTCAATTTTTCCTAGTATTATAATTGCATTTATTGATGGTGGGTCTAAAGAGAATAGTCTCACATTTGCCTAAGTTGATCTTTAATTTCCAATTAGCGGCATATTTTTCCACTAATCTAAGGTATTTTTGAAGATTACAGTTTATTTTTTTCAACCGTGTCATCAGCGTGATAGATAATTAAATCGTCTGCAAAAGCAATGAATGAATGTCCATTTGACGCACTGAAACATACAAGTATAAATTGAAAAACATTGGTGAGTTTACCATAACACGTTGTAATCCATTAACAATAGCAAAAGTTTTAGTACTCAACCTATCATTATAACTCACAATAAATGATTTTCCCTGTAACTTATTATGTATAAGTATTCTGAAATCTTGTATTTTTCAAGTTTGTAAATCAGACCCGGGATCCAAATATTATCAAATGCTTTTTCGAAATCTATTAAACAAGCTCCATTATATAAAACTCTGTTCCAGTTCCAATGAATACTGGACACCAATAAGTGAATTGCATGCGTGGTCGAATGTTTATATTTGAAGCCAAAATGCTTTTCGGTGATAAGATTTTGTTTCTTATAAAATTTTAATAAACTATTGTTAATACAAATCTCATAAACCTTATTTATGTTTGGAAGCAAACTGATGGGTTTCAAATTTTTTAATTTACTCGGATCTTTGTCTTTTTTCGGTATTGCTACTATTTTAGCGGTTTTCCACGCATGGGGGAAATATGAGTTATTTATCATATTGTTGAAGATTGTACAGTATTCACGGATTAGTTCCCTGGGAATATGCTTTAAAATAATATTTGGTATTTTGTCAATACCAAAAGACAATTTACCTTTCAAATTATTAAAAATGTAGATTAGTGCATCTAGTGTGACAAAATATTCGCCGACTTCAATATCACTTAGTTCGTTAGCTCTCTTGCTGTAACTAAATCTTGTAATTGTCTGGTGGTGGTGGTTATTTGTGTAGTAATCAGTAGTTGTTTTTTCAAACAGTAATTACAGTTGCTTTTCTAACAAAAAAAAAAAATGCAAAACAACTGATATGACTGTTATTTAAGAAAACAACTAACGAAAAGTACCGTCATTTTTTAGCAGTTGTTTAAAACAGTTATTTTTAATATCATAATAAACTACTGATTTTTTATTTGCAAACTAAGAATATATCAACAATAACAAATATAAACTAAATAAAAATTTTTAAAATTCAACGAAATTCAACGAATTTTAATTTTTTGATTTTTTAAATAATTAACAAAAACAACTGTTTACTGTAAAAATAGTGTTTTGGTAGTTGTTTATTATGATATTAAAAATAACTGATTTAAACAACTGTTACGAAATTACAGTACTTTTCGTTAGTTTTTTTGTCAAATAACTGCCATAAAAGTTGTTTTGTATTTTTCTGTTAAAAACAGCAACTACTGATTACTATACAAACAATTGTCAAATTTTTTTGAGTTTATAACATAATTTTATATTAAACTTCAAAAAAATGATGATAGTGTTTATGTTTAAACCTAGTAATTTTTATGCACTACTTTTCGAAATTCACTCTTTACCTACTTTGACCCATATGCAGACCTTTAAAAACAGAATTCCTTAATTCATCGGATGTTGCCAATAGAAGGTTCACCGTCGACGCCCTGGAACCGAGGGTGCACAAAGAAGCCATCAAAGGGCTAAATGCGAGCCATGGTAAGTTAATTTACGTTTCTAGGCATAGTCGACGTAGAGCGGCCAATCTAACATTCCTTACGGTTTCATAATTTATTTTGGGAGGCTTGGAAGTGATCTGGGCAAAAGTGCCTTCCTTGGCGGGGGAGCACAAGGTGATGCTTGGCTCTGCATATTTTCCTGGCAACAGTAACATGGCACAAACTGCGAAGGTCTCGGCCTTCGTAGAATACTGCCGAATGAGGAGCCTGCGTTAGATCCTCTGTTGTGACGCTAACGCACATCACACAACGTGGGGAAGTACCAATATTAATAAATGAATTTATATGTAGTAATGATATAAACATTAGGGTGACCGGATCTCATAGAGGGAAAAAAATGTCGGAATCTTGTTCGTGTGGACCCCACAAAACGATTCCCCTTTCCAGATATTGAGATAGCCGAAATTTGAGCTCGATTCGAGTATGTTAACCTGTGCCGCTGAGTGCTCAAAGTTTGAAATACGATTTACAAGGCGAAAAAATCACTTTTTTGGCTTTTTTTGAAAATACAGCAAACCAGCGTTATTTACCATATAAAATGGGTCATTTTGAACCCATTCTCTCAAGAAGGTTAATTTTGATTTTTTTTCTAGAAAATGCTTAGTTAAAGGTTTTTATATCGATTTTCATGTCAAATCACAGTTTTTTAGATTTTAAAAATTTGGGGTCATTTTGACTCTATAATGGTTAATTTCTAATTTTTTATTACTATGTATAAAATTTGGTGTTAACGGAGTTATTTGGACAACTTTCACCAAATTCCGCAAGAAACAACACATTGTTTTGGTATACTTCCAGGAAAAATCGAAAAATTTCAAAAATTTCACCTTTGACCTTGGTAAAGATAGGGTTAACGTTGTCGGAGCTTTACAAAATTTTCGGAAAACAACCTCTCGTACCAGAATTGAATGAAATCGGAAGTGATTTTGTTCCAGCTAGCTAAAAACACAAAAATTAATACTATCATTTTAATTATTGGCCAAAATCACACTTTTCTCTAAAATTTTTCAAATTTAAAACTCCGTCACAGTTAAGTTAAAAGAGGGTTCTGTAATTTTCAGCAGAATTATTCTCTAAGGTGTATTTAATAAACCCCCTATGCGTTGACCACTTTTTTTTATATTTTGTTGAACAAAATTTTCAAAAACTCAAAAATAGAGTTTTGCAAATTTATAAAAAAACAAATCCCATCTTTGGCCATACCTGGGACTAGGTTATCATAACCCAAGGGAGACAAAAAATTTTATCTAAATATTTGTAGATCTTAAAAATGACACTAGAGTATAACCTTGTAAATTTTTGAAAAAAATATTTTATTTTTTTCGATTTTCATAATTTATCTCATTGTAGGGTTGCAATGGTCTGAGGAAATTGCAATTACCGAAATATTTTGCAACCGATTTTGGATTTTTATACATTACTAGAAAGGGAATTCACTTTAGATTATGATTCTAAATATTTACATTTTCCAAAAATACAGTTATTTAAGAGCCAAAAAAGTGATTTTTTCGCCTTGTAAATCGTATTTTAAATTTTGAGCCCTCAGCGGCACGGGTTAACATACTCCAATCGAGCTCAAATTTCGGCTATCTCAATATCTGGAAAGGGGAATCGTTTTGTGGGGTCCAGACGAACAAAATTCCGACATCGATTTTTATTAAACATAGCAAATAGGGGTGACGAACCAACGTTTAGGAATGTTATTTGGTTAGAGGTCGTGGACCTCACTCTTACTAGTTCCAACCTTTCTTTTTGCCATCTCTAACTGGCATGTATCCAATGAACTGTTAATGTCTGATCATCAACACTTGGGGGCAAATTTCCGCAGTCGTGATCGTGTTTTATTCGATAGCAATTATTGTTACTTAAAATATTAGAAAGATTAAAACTAAGTTAGAGGTGAAGCATTTCCTTTATTACAAATATGAGTTAAAGTTGTAACAATAGATATTCGTATTCTTTTATTTGCACTTTAAAAACGTGTTTTTTTAAACAATTTCGAACACTTACGACTGCGGGAATCTGACCTCTGGTCTTAGACGTTGTCAGTATATTGGATTCGTGCCAGAAATACCGTAATCCCAGACGTACGAACTGGGAGAACTGTCCTTTGATCCAATCTCTCTAAGGGGCTCAATCTGAGTCTAGATGTGATCGACTATGAGGCATCTGACATTCAATCGAGTTTAACTTCTATTTACTTTACGAGCTGGCCTCAAGGGACTAGGAGGGCTAGAAGAGACGTTCCATGGTGAAATGATGGTCTGGATAAGCTCAAAAAGGAATCGAGAAGACGATTCAACAGGCCCAAGGTAAAAGGTGACTGGGTCACCTACACTCAAAAAAAAAATCAGTAAAGTCATCAAAAAATGTTGCTGTGTCAGCAAATTTTTAGTCAGGAGCGTGCTTGTAAATGTAAAATTTTTCAAATTTAAAACTCCGTCACAGTTAAGTTAAAAGAGGGTTCTGTAATTTTCAGCAGAATTATTCTCTAAGGTGTATTTAATAAACCCCCTATGCGTTGACCACTTTTTTTATATTTTGTTGAACAAAATTTTCAAAAACTCAAAAATAGAGTTTTGCAAATTTATAAAAAAACAAATCCCATCTTTGGCCATACCTGGGACTAGGTTATCATAACCCAAGGGAGACAAAAAATTTTATCTAAATATTTGTAGATCTTAAAAATGACACTAGAGTAAAACCTTGTAAATTTTTGAAAAAAATATTTTATTTTTTTCGATTTTCATAATTTATCTCATTGTAGGGTTGCAATGGTCTGAGGAAATTGCAATTACCGAAATATTTTGCAACCGATTTTGGATTTTTATACATTACTAGAAAGGGAATTCACTTTAGATTATGATTCTAAATATTTACATTTTCCAAAAATACAGTTATTTAAGAGCCAAAAAAGTGATTTTTTCGCCTTGTAAATCGTATTTTAAACTTTGAGCCCTCAGCGGCACGGGTTAACATACTCCAATCGAGCTCAAATTTCGGCTATCTCAATATCTGGAAAGGGGAATCGTTTTGTGGGGTCCAGACGAACAAAATTCCGACATCGATTTTTAATAAACATAGCAAATAGGGGTGACGAACCAACGTTTAGGAATGTTATTTGCTCGTGGACCTCACTCTTACTAGTTCCAACCTTTTTTTTTGCCATCTCTAACTGGCATGTATCCAATGAACTGTTAATGTCTGATCATCAACACTTGGGGGCAAATTTCCGCAGTCGTGATCGTGTTTTATTCGATAGCAATTATTGTTACTTAAAATATTAGAAAGATTAAAACTAAGTTAGAGGTGAAGCATTTCCTTTATTACAAATATGAGTTAAAGTTGTAACAATAGATATTCGTATTCTTTTATTTGCACTTTAAAAACGTGTTTTTTTAAAGAATTTCGAACGCTTACGACTGCGGGAATCTGACCTCTGGTCTTAGACGTTGTCAGTATATTGGATTCGTGCCAGAAATACCGTAATCCCAGACGTACGAACTGGGAGAACTGTCCTTTGATCCAATCTCTCTAAGGGGCTCAATCTGAGTCTAGATGTGATCGACTATGAGGCATCTGACATTCAATCGAGTTTAACTTCTATTTACTTTACGAGCTGGCCTCAAGGGACTAGGAGGGCTAGAAGAGACGTTCCATGGTGAAATGATGGTCTGGATAAGCTCAAAAAGGAATCGAGAAGACGATTCAACAGGCCCAAGGTAAAAGGTGAATGGGTCACCTACACTCAAAAAAAAATCAGTAAAGTCATCAAAAAATGTTGCTGTGTCAGCAAATTTTTAGTCAGGAGCGTGCTTGTAAAAAAGTTGGTAATTTCAGCAAAAGGTTTGCTGAAAATCAGCGAGCTGATTTTTACCAAAAACAGTGTAATCTTCAGCAAAAGTTTTGCTAACACTTAGTCGACTGCAAATGAAAAAATTTCTTGCTAAAATCACTAAACTTTTTGCCAAATATTAGTAGACTGAAAAAAACTCAAAAAACTTGTAGCGAAATTTTACTTTAGTTTATTTATTTGCTGAAAATTTAAATATAGAATATGTGTAGAGTTGTTTCTCTTTTTTTGACATTTCCATTTCCAGACAAGCTGCGACATCTACATATTGTCTATCTGGTTGTCGTCCACACTATGAGTGCGATTATCAGCACAATTTTTGTAGCAAAATAAATTAGTAAAACATTAGTTCAAAATTAGTTTAGTGCTAAAAAACTATAACTAAAATTTTTGCTGAAAACGCAATTTCAGCAAAAAAATTGCTGAAAACTAGTACACTTGATATACAAGACGTTTTACTAATTTTTCTACTAACTTATTTTTTTGAGTGTATAAGTTGGCACAGGGAACAACGCAGATGCAAAAGGTTCACGTGGCGCAGCTACTGTGAGAACATCTCTGATCTTGCTGAAGCTGTGCCACTTCGGAAGGCCCACTCACAGGATCACACAAATGGTCTTTGCACTGTCAGGAGACCCGATGGTTCCTACATTGGATCTCCTGACGAAACCTGCTGCGTGGCCTCCGGCGGGTATGTTGCGATTCAAAGAATTCCAAGGCTGACGTGGAGGAATGTATGCCTAATGGTGCTATCTTTCAGGAGGACAGGTTAAAGTGGGCGATATGTGGATTTTCGTCCTATAAGTAGCCGGGTCCCGACTGGATCTACCCGTGTCTGATACAAAGGGGGATGGACTGGTTAGTCCCAGAACTGGTTAGGATATTTAGATTAAATCTTCTGCTGAGTCATGTACCGACACCTCGGAAGAGGGATAAATTGGTGTTTATTCCAAAGGCTGGGGGAAATCCGAATAGCTACCTGAATTGTATAGACCAATTAGCCTCAGCTCCTTAAGATAATGGAGAAGGTCTTGGACTATTACATTACGGACACTTACCTCAGGAGTAAACCGATAGACGAACTTCAGTTTGCGTATCAACGGGGTAAGTCTACCGAGATTGCTGTCCATCATGTTGTCACAATGATAGAGAAGGCACTAGAAGCAAAGAACATTGCCCTTTGTACTTTTATTGATATACAGTGCGCTTTTGACAACACGTCCTTCGATGCGATTAGGTTATCTATGGTGGGAAAGGGCATCTCTCCAATGATCATCAACTGGACTTTACAGATGCTCAACTCTAGGATGTCCTCAGGGCGGTGTACTGCCAACATTGATATTTACACTGGTTATTGATAAGTTGCTTGAGGGTCTGAATGACTCGGGCTTTAGGACCTATGGCTACGCCGATGCCGTTGTCGGCTGGGATGACAAGCGTATCTCTGATGCAGAAAGCTCTGAATTTTACTCATTCGTTGTGTCGGGAAAGGGGGTTGACTATCAAGACGATCCTGTTACCGTTTACGAGGAGGAAAAGGGTTAGGCTTAGGCTTCTCGGACAATGTGAAGTACCTGGGGTTGAGTCTTGATAAATCCTTTACCTGGAATGATCATATATACTAGCTGTGTTTGTGCGGCAAGCTATCAACGTTGGCTTATGTCATTCCCATATAAATTTGACATTTGGCAACGTTTAGTGTTAACTCTTAACGTTACTAATGTAAATTTTGTATGGGAATGACATAAGCCAACATTGATAGCTTGCCGCACAAACACAGCTACACTCAAAAAAAAAAGTCAGTAAAGTAAGCAAAAAATGTTGCTGTGTCAGCAAAGTCAGGAGCGTGCTTGTAAAAAAGTTGGTAATTTCAGCAAAAAGTTTGCTGAAAATCAGCGAGCTGATTTTTACCAAAAAAATAGTAATCTTCAGCAAAAGTTTTGCTAATATTTAGTCGACTACAAATGAAAAAAAGCCTTGCTAAAATCACTAAACTTTTTGCTGAATTTTAGTAGACTGAAAAAAAACTCAAAAAACTTGTAGCGAAATTGTACTTTAGTTAATTTATTTGCTGAAAATTTAAATATAGAATATGTGTAGAGTTGTTTTTCTTTTTTTGTCATTTCCGTTTCCAGACAAGCTGCGACATCTACATCTTGTCTATCTGGTTGTCGTCCATGCTATGCATGCGGTTATCAGCACAATTTTTGTAGCAAAATAAATTAGTAAAACATTAGTTCAAAATTAGTTTAGTGCTAAAAAAATATAACTAAAATTTTTGCTGAAAACGGAATTTCAGCAAAAAAATAGCTGAAAACTAGTACACTTGATATACAAGACGTTTTACTAATTTTTCTACTAACTTATTTTTTTAAGTGTACTCTGTATCCAAGAAGGCTACCAGGGCATATTTTGCCTGTCAAAGGCTGTTTGGAAAAACATGGGATCTAAGACCACATATTGTCTATTGGTCATTCAATAACATTGATAAACCTATGATCACTTATGCTGCTATAGCATGATGGCTAAAGGTTGAGCAATCAACGGCAAGGGATGCTCTAAAGATCCTTTATGGGCTTTATCGGGGGCGCGAAAAACGTGGAGGCTGCCAGCATGGGATCAATCTTAAGGGTCGCGGATAGAATGATCCCGGAGAAGGTTTTCGTCAGATATTTTGACATTGTGGTATTTGACTGGGTCATGTGGACCAGCCTATCTTGGAAGCCTGAGGAGGTGGCTCAGATATGGTTCACTGAAGGCTCAAAGCAGACGAATGGGGACACGGGGGCGGGTGTCTTCAGATCCAGGTTCCAGCGTGCTCTGCAAATGGGCAAATACCCCTCAATTTTCAGGCAGAGATTTTCGCCATTTGTGTATGTGCGAGGGAGTGCCTGCGGAGGTACACGGTTAGAACCCGCATCTACATTCTTTTTGGCAGCCAGGCTGCGCTAAAGACTCTAGGAGCCTGTGGAGTATCATCTGGGCTGGTCATGGAATGCATGCAGACTATCAACAAACTCGGTTACACTGGGGTGGAGCAACTCCCTTACACTGGAGTGGATTCTAGGTCATGGGGGCACGAGCAGTGACGGTCCGTGAAGTTGTCAAGGGTGTGCTGCCCTTTTTTAAAATGTAAAAATTACGTATATAATGAATATTTTTCAAGGATCTGTCACTTCCCACCATATCTAGAGTTTAGATTATTATTGATTTTATACTTTTTTAATTGACATGCAACTCAAATTCTATGTAGTAAGCATTTTATTTGCGCACCCCTTACACGGTCAACAAAAAAGTCAATAAGTAGAAAAGTGTGCGTAAAATAGATCTTAAAGGGCATATTATTAAAAATATACATAACTAATTAAATCTGATCTGTGCCTGTCATAAAAACATGGTTCGTACTGAAAACACTCAAACTATAGACGTAATTTTGATTACTTAAAAAATCGCAGCACACTATGACAACTTCACGGACCGTCACTGGGCACGAGGGTAACGAAAGGGCTGATTGTGGAGCCCCTTGATCCTTCATCGGCTTGCAACCATTCTGTGGAATACCCACGGTATACATTAGGGAGAAGCTCAGGCTGTGGAGCGAGACTGAATTTTCTAGGTATTGGGAAACTTCTACTAGCCAGAGACAGGCCAAGAGATTTATTTCTTTGCCCGGTGGAGGATCGGGGCGACTATTGCCACTCGACAGGGGGAACCTAATGACCTTAATGACCTTAACGGGATACTTTACTGGACACTATGGTCTCAGGTACCAGCTTCACAAACAGGGTCGATCGGACACCGATGTTTGCAGGTTTTGTGAGCTGGAGACTGATATATCGGAGAATGTTCTCTGCGAATGTCCGAGGCTGTGTGACAGGAGACTCAGGTTTCTGGGTGACCGGTTTTTATCATCTGACATTTGGGAAAAGTCTCCTAATAGGATTATTGGCTTTATTGGTAGCTTAAATGTCTTGGGCACTCCAGGCAGCACAAAAAACCTATATTGGTCACGGTGCATGCCTTCTAATCTATTCAATCAATATCTTATGGAATTTTGTTGTTTCTTTTCATAGTATCAAACGAATTGATTCATTTCAACAATAAATAGTTCTTTTGATTCAGACCTTTAAAATGATAATTCAATTATCAATTTATAAAAAATAATAAAAGAAAATTATTTTTAACTAGCGAATTATATGTTGATTTTTTTGATTCGCGCGAATTATAATTTTTCTTTATGATTTGCGATTTAATTGTACGTCATTAATATGTATGTAAGACAGGGATACGCATTTCATAGCACAATTGTGCTTTTACTATTTCAGTTTAGGCCCAGAATAAGAGCGCAGAAAGTTTTTCCATACATTTTGACATTTAAAAATCGCTGAGCGGTGCTGTCGTGAGATAGAATCTATTTTATTTTAATTGCGGTTTTTGTTATTCTCCCATTTTTTCTTTTTCATATTCTCACCAATGATGCCAACGTTATTGTAATTTTTGATGGTGTTCACTACATCAAAGAGTACAGCTAACAAAGGCAATGAATGGCTCTTCTGACTTTTTTTCTATTTTTTTTTTCTATCTTTTAAGTTTGTAAATAGAAAATAGTCACTGGGGGATAAATCAGTGAATCCGGGGGCTAAATCCGCGTCGCTAGTGCTTGTGTCACCAGAACGAAACCAACCACTTTGGTACTTATCAAGCTTTTCCTACTCTATTTTACACATGGTAAGTCGCAAACAATAAAAAAATTCGTTGAATTTTTTTAATTTTAAAAATTCTTGTTTAGTTTATATTTGTTATTATTGATATATTTCTGGTTTGCAAATAAAAATCAGAAACTTGTATTATATCTCCAATGCAGAAAAGCCAATAACTGGAGAACAGTTTGGAATTTTTACTTCAAATTTTAAATAGGCTGAAGTAATACCACATAATGTTGTAATCGAAAGAAAAAAAATAATTTTTTTTTATTAAAATATATTTTTATACACAAAAAGAATTGACTGTAAAAAACAGTAGTTTTTTGTCAGTAGTTTTGAAATTTTTGTAGTAAAAATTTAATTTTACTTTTCATTTTTTTTTTTAATTTTACGACATTTGTAGTTATTTTTTATGCATTTATTAGTTATTTTTCAAAAGTTAAAAATAACAAAAGTTTTAGTTATTTTAAAGGTAAATACCTTTGTCGCCTTTTTAACTGCATATACCTTTCTTTTAACTGTCATTTTCAGTAGATTCTACGGAAAAACTTTTGTGAGTGAAGCAATGAATTCACTAATAAGAAAAACCAGGAATTAATTCCTATGAATGAATCTAAAGAATTTAAATATAGCGAATGAATTTCCTGACCAAAACATTAAATTAAAGAATTCATTCACTAAAGAATTCATTCAAATCGAGTTAATACAACTTTTAGTCAAGGAATTTATTCATTATGGAATGAATGAATGAATGTGTCGACGTCAAGTTATATATTTACCCCTCAATTCATAAATGCTTTTTAAAGTTATAGCAGGTTTACAAAATGTCATTTTCATACGAAATTTGTTCAATAAACCTCCTATAATTTTACAAAGCGTTTATGAATTTAGGGGTTATTGTTCTTTATTTGGTGTCTACACTATCGATAGATTTGTGCGAACAGAAAACAAAATCCACAATGACAACAAATTTTACTTGTTGCTATTGTTTTGTGACAAAACTTTTGTATGTTTTACGCACAGATTAAGTAATGTGTAGAGATGTCTGTTTCCCGCTGCTAAAATACATTACATTACATTTTTTATTAATATGAGCCAATATACAAAGAAAAAAGAAAAAAAAACTGAAATCTGCAAAATACTTAAAAACCCCAAACTTTTGTGAGATCCACAAATCCCTCCCCACGAAAATCTGTCAACAAACCAACGTTGAAATCCCCAATTGGGGGTGAAATCGCCTTATTTGACAACACTGACCAAATTAAGTTTGTTTTAAAAATATGAAAACCGTTACAAAAGCTCTTATTAAACTTTATCAAAATAAAAGTTTTCTGCCAATTCCTCTTTTCAACAAATTGTTGCTTCACACCAGCGTTGCCAGAAAATTGTTAGCTCAAATCCCAACTTCATGAGTTGAAATGGCCAAATATACGCGCAAAAATTTTCCATCCCCAATTTTGTCCCCAATACGTATTAATTTAAACAAAAACACATGTTAAAAGAAAAGCATTTTGCATCGCTCTCAAATTATGATTCATAACAAACGTTTTAGAGGGTTCATATTTAAAAATCGAAAAGAATTAAAATCAAACACTTTTTTTGAGATTTTAAAATTGGTCAAAATATATTTATTTAAAATTATTCAAAAACTATTTAGAAAAGTAAATAAAACTGAATATTTTACCAACAAATACTAATGGTATTATTCATTCAAGTGCAATTAAATGACGTATAAAATTGCATATTTTCATTTGTAACATTTTTCTGCGTTTACCAAATATTAGGCAAAAATTTATTTGTATGAATATTTTTTTTTTAATTTTTAAATAAATTTGAAATAAAGAAATGCACTCAAATGGATTTCATATTTGAACATTCTCAAGAATGTGTATAAATATAAAATATTGCCACGATTTTAAAAATGCATTCTTTCATTTTATAATCCGTGAAGTGTGGCTCCCACTAGATCCATTTAAATGTCTAAAATAACCAGCTAATCTACCAACCATTAAGTATGCATACTACAAAATGAAAATAAACATTAAGGGTTTTCACAAGGGGTGTACTATTTATTGTATCGTTGTATCGTCCTAACAAAAAACAGAGTTGTTAAAAATTAAATTGAAAAAATACAACATTTGAGAATAGCACGATACAACATTTTTACGTATGTTTAGTGTCCGATGTTTGAGTGTGCTAACCGATAGAAAACTGAATAGAAAGTCGTTGTTAAACACAAATAAAAATGTTAACAACTCTGTTTTTTGTTAGGACGATACAACGATACAACAGATAGCACACCCCTTATGAACAACCTAATTATTTTAACATTCATAAAAAGCATTAAACAAAATGGAATTTACTATGATGGAATTCACAGTTCGTACTATTTTAAGTAGTAAATTATCATTTATCGTAAATTTGACAACTTTCTATGGGTTAACTTCAAAATTCATGCTAATTTACAACGTGCTAACTTTAGCACTTAAACTGTGAATTCTCTCTATGTAATATGTATCGTCATTCACTAACCTAAAGCTATAAATTACTTTTATTTAATTTTTAATTTCAACAAAGTGTTGATTATGTTTTATTGACGGTTTTTAGGGATTATTTTAATTTTGTCAATTTATTGCTGACATCCGTTCATTGGTTTTTTGCGGTGAGGGATTTTCGTGTGTTTTGTGGAATTTGTTGGATTGCGGATTTTTGGCATTTTGATTTTTAATTTTGTTTCTTATACTGCCTGAGTTGGGCTGTATTCCTTGGGTTTAGATGTCTGTGTTGCGGGGATGTGGCCGATGGAATTTTTGTTAGTGTAGGGTCCGCTGGGTAGACTGGGATTGTGGCTGAGATATGGCGGCGATTGTGGGGTTATTGGACTGATTTCACGGGATAGGCAGTTTGGTGTTTCTGCCGCTGCTTGCTGATTAGGGTTTATGTCCCGGGAATTCCCGGGACGGGATTCCCGGGAATCCCGCCCTTTTTTGAATCCCGCAATCCCGGGAATTTTATGCGGGATTTCCCGGGATTTTTTTAAGTCTTTTACAGTAGTTTTAGCTAGTTTTATTGCAATTTTAGAAGCTTTATTTAAATTTAAAGCATTGATTTTTTTAAATTAATTTAAATAAAGAATATTTAAAATTAAAAAATACGGTTTAAAATTTAATAAACTGACTTAAGCCAAATTGTTTTTGGAAGCCAATTTAATTTGGTTTAGTTAAACCGAAAAATATTATATAAGCAATTACCAAATTTACAAACTAAAATACTTGTCCTTCGGGAATTTTTTTCTTCTTTAAGATGATGATATTTGTTTAAATAAAGCAATATTTATATAGGCTGTTTTAAACTACAAGATTCTCCGAAAGATTTTGCAACCTTGCCTATATGTTTTGCACGTGTACTGAAGTAAAATCGTATCGAAAATCTTATACTTAGTGTAAACCAGCTTTATACAACATTTCAGCATCATTATTTCAGTTCCAAATACATCCAATAAACTAGGGATTAAAGTTAAAACAGTAATTTTTTCGTATTTTCAATCAACATAAGTATTTTGAGTTTCTTTTACTTCAAATAATTTCATTTAAAGTTCAATTGCTTTTCCTTTATTTTTATATGCTTATTTAAAATGCAACTAAATATGAAAATTAAATAATTTCTTTTTAAGGAGTTGTTTCATAAAAAATTTCTATTCAAGAAAACTAATTAAGGTTATGAAACTATTTAATATTTTAGTGTCTACTTTTATAAAACAATTTAGGCGAATTTGCCTAAAAATTTCTGTGAAAAATGCTCACTTAAACTTTTTTATAAAACTAATTCTAGACGGATACTTCTGAAAATCTGCATTGAAAAAAAAAAAAAAATATACAAAATATCTATATCTAATTTTTGGATTTCATGTATAAGAAATATTTAAGCAAAAAATTGCTTTTAGTTCTGACTATAAAACTGGTCCGACACAAGTTTGCACCCATTAACAATTCCAATATATCCTGAAAAAAGGGATCAAAATAATATAACCGTGTCTTTCACTTTTCTATATCAATTCGTTTAACAGCTTGAACCGCGAAATTAATATTTAGTTAATATATTACTAAGAGTTTTTTTTAATTAGGACGGCCTTCTATATAAATATATTACAAAAATACTAATTCACGATTTAAATAGTTAAACGAATTGACCTGGAAAAAGTGGAAGACATGGATATTTAGCCCTCCTTTCAGAACATTTTCTCATGGATACAACCAAAAGATAAACTTTGTCGAACGGTGTTTAACGAAAAAGTAGTTTTTCAAGTACAATATATGTCGAATTTATATATTTTCTAACGAGCGGGAATTCCCGGGATCCCGGGAAATTCCGAAAAAAATCCCGCTGTCCCGGGAAATGCAAAAGTCCGGGAAAAGAAAAACCCTATTGCTGATACAGTTGGTATCTTGATTGTAATTTGTGTTTGGGGCCCTGATCACATAGTGTTTGTTATTTTTTGACAATTTGTAATTATTTTTTAGATTTTCATTTGAATTGTTCGGTCGATATTGTGTTTCGTTTTATTTTTAATTTGTCGCGATTATGATTTGTGGGGAACGTGTATTGTGGTCGCTATCGGAAGAGGAAGGTGTCGCTTGTGGTGGTGCATGGAATGATGGGGTAAGTTTTGGATTTATTGTTTTTTTGTGGAATTTATGTGTTGGCGTTGATGGGCTATATTTGTTCGCATTTTATTGTGCGCTTTCGCGGGTGTGTGTTAGAGTCCGCGGATATAATGGCCAGCAGCTATTGGCTCTCGGGCGTGGTATTGGGATGGATGGGGTAGGTTTTTTTTTGGGTTGTTTTAATTTATGGTTTTTTTGGGACGGGTTACGATTTGGTTTGTTATGCTGATCTATATCAGACATTCTTCGGGAGCATATTATATATGCGTCTCACAGAGGTTTCACGGAACTAGGTGAGTCTCTTTGGCAGGGGACGAAGGCGCTTCAGGAATTGCCCAAATGCCTATTGTACGGGTGGTGGGTTTTTCGATTTTTGTTTTCTGTTGTTGGTTTTTGTGTGTTTTCTTTTCTCATTTTATTAGCAGTGTGTTGCGATGGATGGAGGAACCGGTAAATTTGACATTTTAGGGCTATTTTTCCCCTATTTTGTGTTTTCGCAGGATTATCGGACTGGCGGACCGGTAGGGTAGATAGATCATCGATGACCCAAGTAGGGAACTGGCCATACAATGCAATGCAATCCCACATTGCAATGACACATTGAGTGAGTTATATGCATGATTTTAATGAATTATCCGCATAATATTAATGAATTATTGCGTAAAAGGGATTCATTGAAATTTTATCCAGAAAGCTCTCTCTGTGCACCTTTTTTCCCAATTAAATTAAAGAGTATTTAAAATGTACTTAAAATGGGTCTAAAGGGCGCAACATATAATTTATAAAACAAAACGTATTTTTAAATTTTAAAATTTAAGTACGAATACTTACATGTAACTAGGCCATGCGCGGTTCCAGCAATTAATATAAGGGGAAAAATCATACGCCTCAGTGTCCAACTCAATGTATTTGTCTACGGTGGCGTATGATTTTTCCCCTTATATTAATTGCTGGAACCGCGCATGAACTAGGCATACCGGTTTATTGGGCCAGGGCCCCCTTAACCTCAAATAGAGAAAAAAAATCCTTTTTAATTCCAGAGGGGGTCATATTTTTTTAGGGGTGCCCGAGAAAGTAAACTTTTGCCAAAAATATTGGTAAAATCCCCAATATTTTGTGAAACCCCCGATCCCGCCCCTCAAAAATCAGTCAATAGTTGTTTTTTTTAATCACCTGGATTTAGAATTTTTCATACAAAAAGTGGATTTATTAAATCCAAAAAAAAAGCTGGATTTAATAAATCCATAATAAAAGCACAAATATATGAAACAGCCTATTAATTTAATGACAGAAAAAAATACGAATGAAATTTAAAAGAGAAACAAAAAAATTGAAAAGCTAACAAATAAAAGGTTTTTATTAATTTTTGTTTATGAAATATGTTTAGAAAAAAAACTATACCCCACCAAATACATATTTTCGATCTTGGATATGGAGAAATAGCTGAAATAGAAATGGCAATTTTTCACTCTACAGTAAGTAATTTAATTAAATCCAATTAGTGAATATTAAATATTGCAATGGAATTTTTCAATTGTGTAAAAATATAAATTGAAGTGATAAAACTGAAAAGGCATACTGTTTATCGCTGTTTTATATAAAATATAATTAAAAACTAAAAGTTAAAGTAAAATCCTTCATCATCGAATTCGGTATTAAAAATTAGGGTGAAAGAAGTGTCGGACAGAAAATTCTTTTTAAAATAGGGAGAATCTAACCCCATCTGTTGAGCACTTTTAGAAATACTTTTTGGATTTATTAAATCCAAGTGATTAGAAAAAACGGCTAATAACTCATGGTTGAAATCCCCAATTTGGGGCCAAATCCCCTTATCCGACAACACTGCTCCACACTGCTTAAAAAAATAGCTTTTTTATTTATTAAATCAAGTATTCACAAACAAAAAGCTTTTTCTTATTAAATGCTGAACACAGCAAGCTGTCCTTGTTCTTCAACTGGGAAATTAAAGGCCAAGAACGTTTTATGAACAATCAAAGCAAAACAAATATAACAAGAGAAACAAAAAAAGAAACTTGGCATAAAGAATAGGGAAGGAAATTGACATAAATGAAATTTAAAAATATAAATAAAGAAGGAGATAAGTAAGCTTTTTGTCCCATTCTAATGCATATAAAATTTAGGTTAGCAGAGGAATAAAAATAACACACAACGAAATTAGGTTGACTTATTATAATTCTATTTTTTTTTTGCTAATGCAATACCATGTTAGGAGGGGGTAAGACTAAGTGTTTCTGGAATGGAGGGGCCTAAAAGTGTAGGGAGGGATTTATAAAAAAAGAGAGTATTGTAGAAGAATTTAGGGGTAAATATTTTTTTCTTTGTTAAGTTTACACAGACTATCTTTTTGTACACAGTGTTCTTAATTTTTTTATTGTTGTATTTTTTATAATATTTCTTTAGTAGCACATTAGGCCTTCGCATTTACCTTCGTTTGTCGTAAGGTTTTTTCATTATAGAAAAATTAAAGAATTTTAGAAAAATTTTATTTTAAAGCTTGAGATATTTTCATAAAACTTCCAAAATTAAGGAAGTAATGATAAATTAAAAAAATATAAAAATTAAAAAGAGAGTAAAAGATTAGTGTTACTATAGTTTTTGGTGGATAATTTTTTAGTTTAGATTTCGTTTTGGTGAGTCTCGAGTATTATTTGTGAGTTGATAGACGGGTCGGTTGTTCTTGTTTTTTGTGTGTGATTTTTTCGATTGAGAGCAAATTTAACAAATAAGTGCGTTGTTGGCCTACAGACCTAATTTCCTTTTAGTAAAAAAGTTACACAGCTAATCACTTCCAAAAGAAACCAACAACACTAATAAACGTCTAATAAAAACGAAAAGAACAAATAAGAAATTTGCAAAAAAAAAAACCAGATACATTTTCCCTAAACAAATGTGAAAACGGGTTTGTGATATACGGAACAAAAAACAAAAATTTAAAAAGGAAAAGTGAATTTATATATAAAAGTAAAATTATGTAAAAAGTTGTTAAAAAAGTGCACACATAACGAAAATTTAAAATTATTTAATAATTTAGTTTTAAAAAGAAAAATATAAAATAGTACACACATTTAACGAAAACGAAATGAAAAAGGAAGAGGAAGAATAAGAACAAGCAAACAACGGTATATTTTTTTAACAGCATTTCAACAAACTACTATAAAATGTACCAAAATCTTAAAAAATATATTTTTTATAAATTAATTGCTAAAAAATATTAAAAATACATCACAAATTCCCTAATTAAATTAAAAAAATCGCTATTAAAAAAAATCTCTCTAAAAATCTAAACTCTCTATTTCTATACATAAAAAAGCTTTTTTCACATGTTGCCTTCTATTAAATTTTTTTTTAATAAAACTAATTAAAAAATCAGTAAAAAAACTTTAAAAAATCCCAAACAAGTTAAATAAAGTATAACTTAAAGTTAATGTAACTATTAATTAACAAAATATCTATAAAATTTTTGTAAAACATCTATACAAAATTCTAAAAATCTCAACTAAAATTCGTTTTAAAAATCCATCCTTGTTATTTTTTTTTCGTTTAATACTTTAGTGTGTATGCAAAAGTTTTATAATATTATAAAACAGAAAAAAATAGTGCAAATTTAATAATCACTTTAAATGAGAGTCTGCTATATAGCCCCTTCCGTTCGTGCGCTCTTTCCTAATAACTAAAAGAATCTCTTTAAAAAAAGTTTAGTTTATTATTTTGTGTCGCCATTGACATCAACATATGTGAAACGTTGTTGTCGTAGTCGTGTGTATTGTTGTTTTTTTTAAATTTTATTTTGTCGTCTCGGCCGCGTTTTTTTTCTTTTTTGCATTTTGTCGATTATTATCGTTATGGCAGTGGTGTACAAAATGTGGCCCGCAGCTCTGTTTATATTAACAAGCTATCTAGTGAGTGCATAAATAAGTGAAAAGAACTTAAAAGATATTAAGGTGAGTAACATGAACTTAAGATCTACATATATACTAGATTTGTTGCCAACTAAAAGAGTTATTATAAGCAACATGAAAACTCCCCAACATACTTCACAATCAGAGCTTCGAAGAATGAATTTTATTTTGAATGAAGTCCCTAAAGATACCATTCGATTTCCTTTCAAAATCGTTTGAATTAATTTTTAACCAAACGCAGGGGCTCAGAACTTTAAAAATTAATTCATTCATCAGTAATAATTCAGTATCCAAATGAGGATCAATAAATTTTGGCAAAACTGCAGTTTATGGGTTTTCGTAAAAAAAACATGGAATTAAAAAACAAAAAAATCATAATTAATTTTGGGAGGGGCTGGGGCCCGTGAGACCCGTGGGGGGCAAAAAACGGGGGAACATAGTAACATATAAGTGTGGGTACTCAAATTAAAGATAATTGTCTCACGATTCCAAAAATGTATTTTTTTATATCCGTAAAACCTAGACCTAACTAGCGCCATTTTTCGAACAATAGGGGGGCGAAAAAAGTAAAAAATTAATATGAACGAAAATGGTACTCAAATGAAAGACAATTTTTTCACGATTTCAAAAATTAGTTTTTTTTTACTAATGCTTTAAGCGTGAATCGAATTAGAGGCATTTTGTTAAATTTTAGACCTTCGAAAAATTAAAAAATCTAAAATCATGTTATTTTAGTGTTATTAAAACCCTGTAAATGGCCATTTTTTGTTGTTTATTTTATAAAATTGGATCATAAAATGCAGTTAGAAATGGAAATCACAAAAAAAAAAATCAAATTCTAATTGATGAAAAATACAATCTCAGAACTGATATAGTTTAATTGCGCCGCAAGGAAAATTTTTTATTAATGATAGATATACCCAAACGTTTGTGGATGATATAAAAATTAAACTTTTTGATGAAAAATACAATTTCAGAAGTGATCGCGTGATTTTTCCAAAAAAAAAAATTTTTTTTAAATGTCTATATTTTTAATAGATTATTGAAAAAAAAATTATTTTTGATACTAATTAATTTCGTTTTTTTTAATTTTAGAGGGGATCATATTTTTTAATTACGAAACTCCATAAACTGCAGTTTAGCCAAAATTTGTTTTTGATTCACGAATTATGTGTGGATTTATTTGATTCGCGTGAATGATCATTATATTTTTTTAATCGCGAATTAAAATTGTATTAAAATTAAACTTACTTCTAATAAATCAATATTTTAAATTGTAATGGATTTTTTTAACGAATTAAAAAATTTACATCAGAAAAAAATTTGTTTCACGAATCAAAAAATATGTTAATAATTCGCACAAATTATCTTTATATTTTTTTTAATTCGCGAATTTAAAATTACTTTTCTTGAATCATCTTTGAAAATAATTATTTTTCAATCAGTTCTTCAAATGAAGAATCGATTGGGCAAAAGTCGATTGAATTCCTAACGATTGAATTCAGTGATTGAACAAATCCAACTATGAAAAAATTACTGAAGTCTTTCAAATGAGACCAATTAAGACTTGTCTAATATTGCAGTTTAAGAATTCAATCATCTCATAGTTAATCAGTCAAATAATACTATCAAAATAGTATTCTTTGGAAGCTCTGTCCACAACCCCTTTTGCAAATATGTATAAAGAATCACCTAGAGCGTATGATTATTATTATATATGCATTAATAACAAGTATACGCCTTGATGTATTTTCTTTTTGTTTTCACTTTACGTAATAATTAGGGCAAGGAATTCCATGCAAATTCATGTTTTCTTCTCGATATTCTAAAACTAATATGGACTAAATATTTATCCTAATCATCAAATTTAGAACAAAATGGCATCGATTTGTAGTTCCATATTTTTGCATATTTCGTCAAAAATGGATGTTTTTGCATATTTTGACTTTAAATGCATATTTGGTGCCTTCTTAATGCATATTTTGTGCTTTTTAATGCATATTTGTGCATATTTTTAATTTTTAGAAGCATTTTTTATTTTGTAAAAAAAATATAAAAAATTGATACGTTTTCATATTTTAACTCAATCAAAATAAACATTCTTAAAAACCTTATTGACTTATGGAAAATCTATGGAAAATGGCTGCTGGTCTGGCAAATTCCTAGGAGACTTTGTATATTCGCGTGCCACTTCGGTTCTTGAAACGGGATGTAGACTCCACTATAATGGACAGGTCTGAGGCGGTTTGGCGAAGCACCGAAACGTGTAGAGTGTCGAAAATTATGTGGATATCTTATAATCTTAAGGCGACGAAACTTCTACTCTCCCTAACCAGAAGCGATTGTAGACTTCTGGTGGGGATACTGACTGGTCACTGCTAGACTGCGGTTCTTGCCAAGAGAGCAGTAAAGCTTGCGAGTGATGACTGTAGGTTTTGTGGGGTACCAGGAGATAGGGAGACGGTGGAGCACATCATGTGCCATGTTGCCCTAGTAATATTTTTACACAATTGGTCAAGCCCAAGGAACATTTTTTCTGGCAAAATTCGATTTTATTTATCATCATAGTCAAGAGCGATACAATCACTCCAACGCCTTTCTAAGACTTCGATACCTTTTGCAATTTGGACATGGTAGCTAACGACTTGTAAGACGGCGCATTGTCTTGGTGAAAGAGCACTTTTATCTTCTTCATGTGGGGCCTTTTTTTTTTGCGACTTCCTCCTTCAAACGCACCAGTTGGGCCATGTAGCGATCGCTATTAATGATCTGGCCTTTTTCAAGGTAATCAGTGGACAAAATTCCAGCCGCATCTCAAAATACTGATGCCATAACTTTACCAGCTGTCTGTTGCGTCTTTGGCTTCTTCGGGCGTCCATTGCTACATATCGACGCGAAAAATCTTTTTATCTCACCGATACATCTCCAGAATCAGCGAAACGTTGTTGTTTTTGGTGCACTGTGACCAAACGCGGCACTCATTTCGAAAACAGCTTTCTCATGGACAAATGTTCATTCAAGTCGACACGATCCTTTGATATCTTTAAGGTATTAGCTATCTCCTGCAACTTCACTTTACGGTCTGCCAAAACGATTTTGTGAACTTTTTTGATGTTTTCCGGTATCACAACCTCTTTTGGGCGACCAGAGCCTTCGGCGCCCTCGGTGTTTGTATGACCACTTTTAAAGTCAGCAAACCACTTTTCTACTATTTGTCTTGATGGAGCAGAGTCTGAATAACACTTATCAAGCCAAGCTTTGGCTTGAATGGTGTTTTTCCCATTGAAAATTGCTTTGAATCCATTGTTTTCAAAATCGCCAAAGTAGCGTCACTAAAACAGCTGTAACTTGTTCACTAATGAACGAATTAAAAAAATTTGGAAAAAGGAACATTTTTCCATCATTGTATTCATTTGCAGAATGTTTGAGTTTTTTATTTATATTTTCTAACTTAAAGTCTTTTTTCGCGTTCCGCTATTATTTTGCAATTTTTTAAATTATAATCTGGGGACTATAATGTATGTAAAAGAAAGTTTAGTGGTTAGTTGCAAAAAAAAATTTGCAAAACGGAAAATTTTGGCATCTATCCATATAAGGTGAATCGCTCTAATGAACGTATTATGCAAGTATACGTACTGAGGTCGCACCTTAGTATAGTATAGACCTTTAAAAAAATAATTTAATCATCATTAATAATTCAATTTCTTAAAAAGAATCAATAAAATTTGTTTTTGATTCGCGAATTATATCTGAATTTATTTGATTCGCACGAATTATTATCAAATCAATTTTAGCCATTAATGTATCTGTAAGAAATAAACTTTCATTGAATACATTCCCAGCAAGCATGGCAATACGAAGAAGATTCCCCGATCATATTGCCAGGAAGAAAACATTTATTGCCGGCAATAAAGTTTCTTTCGTCGGGAACAACTGTTACCAGAAAGTAATACTTCCAGGCAATACGAAAGCAATACCCCAAGAAGATAAATCGGCGATATCGCTAATTTATCACCTGGAAGATAAAAAGGTGATATCGCCAAATAAACTTCCCGGTACAAAATAAACGATTTATTTTTTTCATTATTAAATTTGAACCTGAAAAAGAATATCTGCAATACATAATCCATTGACCAACACATTAATTATCTTGATTTCATCCCAGCCGATTTTTTCCGAGCATTATATCTTGATTTTTTAGAGGAGTTTGTTTCCTATGTATCTGTTGGTTGTTTTTGTAAAAATTTTGTTTTGATTTTTTCCAAAATGACAAAAAATTTCAAACAGATTTTCTGTATCTTCCGGATGATAAAATGATAATATTGCGGCAATATCATTAAAAATTATGACAAAAAATTCAATTTTTGAATTACTTTTTCCAAATATTATCGAATTGTCTTCCAAATAATAAAAGGAAGACAATTTCAAAATACTACTTGATTATTTTCATTCAAGTGAAAAATAGAAGATATCGCTTTAATATGTTCTTGGAAGATATCTTACAGGGTTGATTTAACAATCATTTTAAATACAAAATTAAATTGACCCCTAATAAATCGATGTTATAAATTGTAATGGAGTCTTTTAAACGAATTAAAAAATTTATATCAATTCGCGAATCAATACAAAATAAAATTTGATTCACGTATCAAAAAATATGGTAATATTTTGCGTAAATTATCTTCATATATTTTTGATTCACGAGTTTATAAATCACTTTTCTTGAATCTTCTTTGAAAATAATTCTTTTGGAATCAGTTCTACAAAGAACTGAACATTTGTAATAACTATAATTGCGGGAACAGAAAAATGTTTTTTCCCGAGAATCCCGAGAATCCCGAGATGCATTCCCTAGTTTGAGAGAGCAAAAATTAATACACTGAAAGAATTATCTGCATGATATTAATGAATTTTTGCATAAAACCAATGAAGTTTCGCTGAAATTGGTCCATTGAAAGTTTTCATTGAATTAAAGGAATTTTTTAAAAATGTTGTGAAAAATTTCATTTTATTTATTTAAAGTTGCATACACTGAATGAAAAAGTTTTATTAAAACTCGATTCATAAAACAGATGAAGCTTTTTGTCAAATTTAAGAAACTTTCATATAATTTGTGAAGAAAAATTCATTCGTTTATTGAAAAATTTCATTAAAACTCGTCCAGCGAAATTCTTTAATTTTTTTTTTTTGGGAAATCTCAGATTAAAGCCTGGATTAGCCAAACGTAAACGTATTCTGCGTAGCTGAATTATTCAGTTAAATAAGAACATAAGATGTGTTGTGTTTTTTGTTTCATTCTTATGCATTCAATATAGAGCAAGCGTAAATACACAACGAAAATCTATTCGCGTCTGGCTAACCCAGGTTTTAGGGTTAAAAAGTGCGATCCTTGGCAGTATTAATACCATAGCTTGATTCGACAGCTCCAAAACATTTGAATGTAGTTTATTAAAATGTGTACCAGAAGTAGGCCAACTCTGCTTTACATCACTTTTTATTGCAGCTTGTGTTTTGTCCATAACACTAGTTCCCCTACACATAAATAAACTTCGCATTTTGTGCAAAAATAAACAATGCGATTTTTACTGCTCTTACTACTAACATAGTGCCTACAACGAGAACATAAAAAGCTATTAACAGCCTCACACCACATCCCACCTCTGTATCTTAAATACCCACAAATGAAATATAAAACAGCGAAAAAACATACATTCGCAGATTTACCACTATATATTTATTTCATTGTGCTAGGAATTCGTAAATGGCAAGAATTGAAGAGAATTGAATTTATAAACAAAATAATAGCAAAAAGTGAAACAAAACAAAACTAAAAACGTTAAAAATCGAATCAGAAAAGTTCAAAATACAGCAACAAATAAAATCATGGTGAATATAAGCAAAAAAAACGTCCGTCCATAATTTAGTGTCCGGAATGATGCACTGTAGTTTTCGAATCATATACTTAATATAAACTGTTGGATTTTTAAAATGTTTTAGCTTTGGCCTACAAAGTCCATTTTGGAAAACTTAGATGGAACATTCAATCTTACCAATAAACGCGTTGCATACTTTGACGATTTGTGTCCATTTTGACGATTTTTAAAGTGAAATTTGATTAACAGTGAGGTTACATGATCAAGATTTTGCTTTCAAGTTGATAACACATACTGCTTGTCAAATTCAGGTGAACTTGAAGCTGTGACGTAGGCTGCATGCAACTTGATAGTCAATTTTGCTTTCAAGATGCCTTCGTCAAGGAAAGAACTAAAATTGCTCGCCTCTGTGGGCTGTTTCCGCACTGTAGGCTGTTCGAAAAGACTTTATTTTTTTCTTCACATCTTCCACAGACATTTTCATGTCAGCAGAAATTGGTTTTTTATTTATTTTTATTTTTAAATCATTTCGTCGATATACCGAAATATTCACATTCCGTATTTTATCAATCGTGTTTTATTGCGGCACAATATTTGTAAAAAGAAAAACAAATTTACAAGAAATTTGATCAGCTGTTTAAAACTTGACCGTCAAGTTTTCTCAAAACTTGAAAGCAAAAATTGATATCAAGTTGCTGTTCAATTTTTAAAATGTGATTGTGTTAGTAAAAAAGTGTGAGTGTATTAAAACTTGAAAGGAAAAAATTGATCGTGTAACCCCTATGTAAATGACGATTGATTTAATGCATGGTTGGTAACCGAAACGATGCGGTTACCGGTAAAGCGCAAATTACTTGAACGTAAATGTAACGTGACAAATCAGCTGATTCAATTTAATACTACGTTCACAGTAAGATTGTTAAACACGTTTATGTAAAATTTAAACATATCAGTTCACACATAAAAATGAAGTGTTTAAGTTAAACATCTCAAACAGCTGTTCCTTAACAATTGTAAAAAAAAACAAAAATTAAACAAAATTTCCCAAAAAGTTATTTTTTCTACAGACGGAGGCAATAATTAATAATTTTTGGCATTATCCAACGTTATAATTGCTGTAAAAAGTGAATTAACATTATCCGCCCCAGTCGGAAACAAGATTTTTAAATTTTTAGTTAAGGGACAACTTCATGGCTGTTTTCTGATTTTTCGTTCACCGGAAGCAAAATTTAATTAGTTGTTTTGTTCATCTATCACTTTAATAAGAAAAAACATATTTTAACTGGTTTTTATTTAAATTAAGTTTATTTTATTCAATTTTAATTTTTTATTTTTCTTGTTGTGTCTTCTTCTGCTTCAAACTTGTCATTCAACACCAATTGATATCAAACTTATTGTGTTTAACAACGTGTTTAAAATTTAATCACGATAATTTAGCGTGTTTAAGGGTAGGAAAAATGTACTGTAAAACATCTCACTTAAACATGTTTAACGCTTAAACACGTCAAATCGAGCTAAACACGTATATGTGAACGCCGCATAAGATAATGAGCAAAACAAAAATAAAGTGTCAGATATACTCTTTTAACTTATTAGATTTTTTATTAGGGGGCTTTAGAGTAACATTATTTTAAATTGTTTCGGTAACGGTATTTTACTGTTTCACTTATTTCCTTATCGGTACACTCACAATATCTTTACCGTAAAAGTTCAACAGTTGTTTAAAAAGTAAATCAATACAGTTGTTTCAATTGCATAAGTTGTTTCAATTGCATAAGTCGTTCGGTATACACTGAGAGAATTATCCTTCATGATATTAATGATATAATTTCATAGAATTTTTTTCGTAGAACCAATGAAGAATTTCATTTTGTATATAATATTTAATTAATATTTTGAAATTTTCCATAACTTTTCTTTCATAAAATTTCATAATTTCATTAAAAAAATTCATTGAGTTTCATAAATTAGATCTCCATAAATTTAATGAAAATGTTTTTTATATATATGAAATTGTTCAATACTATTTACTTTTTTTAAAATTTTTTTATAAAATATTGTCATTTCTTTTATAATTTTTATTTTTTTAAATTAATTTTTTATTATTAATTTGGGCTATGAAATTTTTTTAAATCATATTAATTTTTTCGAAACTTTTTTTTATGAAACTTTTTAATTTAATGAATTCTTTCTTTAGATATATTTTGTACATCCGTAAAATATGCTACGATTTTATTACGCCTTTTGCATTTGCTAAGTATTTTTTATTTATCCACTCCAGCTTAGCAACGACAACAACCAACTATAATAAATAATAATAAATGAAATTCCTTCATAGATTTTATGAAGCTCTTCATTGGCTGAATGATTTATCCATTGGACGAGTGTCCTATTAATTTTATGAACTTTTCATAAACTTTGACTTTAATTAAACCTGTTTCATAGATTCAATGAAAAGTTTCAATGGACGAATTCCAGTGACAATTTTCATTGAAACTATGAAGAAATTCATTACTGAAGTGATGATAATTCTCTCAGTGTAGGTTAAAATATTTTATCAAAATTTTCTGTTAAAAACAATCAGTTGTTATAATACATTTAATTTTAAAATAAATCTATTATTTTTACCGACTTTGCCAGTTAATTAATTAATAATTAAAAATAAACGACCAAATACAATTGTTTTAAACGAAAAGTGGGTAGTCCTTTGTTTTTAACTTATTTTTCAATTGTTTTAATGTACATATACGGTAGATTTTAAGGAATAAATATTGTAGTTACATCGGTAAGGGTATTTTAAGCATAACGGTACTTCGGTTATTTCGGTAACGGTAATTTAGGGGTAACGGTTGAAAGGGGTTTGAATTGATAGCGGTATTGTCTGCCAACCCTGGTTTAATTTTAAACTGCCAATTTTTAAATTTACAATTTTTTTGTTAAATAAGGGACAATTCACACGTCGACTACCCATATCTACTGTTATCCAGTATTGGTGATATGAATTTTAAAATTTTTGTAAATTCTCTTTTGAAATGATATTTTGTATCCCCAATGCACAGTGGGCCAGCATCATCTAATTTTGGCCAAAACTAGAATATTGAGTATATGAGACTAAAAGATATCACAAAGGGGGGTTTGGTTGTTGCTGATCACGAATCTGACATAAAAAATATAAAATTCAAAATGGCGGATCCAAGATTGCGGCCATTCATTTTTAGTTTTTATTATGTTGGACTTAACATAACCAATTATATAGGTCTGGATCCGCTAATTAAAAATCTGAAATTAAAATTTTGAAATTCAAAATGGCGGATCCAATATGGCGACAAACAATTTTTTCATTAAATTTCTTATGTTGCCTGATTTACTTCAAATTTCCAGCAGGGGAAGTTTTTGGGTAGCAGATTACGAATCTGAAATCAAATTTTAAAAATTCAACATGGCGGATCCAATATGGCGGCCATAAATTTAAAATTGTTATGTGTTGGAAAATAAATTACACTGTACAAAAAAAAAGGTTCTGATGACAACTAATTCTGGCAGAGGGACCAACGAAAAATATAAGTACATCGGTGTTTTAAAAGTTTTCGTCTGGCCCTATGCTTTTGGGAGGTTAAAATTTCCCCTCTTTTGAAAATGTCACAATAAATATCGGCATAGGAAACCATTTGAATCTTCCATTTTAGGTATAGGATATGTTCAGCGAACTTATGTAAAACACAACTAGGGACATTTTTGTGGAATATTTTAACCCTCTTACTCTGCAATTAAAGGGTTTCTATTGGCCCTTTTTAAAAAGTGTCAAAAAAGACCCATAAGTTGAGGAGTTAAAGGGTTAGAATGTTCCGCAAAAATATTTGTCATGAAATTCTACTATAAGTCTCTGAGACATCAAAGTTGAAAATTTAACTTCAATGCCAGAAATAATACAAAAATTAAAATGTGTTTAAGGGTTAATTTCGTATGAAGAAAAAAATATTTTTTGCCTAAAATATTAAAAAAAAGTAATAAACAAAAGGTTATTGATTTTTATGGTAGCGGTAACAAACATTTATTTTTACCGGCAAAACTGTTGAGTATATAGAAAAACGTTATATGAACAGATTAAAGGAATTGTAATTTTTAATTTTTTTTAAATTGTTTGAGCAAAATCGGACTAGTGGTTCTCGAGTTATGTCAAAAAAAAAGATATATCTCGATTCCTAGGGTTGACCCAGCGAAACGCCGGGACACGTATAACTTGTTTTTGACCGATATAACATTTCCCGTTGGTTTCATCCCATCCCGATTTTGACTGTCGCATAGTGTAATTAATGAAATTGCATATTATTGAACCTAGAGTTTCGAAAAGGGCTCAGCTCCTATTTCACAAAATTTTGTGTATAATTGTAATGAACATTTTCTCCATTAAATATTACTTTAAAGATTTTTTTGGTTATTACGGATAACATAAATTGAGACTTATAATTTAAAAAAAAAAACTGCAACCAAAAGTCAAATCGTGTAAGAGATATTGAGTTTCACATATTCAGTTCAGATTTTCACCGCATATTTTTCAAAAAGTCTTATTTCGCAATCCGCGAAATTTATTAAATTTTAACTTTATATTGTATTAAAGAAATTGCTAAAATTTAAATTGGAACTCTTTAAAATACAGCTTAAGTTGCCGAAAAAAGAATAACAATTTTTCATTTATAACGGTTTTCCGCGTTTTTTCTTCTCCCGAAAATGTCTCGAAATAGCGTTATTGCCTTTATTCGAGTGAGAAATTTAATAGAATTTTAATAAATATTTTGGACGTGTTAAACTATTTAATTTTTATACATATTTAATTATATTAAAACGATTATATTTATATCACAAGAAAACCGAAAAATAACCGAAACCGCGGTTTTTATAATTTTGAAAAACCGAAACCGCGGTTTTAAAATTTTTCGGTTTTTAGCAAACTCTACATGGTACCTATATTATTTATATGGAAGTTTCCAATAATGCCTTTTTAGTGAACATTTGTGCATTTATTCCGTAGCTCTAAGTAAAGGAAAAAGTGTTTATCATCTGAGAGTTTTTCTGTAGAAAGAAGTCCCCTGCATCCGAAGGATTTTCTGTAGGAAAAATCACCGAAAACTAAAGATTTTTCCATAGAACAAAATCATTATAATCTTAGGGATTTTTACAAGAAAAAATTTAGCGCCATAATAAAAAATCCTTAGACTCTGAGGATATCTATAGGGAAAATTCCTCAGAATCTGAGAAGCTATTACGATATTTTTTGCAATAAATAATCCTCAGAATCTGAGGGGTTTTCTATGGACAAAAATGTCCTCATATTTACCGGTGTTATTTCTCTATTTAAACGGTTCAGTGCCGTATATTAGTAGTAATTTGTAACAGTGTTTTGCGTATAATAAGAAATTTCGCATGTGAAAGAAGGAACCTAAAACTGTAAAATATGCAGACATTTGCTTCTTATAGCATCGAAATTTCAAAATGTTCTTATCTGCTTTGCGATGGAACCTCTAATATTTTTTTGTGTGTAAGGATGATAATGATGACAATGACAGTGAAACTGATAGAGGTAGTGTTGGTGCAAGCATGTGTTACAAACACAGTTCACCATTAGTCTTATAACATGGTTGCGTTTTTTGTTATTTTAGAATATGGCTACCACAGTATCAAAAGATACGTAGTGTGATGTCAATTTCCTGAATCTCATGCATTTGACATCACACCGTGTTATGTCATTGATACATAGAAATGGCAAAGGCAACTCTGATTCAAGGCTAATAGTGTTAACTTTGGTTACAATATACCAACACAAAAATTAGGGATGTGTGAATGCTGTTTTTCTTTGTAAAAAATAGCTATTACCTCTAATATGGTGCAATAATAAAGAAGGTTGAGAATATGACTGACTATGGCAGAAAGAAAACCGAAAAAAGCTTTTTTTGTTTGATTTCAACATTGGCAACCAACAGACATGTTAGAAGTAGCTGTGTGTGTATCATCCCTATAGCGGAAATTTATGTATTTTTTGTTGACTATTCATTTTACTTTCCAACCGGGTGCGGCTGTGTTTATTTGGGATTACATTTTTTCCCCCTATTCCACAAAGAACTATTTCTTTAGTATATCCTCCTTACACTTATTTTTGTTGTGCCAATTTTTATCAGATTTTTTTTGTGGTTTCTTATTTGATTTTCTTACTTTTGCATGCGATTCTATAAGAAATAGTTTAGTATGTCAGTGAGTGTATGTTGCTACAATGCATGAGTGTGTATTTTTAAACGAGAACTGCCGAGAGACAGAATAGCTATCTACTCTTGAATTATTCTCATATTCTCTTCTTTGAAGTACTTTTGCTTTCGCTTTCAACTGTTTACTTTTTATTTCATTATCAAGTTATATTTTAGTTTCCCCTCACATACATACACTCACTCCCATTGTGGTTTTACCAAATGTGCCTGTTTTTTGTTTTATAATTCTCTATGATACGTCATTAACGCGTGCGCAACTGTTAAATAACTAACATAAGTAACTAATAATGTTGCCATATTGTTGAATTTTCAAGTTTTTATTTGAAATAAGCTTTTGTTTTTGTTAAATATACAGTCTAGGTAAATATATTGGGAACTAATGTGAAAAGTAAATAACATATTGTTATTTTTCGAGTTTTGGCGAATTTACACTTCTTCGAAATCTCGCTGAATCGAGTTAAATCGACTTTCTAATTTCCCCGGATAAGCTGGATTTAGATTTGAAAACAAGAAGTTCACAAAAGAAAAGCTATTAGTGTTGCCATTTTAGCATATTTTCGGCTAGATTTGCATATTTTGTATGTGCTAATTTAGCAGATTTTTAGCATAATGAATATTTAAATATTTTTGTAATTTTTTGTTTGGCATGTTTTAAGCATATTTTTTTCACAATTTAGCAGAACTTAGAATATTTTTTCGGTGATTTAGCATAATTTGAACGAAAGTTTCAGGCAACACTGAAAGCTATTAGTTTACTTGCAGTGTACAAAATATATTACACTCAAAATAGTATGTCTATTGACTCAATATAATAATTTTTTAACTTAATAAAATGTATTCCTGTTTTTTGGCTTACAGTTCAAGTTGTTGATTTTAACATTTCTCTTAGTTTTCGAGATATGAGCCAATTTATAAAATTATTTTTTTTTTTTATTAAAAATTTCCGATGGTCCAAGGCCTCACACCAAGGTCCATTTTTGGATAGAGATAACATTTGAACAGGGTTGTTACATGATTAGGGGTAGTCGAAATGTTCATCCAATTTTTCTTTATCTTAATTTTCGAGATGTTGGCGATTCTAAAAAATCAGAAAGGGAAGAATTTGCGCCATCTTTAAAACTTCGGATACACGTTGCCGCCGTATGCCGAATAATAGGAGAAACATGAAAAAATAAAAAATATATTTTAACAATAAATTGTGTAAAGTATTAAAAACGGTTTCTTAAAAATTAGTTATAAATACTTTAGAAAATTAACACTCAAAGTACTGAGAAGTTTTGGTAATGCGTTAAATGAAGATAATTGAAATTTGTGCTTAGATCAGTGTTTCAGCTAAAAATCGATTTGAAAACCGTTTGATAGATTTTTTTTTTACTGACGCTCAGTGTATACACTTTATTTGAGCAAATAACATTTAAGGCCACAATTCTTAACCGATTTTCAAAATTCTTTTTTTTTTTTTTGTATCTGAATTTACAAAATGCCGCACAAATTTGTCATGGCCAATTTTTAAATTTCAATTTCTAAATTATTTTATTTTTTTTGTGAATGACGAAAAAAACTAACCCCTCAATTCATAAATGCTTTGTAAAGTTATAGCAGGTTTACAAAACGTCATTTTCATACAAAATTTGTTCAACAAACCTCCTATAATTTTACAAAGCATTTATGAATTTAGGGGTAATTTTTTAAATTTTTTCTCAGAAAAAGCAATAAGATTTAGGGGGATTTAATTGATAGGTACCTTTAATTAAAGATATTTTAATCCTCTATCGGTACCCCGAACAAAAAAAAATATTTATTAGTGTCTCCTATGATCAATTTAATTTTCAAAAATTGTCATTTTAATTTCTTTTTATCTTTCTTATTTTGTACCATATTCTACTTGAACTTTTTTAATTTAAATTTTTGTTGTGCAAATTTACCAAATAAAATTAGTTATACCGCACAAAAATAAAAGAATAAAATCATTTCTGAAATATTTTAATAAACAACAATTGTTATATTAATATGTAAGCCTTCTATAAGCCTCAGGTTCTGGGGAGATATCCCCATGGAAAATTTCAGATTCTGTGAACTTCTCCACATAGAATAAGCCTCAGATTGAGCGAACTTTTTCTTTAAAAATTGAGTATTTCTGTATAGGAAAAAGTTGTCGAATTCTGGAAGTTTTTTTTTAAAGGAAGTATCCGTAGAATCTGAGAGTTTCTGTTTAGAAAAATTGCTGAGAATTCAGGGGATTTTCTATAAGATAAAGTCATTAGAATCGTAGTGTTTTTCTATAGAAAAAATACTTTAGAGTCAGAGGAATATTTGATAGAAATACTTACTTTGGAATCGGTAGCAAAACGTCATCAGAATCTGCGGATTTCGCTTAGGAAAAGTACTCATAATTTAACAGTTTTTGATGAAGAAAACTGAAACTCTATGGGAAAATTGTTCAGAATCTGACGGGGGTTTTTAGTAAAAGTCCTCAGAATCTAAAAATTTTGTTATTTATTGTTTTGTTATTTATTTTTTGTAAATTTTAGTTTAAATTTACATCCCATCCAGCAATTTCGGAGCGCTCATAAATAAGATTCTTAAATGGCTCATAGAAATGATTATTGTTTTTTTGAAAATACTCTTTTTTTGGTAGAAAATATGAACCCTCAGAAAACAATCCAGAAAATTGTCTCTACAATCTAAAAAGCTGTCTCAAAATGAGGGTTCATTTTTCGGACTCAAAGAAGATTCCAAAATTATTTAAATTTATGAGGAAAATTTCAAATTTATAAGCTCTTTTTTCTGAGTCATTTCTGAGTACAAAGGGGGCTCTTTTGGACGGACCACTTTCATAGGAAAAAGTGGAAAAATGTTTATGTTTTTGTAGCTCATTTTTGAGTCATTAATGATCATCTTTGTTTGCTGGGATATAATAATGCCTATTTAATTTAATCGAGGGGGTGTCTGAGCTTTTTTTCCATATTCGTTATCGTTCGGCTTTGGGAAGATTTTTTCCATATCAACTTTTTCACCAATATTTTATGTATTTGAAATTAGTGGCCTCCACGGGTGCACGCTATGGCAATATGGGCTACTACAACCGAACCATTCGATTAGCTACAAATTGGGTTGTTAGCACTATTCTGTTTTCTCTGTGTAGCAGACGAATTGAAATCCGCTGTCTATTAAAGTCGTAAGTAGGATATGTATGAAGGTAACCCATAGTATAGACGATAGGATACCTTACTGTGGGCTTTTATGATGAATCCTATGACTCGTTAGTGGATTTTAATTGAAGCTTACGCCATCATAAGCATTAATGGGAGTAGCAAGCGAGTACGTTTTGAAAAAGAACACATCGCTCATAAAAAGCGTATATCCGTAGAACTAAATAGTATATCGTATATCTGAAGAACTAATAGACCTTAAGGTTTCGGATAACGGAGAAGATCACGTAGTCCTATCACCTACATGTAGTCTAGTATGTCACCGCCTAAGTTCTTATGTCGAATGCTCCGTAGTGTCGGGCAAATCAAGAATGGTAGGTGGCATACTTCCTCAATATGATGCAAAATTGTACATCGCGCTCCCCATAGAATAGTTTTTCGTGACTTCTCATGTACCGTCTCAGTCTCGTGATTCTACATGTGCGCAATCCACGGCAGATTCCGCTTTTAATGACTTCCCAACGGTACTAAGAATGACACCGCTGAGGATTTATCTAAATCAGGAGCTACCCTTTTTTTTAAGAGAGGCAACACTCAGGAAACTCTTCCTATTCATAACTTGTTGTTTTCTTTGGAAAAGGGATAGAGGAGAGATGAAAGGTGGGGAAAGAGGAAGAGTTTCAAATATGACAACACTGTAATTGCAGATGTTAAATCTTAGAACAGTTGTTGGGCGCCATCTGTAGAAGAGTTGATTCATAGCTCTGTTATGTTATTTTGCTACGGTCGTTTGATAATTAAAACTGCCAAGAAAATTCTTTTGTCATAATTTGGGTGACCTATTTAAGGGGTCCCCAACCTCCGTTGACAATCCACAATCTCCTGGTTAGGGTCTGTAAGGTGTAATGCGACATCTCTTTTGTATTTAGGTTGGTCCATATATTTTATGGCAATTAAAACTGACAAGAAAATTCGTGTGTAACGATTTGGGTGACACTTAGAATTTTGATAATAATTATTTAGGTTACAATTTATTTTAAAATCTTTTCGAATATAAGAAAATATGGACCTAATAAACCGCTGCTTTATTTTTTTTAATTTTCTTTTCAGTTTCGTTCCAAATAAAATTGTACAGAACTAGTTCCTAACATGGAAGCTTTTTCAATGTCCCTTTTGGCTGATAGTGCTTATAATAATACCATAAACAACAATATTATTAACAATAACAACAATAATACCAATATGCATCATCACAAAGATCATATGTTAGCAGCTGGTAGTACACCCAGTACAACAGCCTATATGTATGAAACGCCAACAACTCAAAAATCCGAAATGTCAATGGCCAAAAGTGATTATAGTACATTTACAACGTGTGTACAACAATCGGCCTTACTAGATCATCGTACTGCCATAGATGCTAATTTAGATGCTGGAGTATCATTGGGTGCTTTATGTGATCTAAAATTTTCGGGAGGAGGTGGATCGATAGGTGCTACATTGGTGAATGAAACAACGCAAACTTCAAACTATAAAGTTTTACCACCTTTAATGACTGGTATAGAGGCTAATCAGATAATTACAGGTTTACAAAAAGTGAATGCTACAACACCCACAGGTATAAATGTACCCACATTCTCTAATATTTTATTTAACCGAGATGCTATACAACAATCTTCAACAACAGCAACAGCACAACAACAATATTTAACACTAAAAGATAATGAAGTACAAAATACTGCCGAATCAACACAACAACAACAACATTATATAACAAATACTGAAATTGCCACTACAACAACACAAATGTCACCACCTAATGAATTTGTAGGAAGAGGCATTAATGCAAGTGCTAGAAGTGTAGAGGGAAATTGTGGAAATAATTTATTAGATTATTGTATTGCATCCCCATCCTCCTCAGCTAGCCACAATTTGAATAACTCTTCAGAGAGCTCTACAAATCTTAATGGTTTAGAAATTATCAATAATAGATCTCTAAATGAAAATCATATAACTACCACCACTGCAACAACAATTGCTGCTGCTACACCAACAACAAATGTTGTGAATCAAACTGCCAACAATAACCACAATCAGTCACAACAACAACATGAACAACATGCAACAACTTCTAGTACAGGAACAACTTTACACAGCATTGAAGAATTAGCTGCTAGTTCCTGCACACCAACATCATCTACCACCTCCTCGATTAACACTTTTGTCAACAACAATAATGCTTCTCCTTCAACGGCTACATCAGTACCTTCAAATAATGTTAATAATGCAAATGATGCACATCAACAGTCACAACAACAACATCACCATGCTCAAGATAATATGCCAAATTCTTCAAATAACTTACAACAGCAACATTTACTTCATCAGCAACAATTACAGCAGCAGCAACATAACCATCAGCAATTACAACATCAACAACATCTTCTTAATTCATCTACCATTAGCAGTGACAGTAATGATTCCATTTCATCTTCTGATGAATTTATTGATATGGAATTAAATGAAAGATCGGGTAAGTTTTGTTTTGAGTTCAAATATTATAAAAACTAATTTTCAGCTTTGGATTTATAGTTGGCAATATTTTGTTATTTATGCTGTTTTTAGAGGTTTAAAGAAATAAATAAATTAATAAACTATAATTTATTAAACTTAAATTATAACTAAACTAAACAAATAATAACTAAACAAATAAAATAAGAACTAAAGTTAAATAAAATAAATAAAGTTAAATAAAAATTAATTGTGCACTTAAAAAAAAAACTCGATAAATCTATATCAAAATCTGTTATCTAATCAAGTGTCGTCCTTAAAAAAAACCATAATAATAACATGTTTGGAATGAAACAGCGAACAACATTTGAATTTCAAAACGAAGAAAACAACTAATTTGTTAAAATAAATAAAAATTAGGAAGGTGATAACATATCGATAATAACAATAAACTTATATGTATTTTGTTAATTTCGTGACAACAGTCAAACAATGTTGCTTAAATTTGATTCAAATTACAACTTACCCATATTCATCTTAACAGACTGTTGCTTCAATGCATTTGTATGGAAGTGCTCTTTTCCTTAATTCGTCTTCGCTTAATATAGTTTGGCCTTAAATATTGGAGCCATAAATTCGGTTATTTTTGAACACTCGATACCATTCGATATTTTTAATTTTGATAATCGATAAAACTACTACCAACAACCTACTAAAAATATTACGAAGGGAGAATAGGCAATTTTATGTTAAATTCAAGAACCAATGCCAAGTGTTATAATGGGAAGTGTTATCGGTCCTGTACTTATCTTTTGTTTTCATCCGATATTCCAACGCCTCGAGCAAATCACACACACAGTGCTTTTGTCAGCTAACACGAATACCAGATCGGCTATTGCAAATCTTCATTTATTACTAAACTGATGACAAACAAAGGATATACAGGTCATCATCATTATTTGATTAATCGTACAATTTTGCTCAAATAATTGTTCAAATAATTTAAAATGACAAATTTCGAATACGGAATAATTCGAATTATTTAATATTATTAATCTAAATTGATAAACAAATACTTTTTTTTAGTAGGTTTGAGGTTAAGAAGAAGAATAAACATTTTCTCAAAAGTTATAAACACATTAAATTTGCAAATCTGACTAGATCCAGTTTCTGCCTTTTTCTATGGACAGGCTTCATCAGTGATTTTCCATTAAATTGTATTATTGTTTATATTTTATTGTCAGATTGTCTCTATATGATTTTACTTTCAGAAGTGATCAAACAGACACATACAAACATTCTACGTTAAATTTTTTGTTTATCTTCTTATTTCCTTCGTGTCACCTTTTCACAAATGTTGCCACACTGACGTAGGGTTTTTACGTTCAAGTGCAGGCAATTTGTGCATATAGACCAAATGCAATTAATATTGTAATTAATATGCATTTTTATTAATTCTAATTTAGTAGGTTTGAGGTTAAGAAGCAGAATAAACATTTTCTCAAAAGTTATAAACACATTAAATATGCAAATCAGACTAGATCCAGTTTCTGCCTTTTTCTATGGACAAGCTTCATCAGTGATTTTCAATTAAATTGTATTATTGTTTATATTTTTATTGTCAGATTGTCTCTATATGAATAAACATTTTCTCAAAAGTTATAAACACATTAAATTTGCAAATCAGACTACCACCAATTTATCGAAGATTTAGTCATTTGAATAAAATATCGGCAGCAAAAATCTAGTATTAGTTGTGTTTCATTCAGAAATTTTATTTATCGTAATACATTTTTGGAATCTATCATATTTTCTCGTTTCATAAATATGCATATTTAAATTCGAAGTTAGACAACATCTAAATGTATCTGTGGCGCAGGGGGTAGAGACACAACCTTATAGCCTTAGAAATCTGAGTTCAAACCATGTTCAAACCTTAAATAATTTTAAATAATTATTTTATTGATTCAAATTCAAAGACAATTGATTTTCTGTTGTTAATAGTAGTTTAATGTTATTCAAAATCAAAATATTCAAATTTTCAACCTGAAAAAACTCAAATTTGAAATTTGGCAAAATAAATTTATATCGAGTTTAGCCTAGAGGAAAAGCAATGGGCTGACAAATGGAAGGTCGCCGGTTCTATCCCGGTTCGCGACATAATTATTTTACAATTTGTTTTTTTATTCTAATTAAAAGACACAATTGATTTTCTGTTGTTGATATAATTATATTTATAGACAAAATATTCAAACCTGAAGAAATTTAAATATGAAATTTGACTAAAAAATTTAAATAGAGCTTAGCTTAGAGGAAAAGCAATGGGTTGACAAGCAGAAGGTCGCCGGTTCTATCGCAGTTAGCGTCATAAAAAAATTTTAATTTTTAAATAAATTTTGTGGAACGTGTTATTCTATTTATAGAATTTACAATCCACAAACATTAAAGTACTATATTAACACAACAAAAATTCAAAAATTGTACATTTTATCTTATAAAAACGTTTGTTTATCTCCTTTAGGTAAATCGGGCTGACACTCTTGGTAAATAAAATAACACGCTCTCTTTAGTTTGATTTAGCTTTACACTTATTTATTTAACTCTGTATTACTTCAAACTCTAATAACTGACTATACAAAGCTTCGTAACGTTTGCTCTTTTATAGTTTAAGGGCTGTAACTGTAGAACATAGTAGAAAATGCAAGAGCTACTATAGTTATATGTAACTCTTATGTTATTCATAACAGAGCCCAACTACTTAACATTATTTATGGCACTTGACCTTAGCATATGCTGAGGTGCAGTGGAAGCTCCAGCTCAAATCTCTGGGGGGGGGGGGGGGGGAAATTTTGGTAAAAAAAATATTTTTTTTTTTAATTTTCACAAAAAATATTTTTTAACTTGGAATACTTTGTATAGCTAAAATTGGTGTTCAATTTGGGGAAAATTATCAAATTTGCTATAGACTTTCCGTACATATTTGGGTCTAATTTTTGTATTATTTTAGCTATGTGACTGGTTGATATATCACTTTAAAGCTACTGAAAGCGTGCCTGAAGTTGGTCTGCAACTCATTCTTTAATTTGATAATTTCTGGTTTATTAAATTAAAAAATTTTAATTTTTAAGAATTTTTCTACAATTAATTAATTGTTTCTATCCTTTAATAATTGAAGCCATGATTGAGCCACGTGAATAGTTACTATTTTAAAATGAACTTTAACCATTTATCGTTATCAAAGGTCTAAAGCCATTTTATCTTAATACGCGGTTCGGGATACTTTATCGTAGCCTTTTAATATTTTTGTATGATTTCTTAGTTTTTTATCAATGACACTGTCAAATATCAGTTTGGTATTCCTTTTGGTTCCTGAGTTATAGTATAGTATTAAATAAAAAAAAAACAGTTCGATTTTTCAGCATTTGTATGAAAAAATACCCAATAAGAGTGCCAGTATAAGATTTCGTAAAGGCAAAAATAAAGTATTGAGGAACAACATAAGCTGTTCGTTTACTTCCTACAAGTTACTACTTTTACTACAGCTGCAAAATTTCAATATAAAAAGTAAACAAAACTTTCCAATTGTAGTAAAAGTAGTAAGAATTTCGACTAATCGAACACACCGCATATATTTTTTCAGAAATTTTAAAGAATACATTTTTCGATATACATATGACGATTTAAATCGCGGATTTCATTAAATTAAACTTTGCAAATTTTACGAAAAACGTCGCCGGAGTCTGAAAAGTCCTCACAATTTGATTGAGATGATTACAAGGATTTAACTCAGATATTACTTTTTAACAACCATACAAAAAGTGAATATTTCCTGAAAAGTTTTGAAATTATTTTCATTATTTTTATATTCACTTTATTTATTAGAAGCTGATTTTTTATATATATATAATCCTTTAAATTTTTATACTTCAGTTATAAATTTTAACTAAAAACTTCTAATATTTAAAAAAACTTCTTGTTTTATAATAATTTTTTCGGAATGTTTCGCAGATCTCCTAGGATGCGATTAGGGACGCTCAGAGGTTCGTGATCAGCATTTGGAAAACTTTGTATAATTAAATTTTCATATCGGTTTTGGTATAGCTGTGGGAGTCAGATGTCGTTATTAACAAAAAGAATTACTGGCCAATTTTGCTTTGACGCTACACCAACATTCCGTATTTTAAAGTTAAAACACTTTGCAGGTTGGGAGGAAGTGCAGGATCTAACGCTAGTCAATTACTCGCAGGCAATCAAAAATTGAGTATTTCAAAAGAAATTATTTCAGGAACATAACTATATACTCTACGATATCAACATGTATACTCAGGATTTCCGAAAGACAGACTGGAATAAGTTCAATACGATCCTTTGGAAAGACCTAAAAAAGAACTCCACCATATCTTTCCGAATGAAATTTGGAGAATTTCAAGTGAAATTAATTGTGAATTCTATTTGGAATTTGTCAAATTTGATCTTAAATCTGAACAAAAATAACGGTAATTAATGGTTTTCTTACAATATTGAGAAAATTTTAAGAGAAATTTCGATTTTTTATTTCGAAATGAGAAAATTCTAAAATATAGTAGCATTTACCACTTCAAATTTAGAAAATTCCATTAGAAGTTCAGTTCTGCAATTTTAATGAAAAAAATTCAAAATAAAATTTAGTATTTTTCCCATAAGCACCGTAAGTGGTTTTTCACGTGGAAAAATTTTACTCAAATTTTAATTTAAATTATAAAAATGAACAATTTTTTAATTTTCCCCAAGAAAAATAATAGTCCTGTACATTAAATTTGCGGAAAACAATCTCTACTCAGTTTTCACGTGAAATTCATTGTCGTGGAAAATTATCATTTTTTTTTATATGGAGGAGTATAACAATTTTTTCACGTGAAATCCGAACAACTTACGGTACTTTACTATCAAACAGTATTTTACTTTTAAAGTCGACTTTATATTTAAACGGCTTTGTTCATTTTGTGTATGAAAATCCTAAAGAAATATTTACATTTTTTTTTATTTATTTTTTTTTTTTTATTTATTTCAATCATTGGTACAAATAAGACTTAGAGTCTCTTGAAGCACCTCAAACATTTTAAGTCACAGTGATTAAATGCTTAAATAAGATACATAAAATCTTAAAAATAGACAGTAATAATAACAACAAAACTAAAAAAAAAAAAAACGGAACAACATAAACGATTAATCTTTGAACAAATTCATAATTGCCATTTTAAAAAACAATACACGGGGTTCGGATTTAATTTGATTAGGTAAAGAGTTCCACAATTTCACAGCACTAACAAAGAACAATCTTGAGGATGATAAGTAATTATAAGCAGGCGTAATAATATTGCTTGTTCGACTTGATCTGGACATATTAATTTTCCGGTACAAATAATCAGGTTCCTTCGTATATATAATTTTGTGTAAAAATATTAAATTTCGAATGTTTAGATATGAAGTTAGATTACATCCCAATATTTGAAGGGAGTATTGAGATATTCTATCATATTTTCTCTTGTTGAATACAAATCTAGCACAATTATTAATAACCATTTGTAATTTAGTATTAGATGTGGCATCGAGGTTTCCAAAAACAATTGCTCCATAAGTCAAAATTGGTATAAGTAACGTTTTCACCAATTTGAGCTTAGTGTGACTCGGAACAAACGCTGATGCATACCAGAGTTTCCGTAGAGCACAATACATTTTAGTAATTGTATAATTAATATGATCCTTGCAATTAAGCTCAGAATTAATTAAAAATCCAAGATTTTTTACCACTCTCACATATTCAACTACTTCATTCTGCATGGTGATATCTGGCAATATTTCAGAAGAGCAACTGCCAATTAATAGGGCTTGAGTTTTCGAAGCATTAATTAACAGATTATTTTCCAACGACCAACGGCAAATTTCGTGCAAGTCCTCATTAAGTCGGCAACCCAAATCTTCCATAAGTCCAGGAGGGCGCGAAAGATATATTTGGGCGTCGTCTGCATATAAGTGAATATTAGAGCTTTTACAGCAGTGTACTATATCATTAATAATAATACTAAACAGAATAGGACCAAGAATTGAACCTTGAGGTACTCCTGAAAAAACAGGTTTCATAGTTGAGAAAGACTCCCTACAACTAACCCTTTGTGACCGACCTGACAGATACGATCTGATAAGATTAGAGGCAAAATTACTGAAACCGAAATACTTAATCAGTTTTATCAATAATACATCATGATTAACGGTATCAAATGCTTTAGAAAAGTCTATAAGAACCATGATAGTGAGATGGCCTCGATCAAAAGATGGACGTATGTCCTCTAGGACTTTAAGTAAGGCAGTACTGCAGCTTCTCCCTGCTCTGTAACCAGATTGATTTTCAGTAAGAAGGTTATTGCTTGCCAGATGTTTGATAATTTGTTTCGAAATTAAAAGCTCAAATGATTTGGAAATACTTGATAAAATACTGATTGGCCGGTAGTCTTCAGGTAAAGTAGGTTGATTCTTTTTACCAACAGGGATGATATTTGCAATCTTCCAAGATTCTGGAAATTGTGACGTCGTTATTATGTGGTTAAAGATATGGGTTAAGGCAGGCAACACAAAGGGTAAAATAAGTTTAATAAATTTAATATTTATACCATCGTATCCAACAGCATTTGATTTCATTGAAGTAATAGCTTTTCCAACATCCTCGACAGTAAATGGTTCAAAATACAGTAAATTACCCTGATACAGCAGACTGGTATTCTCATTAAATGAATTTGCATTACTACTAACTGTAGATTTCAGGAAAAAGTCATTCATGATTTCAGGGCAAATATCGCATTCAGTTTTCTTTTTTCTAACACCAATTTGGTCAAGATTTTTCCATAGCTCACTAGCTGGAATATTCGCATTCAGTTTACTCTGATAGTATAATTTTTTCATGTTGTTAGTAACAACATGTACTTTGTTCCTAGCCACACGATAATTTTCCCAGTTGTTGTCGTTTTGCCTTAATCTCCACATCGCATAAAGTCTGTCACGCCGTTTGATAGCTGATTTAACCTCATTATTAAACCATGGCTGTTTATGATTATTGATTTTAATTTTACGCACAGGAACGTGTTTTTCATATAGTAACAATACGTTACTAACGAAGAAATTAAGTTTGTCATTACTATTTTCGAAAAACCAGCAGTTATTCCACAGAGTATTCGCAGCATCTTGACTAAGTTGTGGATTATTAATATTTTTAAAATCGCGGATAAAAATATGAGAATCAGTTTTATCGTAAAACATATTTATGTCACAAGCAAAAAACAGAAAATCATGGTCAGAAATTCCGGCAAGAGAAAATTGATCAAAATGAACGGTAGTTGAGACGACAGAGGAACACATCAGATCAAGCAAAGCTGGTTTATCGTTGGGCGCAAAGCGAGTATGCCAACAGTTAATAACATTTAGTCCACAAGAACTTATACCATCTAAAAGGTTTTGTGATCTGACATTGTCGTATGATAAGTCAATATTAAAATCACCGCATAATATAATGTTTTCATAGTGTACAATAAAATTATTTAACTTCTCAAAAAGATCAGTAAGCGGATTCAGTTTATGAGGATTGTAAACACACATCACACATATTTTAATTGGTTGAAAATAAATTAACCAATCAGAATGCTCCAAAAATAAACTAGGTCAAAGCATGCTGCCACCCAACATTTTAACTAAAGTCAACAAAAATATACATTTGGAAAATTTAAATAGTAAGGGCGTTTATTTTTATTTAAAAAATTTTCAATTAAAATTGGAATTTTGTATTAAAAAATGCGAAAGTTTAAAATGAAATTTCTTTTTGTCATTTGAAATTAGAAAAATTTCAAACGAAATTGATCTACATAAAATTTTGAAAATCTATTTTGAAATTTAGATCTTTTAACTACATTTCTCCACAAACTTTAATTTTTTTATAATCAAAATTTAATGAATTTGTTAAAATATCTGTTGAGATTTTTTAAATGACGACTGGTTAAATGAAAATAAGGAAAAAATTTTATATTTCAAATTATTTTTCATAACAAATTTGTATTTCTTTCACTTTATCCTTTTTTCTCCTCTTTTTTCTCTCCTTTTTCTCTCATTTTTCCTTTTTTCCTTTTTTTCTTTTTCGATTTCGCTGAGGGGGGGGGGGAGTTTCCCTATCCCCCCCCTGGAGCCGCGCATGCTGAGGTGTATACTTAAATGAAGTGTTACGTTGCCAGATTGACGTGTTTAGTAAATCCCGTTTCTTGGGATATTCTCTTCCAAAAAATTTTAGGGTTTCCTTTACTAGACTAATCAAAATTCGTAGCATTGACGCCCACGTAAGCCTGTTCGTCCCGAATAGGCACAGATGTTCCCCTTCCATAGTTGGCTAGTTTCTACAGAAACTAAAAAATTTTCACACTTCATTTTAAATACTTCGCTGTTGTATTTCGATATTTTATCAACCACGCCATTGACTTGCTTGACTGCTTAATAGGGACCATCCCAATGAGTTTGTGGTTTAGGTAGCAATGCTTTCTTTCGTTGAGGGTAAAATATAGAACCAACTGACCCTCGTTGCATCCCACGAAGTTTGTAGCTCGGTCGTTTTATTTTTCGTTTCTACCACACTTTCGCTGGTTCTAGTATCGATTTCTGTAGCTTACCGGCATGCTTTTAAGAATTTTTTAAAATAATTAGCCCGCCACGAATCGAACCCTCGATCATTTGGTTGGAAATAAACTGTATTAAAATCACTTCTTATTCATAACTTTTAGAGCAATTACGCTTTAGGAGCAAAAATTAGGTGATTTTTTTGGAAGTTGTTAAGAATTATTTCTAAAAAAGCTGTAAAAATATACTAACGGAAACTTTGGAAGCAATGAAAGAAGTGATTTCTTGGAAGTTGTTCAGAATGACTTCTAAAAAAGCGATAAAATACATTAACGGATACTTTTGAAGCAATGCAAAAAGTGGTTTCTAAAGCATGACTTCTAATTTGTTTTGTTAGGTTGTTATTTAATTGATTAATCAAAAAATTTTAAATAAGCAATTACATGATAGTTCGAAAAAAATTTTGTTAGTCGTTTAATCGGTCAAAATGAGAACCCTAATAATTAACAACTTTAATATTTGTACACCCTGAATGTCCTTGTTCAGTCCTATTTCCACTTGTCACTGGACAGGTAGTTTCAGATCGTTGCTCTCTTTACTACTCACAGGGTAGGTCACTGAATAGGTTCTTGCAGACCGGTCCTGTTTTCAGCGGTTACGGGACAGGTACTCGCAATACAACTGACTCCTGTTTTCCCACAGAGTAGTTTCAAGAAAAATCATGGCCCTATATTGGGCGTCATTTTTAAAATACTTTAATAATGCTAAATTTTATGTTAAATGTACCTTAAATTTCATGACTTTATTAAAAGTAGCAGCATTTAAAATTTTTAAATCATCCTATCATATGTTTCACCCTAAAAAATATTCTTTTGCAATATGTTAATAAATTCTCCAATACATAATTATATTTATATAGAAAACCTTCAAATGCCACATTAACTTTCCAATGCTACAACACCCAAACGAATTGTGTATAAATCCCGATTAGCATCATTAACCTTGACCTTAAAGTTTCCATTTGCAACAATAACAATAGAAAATAAAATTTTTAACTTTACATCCCCATTACAAATTAATCTTCCATAAACTAACAGCATAACTGCATTGAATGCATTAATTTATTATTTAAAATAAAGCACAAAACACACAAACATTTTAAATATATTTAATTGAATGAATAGAGAGAGAGCACTTTATTATTTGTTGTTTTTTTTGCGTGGAATAGTTAGTGTCTCAACGACTTTATGCCAGACAGTCGCTGTCAGTTTGATACAAGCATGATTTTGTTTTGTTTTGTATCTACTTGTTGGCCTTTAGACGCAGTAAAACTAACAACTACAACACACACAATCTTCACGCTGACATTCATCAATGTCAGTGTTGCATTAAAAAGTATTAATGAAAACAAACATAAACGCACAGCAGCGGCAACAGCATGCAACAATTTAAGAAAAGTGCAAGATGAATGGAGGGAAAATATAAAACACAAACAAACTTGCAATTAATCTAATGTTTTTTTTTTTTTTAAAGACCTTCAATATTTATAAAAATGTATACAAATAAATATATTAGAAGAGTAGGGAGGGGAAACCACACTGTATTAGCAGTGGAGTTGAGATGAGTAAAACATTTTTTTTTTATTTACTATTTCCAAGTATTGTGTGGTAGTATTACGGAAAACAGGGGGTGAAAGTGTGTTTTTGTTTTTCCTTAACTAATGATGACATTGAGTTTTGTTTTTCGATAAGTGGGTTAAGGTTAAATAGTTTATATATACTTGTTGCACTAAGGAAGAGATGGAGGTGGAGGCTGGAAAATTGTTAGCGGTTTCCCAATCAAAACATCTCTTTATTCTCACTCAATAACATTTGTTATGTCAAAGCCTATATAAAAAAGGGGGAAGCTAAACTAAGCCAAATAAGTTCTTTCAAATGATATGTCTAAAATTGCGTTGATATTTAGCCTTTAAAGAAATTCCCATTAAATTTCGCAAATAGGCGAGCTTTTTCTTCTAGCTTTGATCTTTTAGCAATATATTCTTTTCCTAAAATCTTATAGAACTGTTTCTGGAACAGTGAAATCCTGTATTTTTACTTTCCATGGAAGCAGTGGTATAAGAATCTTCTGGAATAGATCCGGTGGTAACCGGTTCTAAAAATGCTTGCCACAATTAAACCACAACAAAAAGATACCAAGAACATAGTGTCAGATAGTAGGTGTACTCCCATACGTTGCCGCGGGAATCCAAAACAGCCCAATGGTATTCCCGTACTATTGTATATAAATTGTGTGATATTTTATATTATCACTAGGCTGAGGTCGATTTTAGAACTTTAATTTCTCCAACATATCCAAGTTTCATTGAACTCAGGGTGCTTAATTTAAATTTAATTTTATCGGGATATACATTAATTGCATTAAAGAGTTACATGTGCTAAAATCCCAAAACTTATTTAACAATTTGTGAAAAATAATCTGTTGAAGGGGACATGCCTTCCGGATTTAATTCTTGCTTAAGTAAATCGTCTGGGGATGACGTTTTTAGAATTTCCAGAAATATTTGTTAAGTTAAATTACAAACTCAATGAGAATTTCTTTTTCTCGTCTAGGAGCGTTGTTAAACATTTAAAATATCAAAAAAAAAAAAAAACAAAGCAAATTGTTTTACCACAATTTGCTTTGTCATCTTCCAATATACTACTCTGTTGTTTTGACAGATCTAGCAGTGTAGTGACATCCATTCATGTTTTAACTTTGGAATACCTTCCTTGTAAGACTACCAAAATTCGATGCGTTCAGAAAAAACAGATTGTTGACAGATTAAAAAATTTTTACCATTAGAAACTCGAAATAGATCAAAAGTTATTTTTTGTTGAGTATACCCATTTTAAAGGCCACATTTTCTATAACTTTAGTCCATTCAGGATATCGCGAGTACAATAAAAGTTACTGTATTTAAAATCTTAAAACCTAATACAGTTGATAAAATATTTTTTCTCATAGTGTAGTTTCTGTAGCTACTAATTGCGACATCAACTTCCACATTTGTTGTTTTTTTTTCCATATACAATTTTAATTTAGCTGTCTATTAATCGGTCCTTAAAGTTTAACCCAGTTTTCGCCGACCGGTGATTATAATCCCAGCACTTTTACTCTTCATAACTTGCTAATGAAATGTTTTTTTATTTAATTTATTTTTTGTATCAATTATTATAGGTCCTGTTTGTTTAATATACTCAGTATAAAAACGCTTTTTTTAACACTTGAAAAATATCAGTCGTGTACTTAAAAATTTAGAATTTTCTTAATTAGGCCCAGAATAGCTTTGATATAAATTTGTATCAAATAGGTCGACGGGAACTGGTAACGGCGAAAAATGGGTTAAAAAACGTGTGTGGATTCTCGTTTGAAACCGTTGGAAATTAGTTACTCTGGAAATTCCTGATTGATTAGTTTTGGCTTATCGGTTCTTGGTACTTTAACCCCTTTAGAAACTCTATATTTAATAATTAGTTTTGTTAGAAATTTTCTCTAATAGAGATGAAATTATTATCCATTTTCAAACCCACTATGGAATCGTAAAGTTGGCAAATTTGCGTTTCTTTACAAATACAAAAATATACCGACATTTTCAAGCAACCTAGACTATGTTTTGCGCTATGTTGATAAAGCAGGTTTATTAGTTTCTTTATCTATCTCTGTTGAGAAACAAAATTTTTTAAGAAAATCTTTAAAATATTGAATAGCTTTAACGAAAATCAAGAGCAAAGTGTAATAGAACTGGCATATTCACTATCTGGTTTAGGCTTTATGGTCGGTATGATACACTAATGCTGCTTTTGAAATATATAAATTAATCTTAAGCCTGGTGGTATTAGGTTAGTGGACTAAGACTGCTTTAGAAATATTGCGATTGCTTGATTGATTAAGATTAAGATAGCGGAGAAGGTCATCTAATCTCACTTACGATATCACCGATATCCTGTATCTGATCGCCCAATGTCCTATGTCGGATGCCCTGTAGTGCCGGACAATCACAGACAATATGATTTACGGTCTCCTCCTCACCTGATATTCCACAGCAACGGCATCGTCATGTCTACCTATCAGCCAGTGACCGGTCCGCGCGGCCGTCAGCTTCGAAGCGTCTCTCCTAATCCTGAGGGAAAGATTTAGTACGCCCTAGATAGTGAATGGACCACAAAAGTCTCACGGTGCTACAAGTGCCTAGTCCAACCCATCTTTTACTCGCCCTAAAGAGGTAGTGCTCGAATATCTCACCCTTAATGGTCCCAGTGGTGTAGCGACTGGCATCGCTGTAGAGACATTTCAGGCAGAACCTGCCCTTGCTAACTCATTAGCCCGCTCACTAGCGTAATAGTCCCTGTGACGAGGGATCCATACCAACGTAATCTGGGACTGACAACTTAGCTTAGACAGTTCTTGCCTACACTGTCCGACGAGGATAGAAGATGTAATGTAGAAGCTCAAGGACAGCCGGCAGTCCATTAATGAAGACAGATACCATGGCTCACTGAGCCCCGACCATACACAAGAGTCTACAGGCTTCCGTGGTAGTCAGAATCTCTGCCTGAAATACGTTAGCATGGTTAGGTAAACTGAAGGAGCCCTGTATGTCGCATTCATTGGAGAAGATCCCAGAGCCTATTCTACAATTAATCTTCGAGCCGTCGGTGTATACCCCGATGTCCAATCCCACCGTTAGATCCCTCCAATCCCATTGCCCCCTAGAAGGGAAACCGAGCCGAAAGGTTCTGCAGAAATCGATTCTAGAAGTAGAATCCTTAGTTTAAGCTGCGGCGGAAAGACTAGGAGATGCAATCCGTATTGGACCGCATATCGAATCGGACATCAGACAAAACAAGTGTGAAAATGACGACAGGGTGTCTAGGTGGAACATGAATATAACGGAAAAGTCGTTATATTCGTGTTCCACCATGACGCTGAAAAACCTAAATTTATATTTTTTTACGTTTTTCCATTTACTGTTTTTTATTAATTTTTACTTATTTTGCTATTTTCGATATTTTTTATAATTTTTTTTTAATTCTATTTTTTTTTCTTGTCATTTGTAGTTTTTGAAAATTTACTAGTAAATGCAGTTCGATACGGATTGGAGCTTCTAGTCTTATAATCTTCTTCAACCCTCTCTACTGTTTTGAAGATGACAGTAACATTTACCATGAATATTTCTTTGTTCCTAGGCAAAGGCTGGAGATGTTTTGGGAAGAAGCCAGATTATGAATAACACGCTCAATCGGGATCTTTTAACTATCATCGAGGGAGGTCTTGAGGATAACGACAATTTTAATGCACGCAAGGCCCAGTGTGGTGTTTTAAACCATAGAGCTTTGGTATCAATAATGTCATTTTTTTTACATATGGATGAAATCGATATTGAGAAATTAGGAACTCTTGATGTTCTGGGCATAAGAATTCAGTGTAATGTCCGCTGGGCAATATATGCTTTTCATGTGACGAAAGAAGAAGCCAAGTGTCTTGATTTTCTCAACCTTTGCTAGAATTACTTAACTTTATCGGATCTTCTTTGTATATAAATGTATCGGGTATATAGGTCCGACCGAAAGTGGAATAAAACTGAAAGTGGGATTCCAATAGCTTCAAAAAGGTATGCAAAGTAGAGCGTCGGCTCTTATCAAAGTTAGTAAGTTATCTAATTTCATTGATTCATTGGAGCATCCTCGGAACGTGGGTTGTGTATTACGGTTTTGCCGATATTACAATGGAAAGTGTTCTATTTATATAACTGAACTTATCTCTAAAGCCTGAGTATTAAGATGTTCGTAACACTCGTTTATCTAGTAAAGCACAACCATTTGTGGTCGATTGCCCAGTAGATGGCACAAGGCATTACGGACATAATTCATTTATCTGTCGAACTAAACGTATGTGGAATAAATTCCTAGCGTAAGACTTTTCTGAAGCTTAAAATAGCTATGTTGGTATGGCATACATATTAACGAAAAGTTTTGACAGCACGTTTTAAATAACAATGATAGACAGTCACACAGAAACAGTTAATACAGAGGAATTCAAATCAAATGTCCACAGACACTACTTTCTCTTTTCTCCTATCCATAACCTAATTTCCTGATATCAGCACAATACACTACATTAGCAGCTGACCATTCCTGGTGACGATCTAACGTAAAAATCATTATTATTTGATCGGCTATGCGTTCATTTAGCTATTGAATGGTGAATTAAATGTCCTTTATAAACCCGCAGATAAATCGTCAAACCACAATTAATAACCACGCAGAAACTTGGAAGCGGTAAAAATGATTAGTGCTTCTTTTCTGTTTACTCTACTGCTTCAAAAGGTTTATAGCTTGCAGTAATGTGTTAAAAAAGGCAATAGAAATTTGTTTACTACACTTTATCGCTCTAAGAAAGCATGAAAGAATGACAATGATAACCGAATTTACTTCCTCAAGGCTGTGATTTCATGCCATTATTTGGAGCTATGAAACAAGTGCTTTCACGGGAGCTATCTCGAACAAAAATCTTGCCTTATATCACCAATAATTGAAGCGCTGCACTGTTTACTTTCCCTGACGAACCTACTTCCAAGCAAGCAGTACTTTTTGCTGGGAAGTTTGTGTTGAATTAGTATTGCTTTAGAAATCAGCCAATGAATCATATATTTGTCGAATTAAAGTTTTCTTTGAAACCCACGAATACAACATAACTTTTTCGGATTTAACATTGAATCGATAGTTCATCGATGATCCTAAAGTGCATTTATGTAGTTACCACAGTGAAACCATGAGTTTGTTGGATTAACGTTGCTTTTACAACCCATGATTTATTCTTAAATTTATTGGATTCAGATTTATTTTGGAACACTGGATTCAATTATTAGCTTCTCGTATTAAGCATTCTTTTGTAATCCACTATTGAAGCGTTTGTTTGATGGGCTGAGGTGTCTTTTTTTAATTTGTCGAATTAAAGTTGGTTTGCTTTATCATAACTACTCATAGGTTTCTCGGATAAATGTTCTTTTTGCAATCCATGGTTGAATCATAAACTACCCAGGCAACAAATTTCTGAGCGTTCATAAATTATAACTCATAAAAGACTGAAAAGTATGATCATTTTGGGAGTGCTCAAATTTTGGAGCCATAAATGAAACATAATAGACTCTTATGCAATTTTTTTTAGTAGTCATAAATGACTTAAAAATTAATCATAAATATGGCTCAGAAAATTCTGAAGTTTCCAATAATGCTCATAATTAGTAGTCTTCTATGAGTCGTTGAAGAACGTTCAGAAAGTGAAAAACACCCTTACATAGCTATGATTTCAGAAGGTATAAGGGCTCTGTTATGAGTATTTTCCGATTCCAATTGTACACTGGGTAATCCAATTTTCATTTAGAAAGGAACTACATACTCAAAGGTTAAGTTAGTTCTAATGGAAGCCAGCCGAACGGTGAGCTTACCTGGGCGTTATGGAAAAATCACGACCAGAAAAACCTAAAAGCAAATTCCCTCAAAAATTTTACGACACCGAACAGAGACACATCTTGCAGATGGTCCAGATTCATGAAGAAACTGCTTCCCAGATATCTGAGTTACCGCTCCCTCAGTCTCATTCACTCACAAAGCTCGATACCATGGAATAAGAAGACGAGTGTATAGGATAAGATCGTCTTCTTAGGGATAAGAAGACGAGTGTATCGGATAAGATCGTTTTCTTATACGATAAAATTAGCCCACGATCTATGTAAAGCCGTTGCTGACAAATTCATCACTCATGCTTATAACGTGCCTAGGATCCATTACAGCCTGACTGAGTGCCCAAGGGATTTAAAGAAGTCTGCCACGTGCATAGACCTACTTGAATTGGAGTCCAAGAAGGAAGAGTCACTACAAAGATGTTCTCGTTGTTTAGACCTCTGCCTGGAAAACGCTACAATCTAGTGGAAGTCTAGTTCGCGTAAATATACTTCTGATACTGTTCAAGTCTTCATCTTCGAACCGGTTATTCAGATCGAGATTTCACCACTCTGAATAACAGAGTCAGTATTTTAGGCCTCCCTGGTCGGTACAAGCACCTCAAAAGTACTCCGAAAACTTGCGAATGGTTAAATATAGAATGTTTTACGATCTAGTTACGTACCAGCAACCGACTAAATCAAGTTAATTATATTCAGTTTCAACTGAACCATAGTCTGCTAGATTTAGTTGCCTTTAATAGCCATTATTTGCAGGATCAGTTTTTGGGATTTACATCCTTTCAGAAACTCTAAATTAAAACATCACTACTTCCGCATTATCTTCTTCCAGCAATTCTAAAAGAAATCTACCTTTAGGATCCGTTATATAGTAAGAACTAAGAATAAAGTTTTTCAGAAATTTTAAAAAATATTTAACACAAAACTCATTCTTAGTTCCTACTATAAAACTGGCTCTTAAACTTTATCTTCCAGTATTTATACAGAATCTAAATGAATTACTCTTTTAATATCTTCGCGATCGGACTATATCCCATAATAAAATCAATGAAAGTTAATTAAAAAGAAAAAAAAAACAACACATTGTTGATACCAATTTTTCACGTCCCCAATTGCATGACTACCAACCCCTCCCTACAAACTAAACAGCTAAACAAAGTGCATGATACAAGTTTTACAATTAGAACATGACGCTGACGACTGGCAATTTGTGTTGTTTAATTTTTTTATTTTCACAAATTGCATTGAAAATTTAGGTCAAGCTCAAGCGGTGTTTCTAATATACTCGAGATTGGATACAAGGATGCACACTATGCGAGTGATTCTCTATAAATACAGCAGCAACAACAACAACAACAACAACATTATAAGCTAGCATTACATTATGCAAACAAACACACATATAAAACCGAATATTACATACCGACACGACTAAAACAAACAAACAAATACATACATAAAATAAAGGCCGTTTAAATATATTTATAAGTTAAATGTTGTTGTTGTTTATTGCTGTTTGTTTAGTTCTATGTAGGGGCAGGGCATTAAAGTATAATTTCTTATTTGGAAATCTTTTAAAAATTGTTTGCTGAATTTAAGTTCTTATGAAATGCTATAAATGACCCTTTAGAAAAACGTGTAAGTCCATACAATATAATCGAATTCGTGTACTTCACATTGTGTGTACTTACGATATGGAACACTTGTGTATAACAATTGTATATGAAACTTAAAACATTTGAAATTTTCCAAAAATTTTGTCTAACTTACATGCCACTATACTTGTGTTTACTTACGAAGTATATTGGCTTGTGGGCCCTTACAATGCTGCCATACTGTGGGTAAAGTTCCTAAGCCAGCTTGTGTTAAGGGTTTGTAAGTACTCGGTGAAACATGTGTGTATCCCCGAGTACTTGGGATATACAAGTATCCCACACAATGTGAAATACACGACGTATACGTTTTTCTAAAAGGGAGTTAATAGTTTTCAGGGTTAAGTAGTTAACTTTAAACATGTTACGATTGAGTCAGGAGCTTGGATACTTTCGGAAACTCACATTGGAATCAGCAGTTTCTCAGGTTTATTATCTTTACAGACCTGCGACTGAGTAAGAAGATGTGATATTTTCGTAAACCCACAATTGAATCAGCAAGAGATTCATACTTCCATAAGCCCTTGATTAAATTACTTTTAGAATTTTGTGAATAAGGAGTTGTAAAAATTTTCACCTCAAGAAATCCATGATTGAATCGGCGGTTATTTGAGATTGATTCTCTAGAGACCTAAGGTAAAGTAAAGAGGTTTTTATAGTTTCAGAAATCTACAATTGACTGAACAGTTAACCGAGTTTGGTATCTTTAGAGATCCGCTATGATTTAGGGCGTTGGTACTTCATGAAATTCAGAAGTTAGCCAAGTTTGATATCTTTCGAGATCCACAGTTGAGTCATAAGGTTGTCCCTTTCGGAAACCTAGAATAGACCCAGCAAAAAAAGTAAGGAAAAAGAGGTAGTTAAAGCACTGCAACTGTTGAATAGGGAGTTGTTTTTTCGGGTTTTTTACCGATGAATTTAACATTGGCTTGTAATAGGAAGGAAGTTGTTCTTTTTAAAAACAAATTATGTATAATTGAACCAATGAAAAGGAAGTTCTTTTTCACTTCTTTTTATTTTAATTTAATAAAAAAAACTCATCATGCATCGTGTGGGGTTTGAACCCAGACTTGTTGTCATTTCAAACAGATGCTCTACCCCCTGTGCTATCGCTTGGTATAGATGATAGCTGGCTTTTAGCAGTCTTGTTCAGTAAAGTGTTGTTATCTTCATTTTTTATTAACAAGAATATATTACATGTTGGAAAAATATATAACGTTGTTTTTTTAAAGTGTAAAAATACCAGCAAAAGCTATTACAAATTTATTAGAAATGACCTTGTAGAAAAAAAACTGCTGATAGTAGCGGAATTTTTTTTGCAAAATACTATTAAGATAAGAACAGAAAAATAAAACTTTTAAATTTACAAAATTTTAGTTACATTTGTGTTAACTTTTACTTAATTAAGAGTAATAAATTACCTTGATAAAATCTGCAAAAAATTCTTATTCTACAAGGTAATTCTTAAGTCATTTTTAGTAGTTCTAACTAAAATGTTTAAAGATTGTTTTCTTTTGCTATTTGTGTAATAATAAATATATTTATTAAGAATTTTATTAAAATGGGCTTTTTAAATTACAATTTTTTACATACAAACAAAATTTTAATATTTACCTTTATTATTATGTATTTTAACAAAAAATAATTTAAAAATTAAATTTTTATTTGAAATGTTTATATTTTCATAAAATTTGATATAAATGAAGAGGAAATTAAAAAAAAAATAAATTTAATTAGAAATTTATTAATTCAAAATAAATTTCTAAATCGTTTCAGAAATTAATTGGGTGGATAAACTTAAAAAAAATAAAAATTTACCTAAAAACAACAAAAAGTTAATAATTTTGTAAAAAAAACAGTTCCAAAAATTTTTTTCGACCTGACGGGTTTCGAACCCGCAACCCTCTGATTTCTGTGCCAGCACGTTCCCATGCAACCCCAATACAAAATATTAACTTCCCAGTGTAGAAACGTTAATGACATATCTTTATTTTTTCGACTACCAGTAATGATACCCACTTACCTTCTGCATTATTTTAAAACATATAATCATGAGTTACTGATAATGACTAATTTTTATTATTATTTCAAATAGAAAATAATTTTCCAGATTTTTTTGAAAATTTTTGAAATCTACTTTTAGACTCAATATTTTTTAAACACTGCTAAGGATATATGTAACCACATATTTTTTGATTTTTTGTATGTAGACGAGTAAGCTTACTTGTGTGCAGCAGGTCAATTATGTTTTTATCTATTAAATATTAAATGTCGATATAGCTCAGATGGTACAGCTATTGACTGGCAATCTGTAGACCCAGGTTCGATTCCCGCACCAGCAAATTTTATTAAAAAAAAAAAAAAATTACAATAAAAAATATTTTTGTTTATATAATTTATTTTTTTGAAAATCTATTTTTAGACTCATTATTTTTGTCAGTACTGGCAAGCATATAAGTAATGACATATTTTTAGATTTTTCGTATGCTGGTTTGTAAGCATAACTCATTATTTTTCGCGACATCGCCATTAAAGGTAATAAGAAATGTAATAACAAAAATAACTAGTTACCATTGCCAAGTATGTAGTTACATAACCACATATCTGGTAATAATTTTCTACACTTGGTTCTTATTACCCATGAAAAAGAACTTCTGACTAGCATATATTTATTGCAGTTTTAGATGTAGTTTAAAACCCCTTCCTAAGGGAGTAATTCTTTGTGATGTAATGAAGGAAGTGATTCATTTAGAAGTCATTCAATTTATTTTTGCTGGGGAATCACTGGTTTTTTGAGATTAATATTTACAAAAACATAAGATTGAATTAAGTGATGGTTGAATTCCGTACCATAAGAAACCACAGTGGTTTCAGAAGGTTAACACTTAAAAAAAGACCCCCGCTGTTTGGATTTGATACAATCTGGAGATTTTTGCATTTAGAGGCACACGATAAAGTCTAGAGATTGCTATATTTAGTATTCCACAATTGAGTCTGTGGGTTGACTCCTTTTTAATCAGCTCTTGTCCAAGGCTCAAAGCTTTAGAGACCCACGATCGAGTCTAGAGTTTTAAACTTAATTTGATGTCGAATCAAGTATCGCTTTGGCTTTTAGTTAATTAAAGAGCATACTCAAAATTTTAAAATGTAATTAGTGATTAAATTCATTTATTTTTCTGCAATTATAGTATATATTGCATTACCTGACATTGATCTAGTTTTTTTTTCGTTTCAAACAAACACACACACACACTGAAACTAATAACAAACCTACATATAAATACAGTAAAACTCGGCTAAGACGAACTCCGGGGGAGCAAAGAAATTAGTTCGTCTTAAGCGAAGTTCGTATTAACCAAGGCGAAGTTTGTCTAACACATTTTTTTATTCACAAAATAAGTTAGATTTTTAATATAATTGAAAATTTGAATAACAAATTGTTTAAGACTTTTATTGCATTTTCCATAATAAATTATTTTTAATGGTTTTCTAAGGAAAATAACTGTGTGAAAAATTTGGGATTTGTCAAATTGAAAAATATTTATAAAGGCACATCTACACGAGAGGGAAAATTGCTAGAGATATAGCAAAAAACACCTCTAATTAGCTCTATTGTGAATGATTTAGAGGTGTTTTTTGCTCTATCTCTAGAATTTTTCTCTCTCGTGTAGATGTGCCTTAAGGAATATTCCCAGTTTTTTCGAAGTTCGTATTAAACATGGAGAATAATATGAAATTTAGTGTGTGGGACTCTCACAAGCAGTTCGGTTAAACCGAGGGTTAATCTTAAGCGAGTTCGTATTAACAGATGTTTTTTATATGAAAAATTATGGCAAAACGTCGGGACTTTTAAACTGGTTCGTATTAACCTAGAATTCGTCTTAACCGAGTTCGTATTAAACAAGTTTTGCTGTATATGTAATATAGATTGCACTTGTTCAACATCATCATCATCACGTTAGAACCGAACTGAATAACATGCAACAAGCTTATATAGGAAATAGGTCAAAGTCATCGTTGTAATAATAGAGAATAAGAACAAGAATAGCAAGCGTAAATGAAATAGAATGAATGCATTTTTTTTTGTTGTCGCTTGTTTTCACACATACTAGAACAAGGTTGCCAGACATATATATTTCGGAGTATTTGTTATTGTAATGTTCTATGTATAACACAAAATAAGGCCATGGTTTCCACGACATTGACATACTAAATAAATTGTACTGCCATCTTTCTTTTATTATTCTTCACTGTTATTATGATTTAATTTTTTTTCGAAATTTTTTATATTGGTTTCCCTATTGCTGCCATTTTTATTCTAGATAACTTCAAGGCCATTGTAAACGTAGTCAGTCGCCGCATATCCAACATTCATATGTCCTCCTCTTGATTTATGCTGAACGTAATTGTACATATACTTATTTTGCTGTTGTTATTATGTTTCATTTAAATAACTAAAAGTAACTTTTCTGATTCGTCCTTGTCGGTATTGTTGGTATTTGTTTTGGTATTTGAAGGACATATTAAAATACCACAGGTGTTTGCTGCAAGGTTAATGAATAAATTTTAAAATATTTAAAGGATTTAAAATGATGTGATGAAATCCTTAAGGAATGCAGTGTAATATTAATATTATTCTATAAAGAATGATTAAGGAAATTTGATTATTCGTTATTAATATTCCTGAGTATATTAGATTGTGGATCGAGTTTAAACTTTTTAGATTAAATCATGATTAAATATAATTGTTGATCGAATTTGGCACCTTTAGAAACCCATGATTAACTCGATTTTGGCAGGCTTAAAAATCCGTGATTGCGCTGAATTGTTATTCAAGTATGGTAGCTCTGGAAACCCACGATTTAATCGAAGAGTTGACCGAGTTTGGTACTAAAGCATAGTCGGAACAGGGATTTCACCAAATCTTATTCGATTTTAAAATTTCTTTCAGCTCGTTAAAGCTTAAAGGACCGCTAATTATTATCAATAGCTTTTTTATCTAGAATTTAAATATCTTCGTACAATTTCGTTAAAAAACAAAAGTTTCAAGAATAAAAAAAATTAAGTTGAAAATTAAAAAAAAAAAAATACAAAAATATGGAAGCAAAGAAATTTCTGTGACCAAAATTAAAAAACATATTTTACAAAAATTAAATAACATATTTATGAGCCGAACGAAATAAATCTATTGTACAGTAAAACTCGCTTAATACGAACCAATTTGAAAGTCCCAACGTTTTGCAATAATTTTTCATATAAAAAACATCTGTTAATACGAACTCGCTTAAGACGAACCCTCGGTTTAACCGAACTTTTGTAACAGTCCCACACACTAAATTTCATATTATTCTCCATGTTTAATACGAACTCTTAAAAACTGGGAATATTGTGTATAAATATTTTTCAATTTGACAAATTTCATACTTTTCACACATCTATTTTCCTTAAAAACGATTTATTAAAGCAAATGCAATGAAAGGATTACACAATTTTTTATTAAAATTTTTATTTATATTAAAAAAATTAATTATTTTGTGAATAAAAAAAGTATTTTAGACTAACTTGACCTTGTTTAATACGAACTTCGCTTAAGACAAACTAATTTCTTTGCTGCCCCGGAGTTCGTCTTAACCGAGTTTTACTGTAATTTGTATAGCCAATTTCTACTGAGGTCAAATTTGGCAGGCTTCGTTACTCAATGTAACGAATCAGCTGATTCAATCTAAGAATAATATACTGTCAGCTATACTCTTTTAACTTATTAGATTTTCCATAAGGAGACGTCACTTTACGTTTGCGTTCAAGTAATTTGGGCTCTAGAAGTGTAATTTTTATTTATTTTTTTTTTTTAAAGAGAAGCAACACTCCAAAAATTCTTTCCATCAATTAACGTGTTGCTTTCATTGGAAAGGGGAAGGAGAAGAGATGAAAGGTGGTGAAAGATAAGAGGCTTCAAATAATTAATTAATGGCTAAATTTCATAAAACGCAAAGCCCCACTTGAATTAATTTTTTTCAATTTTTAATTTTGTAAATCACGGTAATAAAACAAGAGATTACAAAATTTTATGAAAAAGCGTATTTTGGAAATCACTACTAGAAAAATACTTTCATCACTTGCACTGTCAAATGAATCACTCAAATTTTATAGGCGCTGTATAAAAAATTATGCATTTAAAGACACGAAATCATTCAAAAACTAAAATTTACTAATTATAATAAATAATTAAAAAAAAAATTCGGCCACAATACAAACACATTCAACCGAATTTATTTTTTTTACAATTTCTAATTTTTTTGTTTATTTACATTTGGATTGCCGATCAAGGGTTGCCAATACGAAGTTATTGGAATTCGTATAAAAAAAACGTTGCAATTCCAACAATTTGCAATTTTTTTTTTTGGCATAATTCAACTTAATTTATCAATATAGTCTCCTTCAAAAGCGATACAATCATTCCAACTCTTTTCTAACATTTCGATACCTTTTTTTATAGAATGAGTTATCTTTGGCCTCAAAATAGGCCTCTGTGTCGGCAATCACCTCTTCATTCGAACAAAATCCCTTTCCAGCGAGCATTTGTTTGAAGTCTGAAAATAGGTAAAAATCGCTGGGAGCCAAATCTGGCGAATACGGTGGGTGCGAAAGCAACTGAAAGTGTAATTCGTGTAATTTGGCCATGGTAGCCAACGACTTGGGAAAAGGCGCATTGTCTTGGTGAATGAGCACTTTTTTCATCTTGATTTGGGGCAGGTTTTTTGCGATTTCCTTTTTCAAACGCACCAGTTGGGCCATATAGCGATCGCTATTGATGGTCTGGTCCTAATATACTGATGCCATAACTTTAGCAGCTGACTGTTGCGTCTTTGGTTTTTTCGGGCGAGGTTTGCCAGTTGCCGTCCACTCAGCTGACTGTCGATTACACTCTGGAGTGAAGTGGCAGATCCAAGTTTCATCCATTGTTACATACCGATGCAAAAAGTCCCGAAACAGCTCCAAACAGCCCTCAGAATCAGACTTGCCAGATACTTTTATTCGTTATCCCCAAACAAATCTTAAAATATCCATAAAAAAATCCCCAACTAGAAAAAATTATGAAAAAAAATGTTAAAAAAACGTACTCGAGTTTATTTCATTTCTTCAAATTTTTAAGATTTTGAACTAATTTTTTAAAGAATTCGTAAATTCGAATAATTGATTTAATTTTAACAAATCAATTTAACCAAAAATGTTTGGCATGATTTAAAGTCCGCGAATCATATCATAAAACGAAAAATTTATTCGAATCGAAATTGATTCAATTCAAATTTGAGTAAATCTTATTTTAACTTTATTCAATTTAAATCATTGACTTAAAGTGATAATTAATTATTAACTAATTCATAAAATGAATAAATTTGGATGCCAGCTTATTTTCAATATTTTTTTCATTGAATTGTTACCGAAAATGTATAAAATGTATTTTTCGTTGAAATTAGGTGAAACTTGGCTAACGTTTTCTAAGAATTATTCAAAATTAATATAATCTCCAAAATTAAATATCCCCAAAATATTTTTTAAATCCCCAAAAAAATCCCCTGTCCCCAAATGAAAATTTTCGTCCTCAGGACCAACAAAATATCCCCAAATTTGGGGACAAAACCCCAAGTCTGGTCAGCCTGCTCAGAATAATCGACACGTTGTTGTTTTTGGTGTACTGTAAGCAAACGCGGCACCCATTTCTAAAACAGCTTTCTCATAGACAAATGTTCATGCAGAATAAAGCCGACACGTTCCTTTGATATCTTTAAGGTATCAGCTGTCTCCTGCAAGCTGTAACTTGTTCACTAATGAACGAATTGTCATTAAATTTTGACAGATATCATCTGAAGGTTGGTAGTTCTAAAAAATTATATGGATTTTTCATTAGTGGCACCACATATGTGTCATCCTACGGATTTGTCAGCCGATGTCTTAATAACTAAATTAACCCTTAATGGGCAATCTTGAATTTGACTGGCTTTTGCTGTTTGTGTTAAGTTTTGGGCATTGGTGTGTTCTGACATACACGTGTAGTAAAATTTTGTGGCCAACAATTTTGTGGAATATTTCATCCCCACCCTCCCCCTCCCTCTTTCTAGGGGTGTTTTTTACGATTTGTTAGAAACTACCGCTATGGGGGGAGTTGTAGGATTAATATGTTCCACAAAAATATTTGCTTTAATATTTTTTACAAAGTTGCTGAACATACTCTACATCTCAAATGTAAAGAACACAGATATTCATATACCGATATGCTGCACGAACATGCCAAAGGGGGAAACTTTTGTTGCGTGATTATTGTAATATTGCTGTTGTTTTTTTTTTTTGTATAAATTAAGGGAAGAGAAATTGTATGATAATTAAAAAAAAATGGAAAATGTTAAATAAAGTACAATTTCAAAAGAGTGAAATAAATCTGTAAACATAATAAATCAACGTGTACAGTTTCTTTTGACGCTCACAGTAAATAAATACAATACTCAAACAATGCACAACCTCGAGTAAAGTTTTATTATTTAGAATAATTTAATTAAAAACATATAAATTTTAATTAAATTATAACAACAATAATAAAAACAATTGCCAACACTCACACTCTATAGGAATAACAACAAAAACAACAATAAGAAAGCCATTTAAAACAAATGCAAGTCTGTGCATGAGCATGAAAAAAGAGAGAGAGACGTTAGAAGAAGGACGAGTAGCAATAGCAATTGTTGTTGTTGTTGCCGCAGTTAACCTTAACTCAATGCAAAAATAACTTAAAAATGAAAATAATGTAAAAATTAAATGATAAATGAAAAAAATTAACTATGCCAGTGGGTCGGCCAAATAACCTTGTGCCAGATTTAATTTTTCAAGAGAAGTGAGAAGAAGGAGCAAAATTTGCTTAAACAGCAGTTTTTTTCGTAAGGCTAAATTGATGCACTCAATTCAATACATTGCATGGGGTGGTATAGCGCATGACACACAGAAAATGTTTGTGTTTAAAACACTGTTGTCAAGTTGGTACTTTTGAGACATTAACAAAACGATTTCCAAAATTGCAAACTTTTTGTCTTGGCAGAAGTGCTGGTAAAAATATGAGTAGCATTTTGGACGGAAAAAGTATATAAAAGTATGACTAAGCTAAAATAGTTATCACAAAATTGCAACTCTGCTAAATGCAAAAATCAAATGCAAAATATTTAAAAGTATTTGTTAAAAAACTATGAAAAACATAATGAGTAGTTGGAAAAAAAGTTAAAAAATATGTTTATAAATTTAAATATTGAATCAATGTTAACATTTTCGAAGAATTTTATTAAAAAATTTCAAATTTAAAAACCCTTAAAAGTATCGAGTATTCAAATTAAAAATATCGAGTGGTATCGAGTATTGAAAAGTAACAGAATTTACCAGCACTACTTGACAGCGCAATACATGTTTGCAATAATTGTTCACTAGGGTGTCCTGAGATTCGGAAAATTCTTGTAGGAGCATGCAAAATTATAAATTTCGTAGACTTAATAACACCAATACACTCATAAGAATAAATCTGTGAAAATAGCAGAAAAAGTTACTAAAAATTTGTTAAAAATGATGCTGCAGAAAAAACTGCTAAAATTAGCAGATTTTTTACTAAATACTAGTAAAATGAGAACAGCAAAATTAAAACTGTTAAATTTACAGAATTTTAGTTATATTTAGGCTAACTTTTAGTTAATTGAAAATAGCAAATTGTACTCTAAAATCTGTAGAAAATTTTGCTAAATATTTGTAGACTTAAAATAGCAAAAATAAACTGTAAAATCTACAAAATTTTTGCTATTTTTAAGCCAAATTTAGTTAAATGCAAATAGCAGTCTATTCTGCTAAAATCAGCAGAAATATTTGCTAAAAAATTGTAAACTGCTGTTTTCAAAAGGCTCGATTTTTATTTGCATTTAAAAAAAAAAAAAAAAACTTAAAATTTAAAATTTTTTGGTGATTGTTTAGGCTACTAATTATTTAGCAAAATTTTTTGCTGATTTTAGCAGGTTAATTTGCTATTCTCCATTTACAAAAATTTAGCTCAAAGATAACTAAAATTCTGTATATTTAACAGTTTTATTTTTGCTGTTCCTATATTACTAATATATAGCAAAAATAATCTGCTAATTTAGCAGCTTTTTTCTACAGCATTATTTTCCAAAAAATTTTAGTAGTTTTAACTAAATTTTTTACGGACTTTTTCGGAACAATTTATTGTTCATTTAGATTCATGAGCTTAAATCTACTTCTAAGGTGTGTAATTTTCTTACGTTAATATTAGAAATATTGAAATTTTGTTAAAAATCTGTTTTAATAGACCAGTGATTCCCAACCTTTTTGTACCATGTCCCACTTTAAAGTTTCAAAAACTTTCTTTTATAAGTATTAGATCAATGAACATAAGTCGACACAGTAACTGACAGTATAATTTAATAATATATTAATATCAAACTACTGTTGTTCAAACATATTCGCTCAATATGTAAAATGGCTAAAGAGTACCCTGAATAAAATTTAAAAAAATATATGAATTTTTGTCATTTTGAAAACGGTTAAAACAAAAAATTGAATAAAAACTGGGAAATCAAACTCGCCGTGTTGTTTTAACGTTGCCACATTTTCTTTTCAAGTATTATTTCTGCAGAATTTACAATTTATTTTACAACAAATAGTGAAAAAAATCTTATGAAAAAAACTTTCCTAGAACCAATGGTTGACAATTAAAGCCCAAATTAGTTTGGAAGTATCGTAAAAAAAGTAACGTATAATTCACATAATGAATAAAAAGAGTATAAAAAATAAAAATTTTGTATTTTTTATCTTTTTCTTGTGCATAGAATTAAATGTCAAGTAATAAAATAGAAAATTTCTATTTTCAACAGAACTTTTTTACGATTTTACTTGACAACGGTTTCAATGCATAGAAAAAATATAAAAATATATTTCTATATTATTTTAACACATTGAATTGATTACAGATACGTTTTTTTTACTTTACAATTAGACTAATGAAGCCTTAATGCATTTTCAAGTGATACCAATTCACTATCATCAGATTGTATTTATGGGGTTCTCTCTAGGCTATAATGTAGAAACAAATTTTAAGAAAATTTTGGTAAGTAGTTTTCAGTAATAGTTGTCAGGAATAGTTGTTGTTTGTTGCCTTGCTTTCACAGGAAGATTTGCAACTTCTGGGATCCATACTATAGACTGTTGTTTGGTTTCCGTATAATACTTGTAAAACTAAGCTTAATCTCCTGTTATAATACTATTGAAGGTTCTAAAGTCTCTGCTTCTGAATTTGTTAAGAAAATATTGAGCAAAACGAACAGGTGTCTCCTTTTGAGCTGCATTTAAAATTCGGAGAAACCATCAGTCTTATTTCTTAGTTCATTCAAGATGATTATTTAATATTCGCTATACTCTCATAGCATTTAAGTCCAGTTTATCAGCAACTATTTTCTCTGTCAATCTTAGATCTTCGTCAATTTTGAACTTTGCCAGAGAAGATTTTGGGCGGCCTTCGCGAGATTCATACCCTACAGAAAAATTAACGGTTTTGAATCTCCGTTACCACTTCGCAATGGTCATAGGAAATTGTTTCTGCTCTCCATATGTAGTTTGAAATTCAATAAATATTTTCACTGGCTTGAGCTGAAACCAAAATCCGTAAAGAATGTCAAATCGAATTTCTTATTGTTTTGGGAGTGGAATTTCTGCCGACCCTTCTACTATATTTATGCATTTTCTTGGCTACACTTTGTTAATATTTCTAAAAATCGCTTTACTAACAAGGAAGGTATCCCAACGGGTTCGCTCCAATTTTAAGGAAATTCGGATATTGATAGAGGGGAACAAATAAGAGACAAATATATTTTCATAGGTTCAATCTTGCGTTAAAGGGGTAATTTATTTTTCTATGAAAACATGTTCGAAATTAACGAGATCTAGATTTATTTTTACACAGCGTTAAAACACTCGAGAAAATAAAAATTTTGATACGCATATTGCTTGTGTTGTGAATCCAGAATTACCTATTAATTGAAATATTTGAAATATTGGTAAAAAAGGCGCCACAGAAAAAGTCGTCCTAAAGCCGAAAATTATCGAAGAAAGCTCGGACACCTCCTCTATTAAATTAAATATGTCGAACCAACAAGCTATTATACATATGTGAAAAGCCCGTATGACACTTGCTTAATTTTGTATTGACTTGATATTGGTTTGATGAACTGAAACAGCAAATATTAGAGAGAGAGTAAAAAATACAATTTGTAAACAAAAAAAAAAAAAAAAAAAAAAACAGAAAAGCACACTTTGTTCCAAAAGAAAATCGCTAATATTTGTTAAAAATCGTTACAAACACAAAAAAAAACGCTAGAAACTGATAAAAACTTAGGAAATTGACAACATTTTAGACAATCAATAAGTAAATGTCATTTTAAAGTTGAAAATTTTTATAATTTTTTTAACAGTTAGTGATTGATTTCTCCGATATGTAGGTATGGTTGTACTTTTTGCACTTCTAATTTTCCTTTGACTATATTTCTGCACTGTTCTCAAATAATTTATCAATGCAAAATAAAGCTAGTGTCATACTGGCTTTAGTGTATGTAGAGACTATTAATTATAGAGATCGGAAATCAAAACTTATACTACTCACCGGCAGAGGGCGCTGTAATTTAGTATTACCTGAGCAACTATTAAGCTGCCTACACACTAGGGAACATATTTAAAAAAAGAGAGCATTTTTTGTGAATGTGTGAGTGCTTTTGTGTGTGTGTGCGTGTTGAGAGCGTGCATTTCGTGTTTACAAAATTTTTTGATATTTTTTGTTCCCTCAACCATGTTCCCTAGTGTGTAGGCAGCTTTAAGTATCAGTTTAGTATCGGCTGAGCCTATATTTAGAAACTCAAAAACTGCTCCAAATAAGGAAAAAAACAAGCGCGGAATATATTCAAATAATAAAAGTTGAGATATCCGTTTGTTTTATTGCTTTGTTGTTTGTTATTATTTAAATTTAAATAAAAAAAGATGTTTTTATAACTTTTTTTTGGTGATGCCATACCCCTGAGTGTATGTGCTTTTCAGTGTTGCCAAACGTCATTATAACAATAACAGCGTTGTATACAATGAGTAGCATGAATACATTTCTGTTAAGAAATAGTAACCAGATTGAATGCTGCATTAAGAGTTAATCAACAAAATTAAAATACAGTTTAAACGATAAAAGGCTTGATTAAGCAGTTAATCCGACTTTTACGAGATTAAATTTTATGTCTAAATGGGGTAAAAGATTTCTAATAACAAAAAGTGTTTAATATATGTAGGTTTTCCTATTGGATCTTTGCTATCAGAAAAAGACTCTGGTTTTGAAAAATTTTCCTATCAAAAGCTGTAGAAAATGAAACTTTCTATGGAAACATATGTTTAGAAACTGAGGCTTTTTTTAAAGAAAAAAGTGCTGAAATTCTGAGAAATATTTTGGATAACTTCTTTCTATAGAAAAATCCTCAGATTCCAAGGACTTCTTCCATAAAAATCCCTTAGTTTTTAAGGACTTTTTTCTGTAGGAAAAAGTTTGCTAAATCTGGTTAATTTTCTATCGGAAAAAGTGCACAAAATCTGGAATGTTTGCAAGAGGAAATCTCCTTAGAATATTAGGTTCGTATTTCTGTAGGAAAATGTTTGCTATATCTGAAGCTTTTTGATGGGAAAATTCCTTAGAATTTTGGGCTTGTATTAGACTTAAATATTATTACACTCTGATTAACTACTTTTTATATTATCTTGTCTCAAAATTTAGGATTGAACTATATTTTTTGTTGTTCCAATTTAACATAATAATTAATTGCATCCGTATTTGAATGCTAGTTTTTAGTAATTTATTAATTTTAAAAATTTTCCGGTGTAAAAAATAATTTTTAAATGATTATATTTTTGTGTCTCCGATATCAATATCACATATAGATAGCGCTATGTTTTCATATTTTTTATTGCATAATCATAAAATACCCAACATCTCGGAAATTAAGCGAGATAGCGCAAAATTGACAAAAAATTGTTAGTGCGTACGTACATATAAATCAATTGTAATCTACCTATTCTCCCAATAAATAATATAGGCCTATCCAGGGTCAGAAGAGTTCAAAACCAAGATTTTAAGTGGAAATTTAGCAGAAATTTTTAGTTACATCATGTAAAATTTCTGTTGAATTAAGCTTAAATTTCATAGTTAATTTAACTTAAATTTAGTAGGTCGCGATTCTCAAATTCCTTGAAAACTCTGCAGGCACAACTATAATTTGTTTTTTTTTTTTTTTTTTTTTTTTTATAAAGAGAAGCAACACTCAGGAAATTCTTCCTATTAATTAACGTGTTGCTTCCTTTGGAAAGGGGATAGAGAAGAAGTGAAAGGTGGTGAAAGGGCTTCAAATATGGCAACACTGTAATTGCGCGAGATATTGAATTTTAGAACAGTTGTTGCGCGCCATCTGACGGTGAGTTGGCGAACTTTGTTGAAGCTTTTTATTTTAGTTCATAGCCCTGTTATATTATTTTACTTCGGTGGGGTCAGTGCTATGGGAACACCGAAGGAGGACGCTGCGATATGTATGAGGGATAGAAAAAACTCATACATATTACTATTTTTCATAAATTGATGTTGCCTTAGTTGGGGCTCGAACCCGCAACCTCACGTGTAACAGTCCAACGCGCTAACCATTACACCACAGCGCCCACAACTATAATTACTATTTTTTCTTATCTTAGGCCCGATAGCACAATGTTCCGGTAAAAGTTGACCCTGCGATAAATTAAAAATTTATATGGTAAACAACAAAAAACTAATTGTACGGGATTTTTGTACAAGTGTTATTATTAATAAAGTATTTCAAATATGATTTCGTTCTTTTATTTTTGGCGCCATAACGTATTTTATTTGATAAATTTACGCACAGAAATAGTAAAATTACACATATTTTCTCAAAATTATCTACGCATTTTCCATGTAGATTTACGGATTTTGTGTGTAATTAACTTACTCATTATATTTGTAATTCTTTTACACTCGAAGTAAATTTATTACAATATATTTATAACAGGAGAACGGTTTCTCACTACTAAGTTGGGTAAATTTAAGCAAAACTTAATTAGAGTGTACAAAAAATCTTCAATCAGCCAATTCTGTCCCACATCAAGTTATACGTTCTATATTTTTATACACCCGAGATAATCAACTTTGATACCCTGCATAGCACTGTGTTAAAATTAGACTCAGAATTTGTAGTTATAAAGCACCATTTCAGTTTTGTTGTTTCAAGTGAAAATAATATTCATTTGTAGAACAAATGTAAATTTTAACTACAGTCGTAGGTCATTAAAACAATAACAAACATAAAATACTTAGAATACGTAACATTCATTTTGTTTAGTCATTTTATTTTTTTTAAATATACCAAAAAAATGTAAGTAATTTTTGTTAGTTGTTTTGACTAATTTGTGGTTCGTTTTATTAACAGTCAAAACACAAAAAAAAATGTTGAATTTAATGAAATGTTAGTTGTCGTATTTTCAATTGAAGTTTTGTTTGTTTCTAAATACATTTGCAGCGGTCTTTACATAGAAAATATTTCAAGTGACCCTTCCTCTTCATGTTTTGAAAATGCTTTTTCCCGTTTGGATCACTAGCTTGGGAGTGCCATAATTATTGTCATTTTTTTGTTTTGGCACCACATGTGTAGTCAAATTTTTTAATAATATCTGAAATATATTCTATCAGTATTGAAAACCATTTGATAGTTTCTGCAAATATTGTGACTATTCTGAAAAAAAATTTATTGTATCTGAATTCAAATTGATAAGTTTTCACAACACATGTTTCTGAAAATCATTTGAGGGTTAAGTTTAAACCAACACTTTTAACTAAAAAATCGAACGAACCATTGCGAGTGTTGGGTTGGATTTGAATTTTTAACACTTTATGGGTATTACCACAGGCCGACATTCCCGCTCACGCTGCAAAAACCATTGTCTTGTTTTTTATATGTGCAGATTAAAAAGGTTCGGAATTTGAAATTTGTTTTGAAATAGGGGAAATTTGTTTTGAAATAAAACCAATTTGCTTTGAAATCAAAGAATTCCTATCAGTTGGCAGACACATTAGCTTTGAAATCAGGGAAATTTGCTCAAAAAAGAGACAAATTCACAAAATTTTGTTGGAGTCATGAGCGTAATCGAATCTCTGTAGTATTCTTCCTCTATGGACTAGCTACAAAATACTAATAGAAAAAAAAGTTGGTTAATCACCGATTGAGAATCACTGTCACATAGCTCCATTTATTGAGTATTTGATTTTGTTTATTTCTTAAAGTTTTGCGTTGACGAATTTTCCCTGCATTTGTTATTATTTTTCTACTAGTTTCAACGTCAATGCATTAAATTGCCAAGTTTTTTTTCTCATCTCTATCTCTAATAACTCTTTAGTCTTTTACCGGTTGCTGCGCTTAATAAGTCAGCGCTGAGCAGAGAAGAGTTGATTATCGACCATAACTAACTTCCTGCAGCACCACCTACCTTCTCCCCTCTCCAACAGATTTCTCGATTTTTACTACTCATTCATATATTTTTCGTTCTTCTTCTTCTTTTTTATATATAAGTTTTTCTCTCTATATTGCTTCTCTACATATTTTTATTAATTGTATATTATACCCTACATCACTCTGTGGTACTGAGTATATTGAGTTTGTACTTATGATTGTAATTACCGAAAATTATGGATCAAGACCCACCCTGTATATATCGAAAAAATTGGGATTTAAACCTTTTATACCCTACACCACTCTTTGGCCAGGGTATATTGATTTTATGCTGACGTTTGCACGCAGAAAAAAGTCATTGTTGAATATGTTTACATTTAATTCTATAAACAGGCAAAGTCTATAAACTACCATATCCCAGCAAAAAAAATTGGGATATGGTACTGCTTTAAAAACTGCTTCTTTCACTGCTTCACAAGTATCCGTTAGTGTGTTTTTATTACTTTTTTAGCAGTTGTTCTGAACAACTTCAAAAATCACTTCTTTCATTGCTTCCCAAGTATGCGTTAGTATATTTTTACAGCTTTTTTAGAATTACTTCTGAACACCATCCAAAAAATTACTTAAATATTGCTTCTGAAGAGTAATTGCTCTAAAAGCGATCGTAAAAAGTGATTTTGGTATCATATGACATTTTCAAACAGGGGGTCGCGGGTTCGATTCCCGGCGGGACCAATTTTTTTTAATTCTTTTTTTTGTTTTATTAATTTTTTTTAATTTTAATTATTAATTTGTTTAAATTCGATATTTTTTTAATATAAAAATTTTTAAAAATATTTATATATATAAAAAATGGTGAGAAATTGCTTTAAAAATAGTACTGAAAACAATATTGAATTGGAGTGCACCTTTTACACTTGTTTAATAAGTACTTTTATTGAAGAGAATAAGGAACAATATCTCGCAGTAACAAAGTGGTGTTTTTATGCCAGTCAACTTTCATATCAAAGAATAGCTTAGCGGTAGAGCGCTGATTGTCGCCGGTGGCGGCAATAAAAAATATTTCGTAAAAGAAAAAGAATATATAATTTTTTGCGAAGAATTTTTTTTTTACTTTTAATTGCTGAAAAAGAGCTTTCTTTGCACTCGTTCAAAAAGTACTGAAAAAATGTTGAAGTGGTAGTACTCCTCTCCTATGACAACTCAATATTAAAACCATTAGTGTTTATGTTAAAAAGAAGTACATCTAGATCATCAATTGTAGTGCTTTTTCTACTGCTTCGGCATCTCTTTTTTTGCTGAGATATAAATACTTATATTTGCAGTATACCTCCAATTATTTTATTTTTACCGTTATTATGAATATATTTCTAGGCGAACATTGCAATGTTTCTGTACGAGTCATATTTTGCCGCTTCAACAAATTATATTTGTAATTTTAATTTTATCATTATTATATTAGTGGAATGCAATCATAAAGGCACATCTACACGGTATAGTAATCTCGTAGAGTTTGCGCTAAATTTGTCATCTCTAATATTGTTGGCACTCATTTTTATCGTAAAAGTACCATCTCAAGTTGTCAAGTATTTTTGTTAAAATTATTGTATTTCAAAGAATAATTTTTTCTCAAAATAGCAAAAGGTGAATTTAATAAACGGAAATGTTACAAGACATTTTAAAAATTGTTACTAATTAAAGAAATTGTGTGTGACAGCAATTGTCAATGGTCTAGAGATTACATTTCATAGACATATACAGAGCTGCATTTTCATAAAGTCTCGCGAGTTTTCTATCCCGTGTAGATGTGGCTTAACAATGATAAACAAAACGTGTATAACTTAAAATGCGGGATTCACAACAGATGGCGTATCTTTTATAAATGGTTTGTGTCTTTAATAACTTATATTGCATTTTGGAGAGTAAAAAACATCTGTCATTTATTCTCACTTTTTGCTTCGAAAATGTCGAATTCTGTGCCAACAAGGCATCATTTGCGGGAAGTTTTGCTTTACTTCTTCAATTAAAAAAAAAAGTGCAGCTGAAGTACATCGATTGCTCACCGAAGCTTATCCTCAATATGTTCCATCGATTTCAGCATGCGAGAGTTGGATTGTGCGGTTCAGAATTGGTGACCGCCCAGGTCAGAAAAAAAATTGGAAGATGATGAATTGGAGGCATTACTCGATGAAGATTGTTGTCAAACTCAAGAAGAACTTGCATTGAGAGTCACTCAAGCAGCAATTTCCAAATGTTTGCAAGCAGCAAGATTCACCTAAAAGCAAGGAAATTGGGTAACACACGAGTTGAAGCCGAGAGACATTGAAAGACGATGTTTGAACGCCATAAAGAGAAGTCATTTTTGCATCGAATCATTACTGGCGATGAAAAATGGATCCATTACGACAACTCGAAGTGCAAGATATCATATGTGAAGCACGGGCAATCAGCCAAATCAACGCCAAAGCCGAATATCCATGGCGCCAAGGTAATGCTCTGTATTTGGTGGGACCAGAAGGCTCCCATCTGTTAGGAGCTGCTGAAATCGGGCCAGACGATCACAGGGGACCTGTACTGAGCATAATTGATTCGTTTGAAACGAGCATTAGCGGATAAACGCCCGGAATATGCGACCAGACATTAAGCCGTAATATTCCATCATGACAACGCTCGGCCTCATGTTGCAAGACTAGAGTGTCCAAAACCGTAACTGAAAACCGGTTAACCGGTTTTTTTAAACTTTTTCCAAAAAAAGTACCTTTTTCCAAAAAAAGTACCTTTTTCCAAAAAAGTACCTTTTTCAAAAAAGTACATTTTTCCAAAAAAATGTACCTTTTTCCACAAAAAGTACCTTTTTACACAAAAAGTACCTTTTTCCAAAAAAAGTACCTTTTTCCAAAAAAAAAGTACCTTTTTCCAAAAAAAGTACCTTTTTCCAAAAAAATTACCTCTTTCCAAAAAAAAGTACCTTTTTTCAAAATAAGTACCTTTTTTTCAAAAAAAGTACCTTTTTCCAAAAAAAGTACCTTTTTCCAAAAAAAGTACCTTTTCCAAAAAAAGTACCTTTTTCCAAAAAAGTACCTTTTTCCAAAAAAGTACCTTTTTCCAAAAAAGTACCTTTTTCCAAAAAAGTACCTTTTTCCAAAAAAGTACCTTTTTCCAAAAAAATACCTTTTTCCAAAAAAGTACCTTTTTCCAAAAAAGTACCTTTTTCAAAAAAGTACATTTTTCAAAAAAAAGTACCTTTTTCCACAAAAAGTACATTTTTCCACAAAAAGTACCTTTTTCCAAAAAAAGTACCTTTTTCCAACAAAAAATGTACCTTTCTCCAAAAAAGTACCTTTTCCCAAAAAAGTACCTCTTTCCAAAAAAAGTACCTTTTTCCACAAGAAGTACCTTTTTCCCAAAAAAAGGACCTTTTTCCAAAAAAAATTCCTTTTTCCAAAAAAAGTACCTTTTTCCAAAAAAAAGTACCTTTTTCCACAAGAAGTACCTTTTTCCCAAAAAAAGGACCTTTTTCCAAAAAAAATTCCTTTTTCCAAAAAAAGTACCTTTTTCCAAAAAAAAGTACCTTTTTCCAAAAAAAGTACCTCTTTCTAAAAAAATTTAACTTTTTCCAAAAAAAGTACCTTATCCAAAAAAAGTACCTTTTCCAAAAAAAATACATTTTTGCAAAAAAATACCTTTTTCCAAAAAAATACCTTTTCCAAAAAAGGACCTTTTTCCAAAAAAAATTAATTTTTCCTAAAAATAACTTTTTCAAAAAAAGTACCTTCCAATAAAGTACTTTGTAAAAATAAAGTATTTTTTCCAAAAAATTTCGCTTTTTCCAAAAAATTCCATTTAAAGAAATATAATTTAACAAAAAGTACTTTTCTTCCTCCCCCCACGGATATCTCCACTAAAACAAGTTTTCTTGATATTCGGTATAGACATCCGCTAAGACGGGATTCGGCATAGACGTCCCCATAGACGGTCTCACAAAATGGAAAAGTGTCCCCTTTAACTGCCTTCCCAAACGACTGGAGATAAGAAGTTGAAATTTGGCATAAAGGTTCCTCCACTGTAGTAGACATCGACTAAGTTTGTATTTTTGGAATTCCCTACAGGAAATCCCAAAAGGGGGATGTTTCCCCCTTGACGGCCTGCCCAAACTGCTGAAACTATGTAGCCGAAATTCGGTATGTGAGTTGCTCCTTTTGTGTAGGCGTCCGGTTAGACGGAATTTTTGAAATTCCTACCGGGAGGGAGATAAGGGGAAAAGTATTCTCCTTGACGGCCTGCCCAATCCCTTCTGGCCAACCTAAAATTTTAAATATGTATTCCCTGGAGTAGGACTAATTCACCGGCAATGTAATTTTTCTATTTTGGAACAGAAACATAGTAAAAATGTGGGTTGAAAGGGAAAAATGTCCCCAATAACGGGCTGCGCAAACCGCTGAGGCAATGAAGTTGAAATTTGGTATGAATGTTCTTCATCTATCGCAGACAGCCGCGAAGATCGAATTTTTGTAAATTCCTAAAGGGAGGGGCAAAAAAAAGAAACCCTCCCCTTGGTGGCCTGTAAAAACCCCTTCGGCTAGAAACCTGAAATTTAAAATGTGGGTCCCTGGAGTAGGGGCTAACTTATTAGAAAGATACTATTTTGAATTTTGGACAGAGTCGTTATAAAATAGGGGCTCAAAAAGGGAAAGTGGCCCCTTAACGACCTGTCCAAACTGATTGAACTAGGAAGCTGAAATTCGGCACTTAGGTTCCTCTTCCAGCCTAATTCCAACCGGGAGGGACAAAAAAAGAAAAAGTGTCCCCCTTGACAGCCTGTTCAAACTGCTGGAACTAGGAAGCTGAAATTCCCTGTCGATGGATTTTTGGAAATTCCTACCCAGAGGGGCACAAATAGTAAAAGTTGGCTAGAAACCTGAAATGTAAAACATATGTTCCTTGGAGTATGGGCTCTAGGGTTTGGGGTTCGGGAATTCCCGGGAAATCCCGGGAAAAGTTTGCCGGGAATTCCCGGGGAAATAATATATTTTTCCCGGGAAAACGGGAAATTTTAAAAATATTAAATTTTTTAAATTGTTTTTGTTTCGAATAGGATTTTTTAATTTTAGTCATAAAAAACATTTTAAATACCAAAACAAAAATTTCATTGTTAAAATCTTTTAAAAGCGAATACATTTATTTGACACAAATAAAATCTTTGCCAAGTAATTAGGAGCATTTCAACTAATAAAGATTTTTCGCATAACTTATTCAAAATTTAAGTAGTAAAGCCTAAAAATTTGGTAAAATGTTTAAAAGAATTATGAAAAAAAAGCTTTGTTTTTTACAAATAATCGCCCTTACTATCTAAATTTTTCAAATGTATAATTTAGGTAAAGTCGACTTTAGTTAAAATATTGGGTGGCAGTATACCTTGACTTGGTTTATTTTTTAAGCATTCTGATTGGTTAATTTATTTGCAACCAATCAAAATATTTGAAAATATAAATATTTTTGTAAGGTTTTCATACACAAAATGAACAAAACTGTTTGATTAAAAATAAAGTCGACTTTAAATTTAAAATACTCCTTTATATTAAGGGTCAATAATTTTATAAGTAACGTTTTCATTAATAAATGTGAAAAGAAAAGACTAATGGTTAACGGTGGTATCTAAATTTGGTTATCCGACATCTAAATTTGGTTCACAAAAAAAAAAAAAAAAAATTGATGGTCATGCAACTTCTCTTGAAGAAAACAACAACAAGCTAAAACGAGTAAAAAGGTTAAAGTCGGGCATGCCGACTATACAATACCCTACACCAGTCTGGTGTATTGTTTGGATCCGAAATTCGAATGGGTTAAAATGGGGCTTATGTCAAAATTTTCTATAATGTGAGTCAGCGCACCAAATTTCATTAAAATATCTTAATATTTGCGACCTGCAGTTTGTAACCAAGCCAATTTTGGGGGGACCCTTATATGGGCACTAGTTCTAAACATGGACCGATGTTCACCAAAATCAATAGGCTTCGTCCTTGGGCCAACATAGGTCTATGTACCAAATTTCATCAAAATATCTTAATATTTGCGCCCTGCAGCGTATAAACAATATAATTTTGGGGGGACCCTTATATGGGCACTAGTTCTAAACATGGACCGATGTTCGCCAAAATCAATAGGCTTCGTCCTTGGGCCAACATAGGTCTATGTACCAAATTTCATCAAAATATCTTAACATTAATACCTGCAGCGTATAAACAGTATAATTTTGGTAGGACCCTTATATGGGCAGTAGGTCTAAACATAGACCGATGTTCACCAAAATCAATAGGCTGCGTTATTGGGCCAATATAGGTCTGTGTACCAAATTTCATCAAAATATCTTAATATTTGCGACCTGCAGCGTATAAACATTATAATTTTGGTAGGACCCTTATATGGGCACTAGGTCTAAACATGGACCGATGTTCACCAAAATCAATAGGCTGCGTTATTGGGCCAATGTAGGTCTGTGTACCAAATTTCATCAAAATATCTTAATATTTGCGACCTGCAGCGTATAAACAGTATAATTTTGGTAGGACCCTGATATGGGCACTAGGTCTAAACATGGACCGATGTTCACCAAAATCAATAGGCTGCGTTATTGGGCCAATATAGGTCTGTGTACCAAATTTCATCAAAATATCTTAATATTTACGACCTGCAGCGTATAAACAGTATAATTTTGGTAGGACCCTTATATGGGCACTAGGTCTAAACATGGACCGATGTTCGCCAAAATCAATAGGCTGCGTTATTGGGCCAATGTAGGGCTGTGTACCAAATTTCATCAAAATATCTTAATATTTCCGTCCTGCAGCGTATAAACAGTATAATTTTGATAGGACCCTTATATGGGCACTAGGTCTAAACATGGACCGATGTTCACCAAAATCAATGGGCTGCGTTATTGGGCTAACATAGGTCTGTGTACCAAATTTCGTCAAAATATCTTAGTATTTACGACCTGCAGCGTATAAACAATATAATTTTGATAGGACCCTTATATGGGCACTAGGTCTAAACATGGACCGATGTTCAAAAAAATCAAACTTATTCGTCCTAGGGCCAACATAGGTCTGCGTACCAAATTTCATCAAAATATCTTAATAGGTGCGACCTGTAGAGTGCGCACAAGATTGCATGGACAGACAGACGGACGGACGGACGGACAGACGGACATCGTTAAATCGAAATAAAAAAAAATTCTGAACCGATCGGTATACTATAAGGTGGGTCTACGACCAATATTTTTTGGTGTTACAAACATCAGCACAAACTAATAATACCCTGACCACATAGTGGTGTAGGGTATAAATAGTGGTGTAGGGTATAATTAGCAAAGTACCCGAAGAAAAAAGTGTAAGCTGAATAGGCATTAACGGTTTTATGGTAGAGCAAACATTTCCTAAAATGGTATCCAAATTAGCCGCAGTCAATCCGCACCTTAACTAGATCTTCGTTTATGCGAGAAAGTTTTTATAATAAAAACAAGGCATTGCCAAAAAAATAAAACCGATGTAAAGAACATTATATTAAATTACTACAATCATGTAAAAGATATCATGATAAAAGAAATATCGAGCAATATTTCTAACAATAGCAGATTTACTATAATCTTAGATGAATGGACAAGAATATCACAAAAGAGATTTGAACATATGTATAACAGTGATGGTATTTGAGAATTTTCATTTAGTGCCTAAATGATGCCAAAAAAGTGCCAAAAAAGCTTTAAAAGTGCCAAAAAAATTAAGCAACATGCTAATGTTTCAAAAAATATGTTCAGCTTTTATTTCAAATATTTATACATTTACACCCTTATTATAAACTTCATAACAATAACAAAATTGTCACAAAACTGGTGTGAATGGAAATTATTATAATTTTGGTATTCTAAGAAAAATTGTCACAGCAAAACCTTGACAAAATTGTCATGTAATAAAAATCACATATATTTTCATTCGTCAACAATTTAAAATATAAATTTTATTTTCTTTTGAAGAATTTTATAATTTTTCTTCACAGAAATATTTATAATACGAAATACCTCATTCATATTATGAGATATTATTTTAAGATGCATCGAACCTTTTACCGATTTTAAAATTCCTGCAAATTCCTCCAAAAGATTACGTAGTAACATGGGATTTTTGGGGCTAAAGTTGTTAGGAATAAGCTCAAAATACTTGATGCTAAAATTTAAAGGGAACTCCAAGTGCTTAGAATTAGTTCTCTAGTGTTCTGTGGTTCCTGGACATTTTTTTAAGTTTTCATTTCATTTAAGATTTCATAAAATTATCGATAAAATCGTAATTTTTTACAAATTACAATTTTTTGATCATTTTATATTATTTTTGGCAGATAAAGCTTTCACCATTGTATGGTGAAATTTTTAAAACTTTTGCTTGTCATAAAAAAAACCAGAATACCATAACAAATTTTTGAAGAATTCCATTGACGGACAATACAATAGAATCAATTAAAGTTTTTATAATTTTATCCCCATTGCTTTTATTTTTAAAGATCAAAATAATGATTAAATTGTCCCCAAAGAAGTGGAAGGTGGTCCAGAAAATTGTAGAAATTTTTAGTGTGGATTTTGTTTTTTAATTTTGCTACCCGTTTTAATGAAAAACCAGCGATATCGACCTTTTATCAAATTATATAGAAATTTTCTTAAAAAGTGCCAAAATTCTATGAAGAGTGCCAAAGTGCCATTGAACATTCAATAGTGCCACAAATGGCACTTTTGTGCCACTTTTACCAACAGTGATGTATAAACGGAAATAATTCATTTTATAACATGGGGTTGGTTTTTATATCAGGAAGATGTAATGCTGATGAAATGAGAAGAATTGTAGAAATAAGACTAGAAGAGTTTTATTTGTCTTTGGAAAATAACATTGTGGCCACCATATCTAATGGGCCAAGTGTGATGAAACGGTTTGTTTCCGACAGTCCAGTAGTAGGTGCTTTCTGCTGGAATCATGCAATTCATTTGGCAGTGCTGCGATTAATTTGTGTGAAATCAAATGTTCAACATTCTGATATTTTTTACTTTGAATTCTCACTACACATACTGCATTTGTACTGAAATAGTGTTTTTTTTAACAAAAATTATTTATATAGGTGGTTTTCATTAACAATTTTGTTCAAAAACATTTCCCGGGAATGAAATTTTTTTTTAGTGTTTTTTTTTAACAAAAATTATTTATATAGGTGGTTTTCATTAACAATTTTGTTCAAAAACATTTCCCGGGAATGAAATTTTTTCATTCCCGTTTCCCGGGAAATAAAAAAGTCCGGGAAATCCCAAACCCTAATGGGCTCACTTATCGGGAAGGTGCTTTGTGGAATTTTGGACAGGGACATTGCAAAAATGGGGATTAAGGCCTGCCCAAACTGCTGGAGGTAGAAGTTAAAATTTGGTACTAAAGTTCCTCCTCTATTGTACACATCCGCTAAGATGAGATTTTTGAAAATTTCCACAGGTAGGGTCAAAAACTGGCCAAACTGCTGGAACTAGGGAGCTTAAATTCGGTATTTGGGTTCCTTCTCCAACGTAGACGTCCCCTAAGACGGTATTTTTGGAAACTCATACCGGGAGGGGTAAAAAGTGAAAAACCTTCCCCCTTGCCGAGTTGGGCAAACTGCTGGATATAGAGACCTAAAATTATGTATGTAGTAGGTTCCTCCTCCAACGCAGACGTTCTCTTAGACAGAATTTTTGGAAATTCCTACCGGGAGGGGTAAAAACGGAATAATTCTCCCCCTTGATGGCCTAACCGAACCCTTCGGCTAGAAACCCGTAATCTATAATATGTTTTCCTTGCAGTATCGGCTAACTTATCGACAAGGCATTTTTCGGACTTTGGACAGGAACGTGGTAATAATGGTGGCTCAAAAGGGGACTTCACCCGCTATCTTTAATATTATAAATCGCTTACCAATCCTGCTTTAAATGTTTTTTCATTTTCATTCAAAACACAAATGAACAAAACTATTTACGGGTCCATCTACCTATGTGCGCACTATACATACACATGTATATTGTCAAGAATTATTGTTGTGTCAGAATTATTTATTTTTGGTGGCTGGGTGAGTGAAGGTTTTTATTATAAAAAACTGCATTTAAAAAAAGCAAATTTTAAGAAAATCAGGGGGGGCACAGCCCCCCCCCCCCACCATCAACCACGAATACGACTTATCTATAATAAATTTACCTTAACAATTATTTTACCTTAGCAACCAATATTTTGTTTTATTTTATATAAAAGAAATTTAATTCTAAACTGTAAGGCACGCTAACAACGTAGCGGGCTGCGCCCGCTAGTAAACATATATATAAGTGCCTATAACATTGGCGTACCTAGACCATTTTTCTGGGGTGGGCAAACACTTTTTAAAAAGAAAACACTTTAATAATATCTTCCTCCTTTCTAATAAAATTTTCAGAATTTTCAAAATTCAATAATCCTTGTAGCTCATCCTATTAAAACCTTCATGTTTTTATAGAAAACTCTAAAAAGTCCATCTATTCTTTTGAAGAAAACCGCGTACAAGGAATGTATTCCAAACTGTACTCTCAGATTAGTATGAAATTTGGGTATTTGATAGAGAAAAGAAGTCTTATATCAACGTGCTAATTTTTTCGTCCACCTCGGATGAACCCATATTTAACCGAGGTGGTCAAAAATCAAGAGATGATCATCTTAGAATTTTTATTTCTACAACATATTGGAATTTCATCAAATTAGTAGTGTTTAGTTTGAAGTAATTTCCTTGTTAGATATATATGTATTAACTAATTATTCCTTTAAAAAGCTATTAAATCTAAGGAATCTATGACATGCTTTCAAAATCATAGATGCAAGAATTATAGAGATTATTTTATTAATTCCGGCCTAAGTCCGCCAATGGCCTATAAACATATTCAATAATGTCTTTTTTCTGCGTGTAGTTATTGCACCGTTAATGTTTTTCGTTTATATAGCAAGAATCAGGTCCCTTCCCGAAATTTAGTCCGCTTCCCGTAATATAACCAAAATCATCCTGTGGTGTAGCGTATCTCATGATCGGGTTTCGTCGACCATAATTTTTTTTACTGTTTTTCTTTTGTTGTTGTATTATTTGTATTGTATTGGGGATGTACCCTGACCTAGTTACATTTTTTTTTATTATTATTGTTGTTATTTTATTGCAATTGTTGTTGCGTTTTTATTATTATTATTTTTTGCTTACACTTTAAGTAGAATGCATTTTTTATTAAATATTCATTATATATTTGTTGTGTTATATTTTTAGTTTAAATTTTTAATTTTTTTTTCTGTTTTATTGTGTGTTGTTTCTATTCTAGGTTAAATTAACTTGTATGTTTGTTAGAAGTTTACCTTAATAGGTTTTTCTTTACCTTGGTTTAAGAATATTTTCACTGTTTTTAGTACAAGTGCACTATTGTGTTATTGGATATTAACTTATTAAATCTTAACCCTATAATGTCCAAAAATTTCTTTCAGCCACTGTTATTATTGGACCATACTGTAAACTCTCGGTAATCCGAATGCCGTTAATCCGAATTTATACTAATTCCAACGTCATGTTCGTCCTCTTTGAATATTATTCTATAATTCGAATTGATTGTAACTAGTTAATACGAATTCTAAGGTTCGACGTTAAAAAAGTTAAATTACATAGATGTAAGTTAGATTTGTTGTAAGTTGGGATTTGGAAGATATCTACTATGCCGTTTTCTGTAAATACTGACAAGATAGAATCTTAAATGGATTCTGACACTTCGTCTAATAGAACATGTGCTCAGAATCTGTGGTTTTTTTTTATAGAAAAACTATTTGAAAATCTAACACTTTTTGTATAGGAATAAGGGGTCAGAAACTGTGAATTCTCTATGGACTTTAGAAGAAATGTATCAGAAAATTCGCTAATTGTAAAGAGTTTTTCCTATAGAAAGACTATTGTATTCTGAGATTTTTTTCTAAAGGAAAAACCTAAGATTCTGATGACTTTTTTTCTGTAAAAATCCTAAGAAATATTCTTAGATAGTAAGGATATTTTCCTAAAGAAAAACCTTAGATTCTCAACACATTACTACAGAAAACTGTCAGATTCTGAGAACTTTGTCCCAGGGATAACTTTTTCCTATAAAAACCATCTGACCCTGTTGACGTTTTCCAATAGAAACCCTTCCGATTCGTTGGAAAGAATTTAAGGTATTTTCTATAGACAAAGGTTCCCATAAGATGATGTTTTTCTAGGAATCTAAGGATTTTCTTATACACTCAGCCAAAAAAGTCTGTAATGGCTACTGAAAATTTTGCTGTTATTACGGGAAATTTAACTGTTTTGAGGCCAGCGGTATTTTTTTGCTAAGTTTAGCAACACATGTCTGCTGATCTGTAGTACAATAGAATTAGTAGAAAAAATTAGTAGCCGCTACTAAATTTTAGTAAAATTTATGTAAACTGCAATTCAGTTAAAAATCTTATTAAATATCATAATTTTAGTACAATGAAATTAGTATAAATAATTAGTTGCAGCTACTAAATTTTAGTAAATTGTTGTAAACTGTAATTTAAAATCAATATGCTGAAATTAGCAAAAAATTGTACTAAAAAAAACAAAAACTGTAAAATCTAAAATTTTTTTTTTTCTTTCGATTGTAACAAGCGTATAATTAATTCATCGTACTTGAAATTTGGAGTCAAAATTGCAAACGGTTCTCCAGTTATTGCCGTTTTATGCATTGTAGATACAATAAAATTTTCTGAAAGTTATTTCCAAACTAATAATATATCAATAGTAACAAATATAAACTCAACAAGAATTGTAAAAAATAAAAAAAATTTTAAATTAGTATATTTTTCTGCTAAATTTAGCACTCGGTTTTGAAAAATTAGTAAAATGTTTTGCTAAAATCAGCAGCGAGAATTAGTAAAAAAATCCGTAATTTGTAATAAGAGAATAGCAAAAATGATTACTAAAAAAAAAAATTGTACTAAAAATCAGTATAAAAATAGTAAAGTTCGATTGGAAACTGTTTATAAATTTTTTTACCAACTTTTTTATCTGAGTATAGGTTTGCATCAAATGAAATACATCTTCCGGCAATTATACATATATTTGCCTGCAAACATATATATGTTTCTCAATAATATTGTATTTGCATCCCACAAATCTAATAATGATATAATTAAAATTGCAAATTTTTTTATTTAGGCGGGATATGACTCACATAGAAACATTATAATGTTTGCCTTGAAAAATGTGTATAATAACGGTACAAATAAAAGAATTGGGAGGTAGTTTGTAAACATATATGTTTACAAACTACCATGTATATGTTTTAAGTATATTTAAGTGCCTGCTAACATATTCAGAAATGGCGCCCAACGTAGGTCATCACTAGCAATATTTCACTATGTTTCAAATTTTCATTGCTTGTAATTGTTTGATTTTGCTTATTTATCATATATATTCTCCATCGCAAATTTGTTACTTTATCTCCTTAATATCAATTCTAAGAACAAATGCAACATGTATCTACGAAAAGGCAACATTTTGCCAGCTAACTTTTTTTAAGTTACAAGTAATTTAACATAGCATTTTTTCAGTTATACGATTTAGCCCCATTTACACAATGTCCTGTTAGCTACTAACTGAGACATGAACTGGCACATTTGTTGTTGTTTACCAAAAAAATTTTAAATTTAACTTTAGGTTAAATTTTAATGGGACATTGTGTTATCCAGCCTTAGAAGCACGTTATAATGTGTAGGGTATAAATACAAAAAATGCATTCATTTGCGAAACAGAAAGAATAAATAAAATCAAGAATAATGGAAAAGTAAACAAAATACTCAGCTAACAATAAAAAAAAACACACACACATTCTGTAACTTTAATAATACTAAATAACAAAATTTTACCAGACCTTCCACAATAAAAAATGCAAACTTTAAATGCATTTTAAAAAGACGCCGATCAAAGCGACAACAAAGAACGACAGACGTCTGTAAAATTAAGACGAAAATTAAACGAACAACTAAACAAACAATATTTGGCGTCACCTGCAATGAACGTGTTTAAAAGTTGTGAATATTTACCTATACAACATTAATGTTTACTTAACAAGGAATAAGAAGAAGAATGAAAGAGGAAACGAAATGATAAAATGTGCATAATTTTCGTTTTAACAAAATGCAGATATGGTGTTTTTTTTTTAAAAAGTTCTTAATGGATTTGAAAGGAATAATGAATGAAAAGAATAATATTGAATTGACAGCAAAAGAAACTTTCTTTCATTATATCGTACCATACATACTTATTTTCATGCCATACATATTCATTTTAAGATGTTTCTAGATGACGTTTTTCGCCAGATGAACGAAAATTCAATAAAAAAAAATACATGCAGTCAATGTTGCCACATTAATTGGGTATATAACCGTCATAGCGTTTTGAAAAATCATCGAAATTTAAATAATCTGCATATTTTTATTATTAAATCTCAAAAATTATAATAGCCCTTTAGAAAAACTTGTAAGTCCACACAATGTAATCGATTTCGTGTACTTCACATTGTGTGTACTTACAATATGGGATACTTGTGTATAACAATTGTATATGAAACTTAAAATATTTGAAATTTTCCAAAAATGTTGTCTAACTTACATGCCACTATACTTGGGCTGGCTTACTAAGTATAGGCTTGTGGGCCATTACAATGCGGCCATAGCCTGGGTAAAGTAAGCCAGCTTGTGTGTAGGGTTTGTAAGTACTCGGAGATACTTGTGTGTATATACTAGAATCCCCGAGTGCTCTCAAACTCTACACACAAGCTGGTAAGCATGAATATTCGTTTTTTTTAGAAGTAACCTACGGGGAATGAGGAGTCAATTGCCCTCCAATGACCTATCCCGTGACCGGTCAACCGAAGGCATATTACTAAATTAGTACAAATATGAACCAAAGGGAATGAATTAATTTTCTATGTAAATATTTTCTGATTCGTTACTTTCACTGTTGCTTTTAAAAAACTTGACCGATACCGAAATAAAAAACAAAATTCGCGGCATATTTTTTAAAATATTTTTTTATTTATTTTACTCTTTTATTTATTTTGGACTTTATATTTTTACTTAGCTCTTAGCTCTTATTTTAAATTTTTATAATTTTTGCTAAAAAATTTTAAGTTTTGTATTTTCAACGTTTTTTAATGTTAAAGCTGTTTTAGTTTTAACAATTGATATTTCATTTAATTTTCTTTTTAACTTAAGGGCAATTTTTTAAATTTTTATTTATATTATCAGAGTTTTTGAGGTAATTTTCTAATTTTTAATTGATTTTTTAATTTAACTATGGCCAACGCAAAAAACGAGTCAACTGCCATTAAATGACCTATCCCGTGACCGGTCAATCGGGGGCATACTGAAGGCACTTCCACTATATTTCTGTGTATGTTAGTGTTGTTTTGTTTTCTATTTTTTTTTCATTTTTTTTATTTGCTTGTAGTGTTTGTTTTTTCTTTTTTATTTGAACAGAAATGAAAAATATATAACTTTATCATCAGCCAGCCACCACGCATAAGCAACATTAGCTCAGATGGTAGAGCGCTTGCCTTAAAAGCAGGAGGTTGTGTTATCGAGCCATACTTCGACGCCAAGTAGATTATTTTTAATTCTTAATTTTTTATTAGTTTATTTGAAAAGCTATTTTTAGACACACCACCTTACTGTCACAAGGTGTCTAAACTGTGGCAATTGGTCATTTCCAATGACAACGCCATGTTAAAGTGATATGTCTCTTTCAAACAAAAAGACCGATCAACGACCGGTCTCCGCCCCCTTTTGACCTATCCTGCGTGTCATCTGGGACCGGTCCCTTTCCTCGTAGGGTAGTTATAGATTTAAAATTTGAAAAACAAAACTCTTGCAAAAAAAACCGTAATTTTAAAAGGAAAAATCGTCATTTGGCTATTTTGAATAGTAAAAATCGTCAAAATGACGTTAAATAGTTAAACCTGGTAACAATGTATGCAGTGCAAACACAAAATACATGTAGAGTCACTCATTCGTCTCACTAGGAACTTCTTATGGGGGGTTTATACAAGACGGCGCTTTTCGAATTTCGGTTAATCCCTTAATTTAAAATTAATCTGACAACCAATGCACATATAAATCACGTTTTGGCAGGATATGTACACGCAAAAAACTAGCGTCTCTAATATTTTACAATTATGCTTGGCAAATAATTTTTCATATAGAAAAAATGAGTGTTCATTACTTAGTTTAAATTATACTTTAATATTTTTAGATAAAAAACCTAAAAATATTACTTTTTATTAGTACACAAAAAATTGTTTTTTACATTCTGTTAAATGACTTTCTTTCCTTATCTAGTTACCAAATAGTCAGTATTTAGTTAATTTTTGCGAAAATGATAAAATATAGTTTACGAGACACAGAATAAACTTAGGAAGCTAAGGCAATATTTAATTTGTTGCCAGATGGTTGTAAAATGTGAATAGTTCCTAAAAATATCATCAAAATAACCAAAGTCGAAAATTGTAAATAAAAAAGAACACAATATGGCTGAAAGTAAAAGCCATAGGTGAAAAATTATTGAAAAGAATATATAATATTAGTTCCTAAACCGGCCATTTATTTTAGCCAGTAGCAGGCGTCATATTTGTGATCCCACAGAAGCAAATTTCGGAGGAGGATTTATACTAAAGATGATATGAAGTAAGTATAAACAAAGGATGGCTTATCTCTGTTAATTTGCTGAACATATTTATATTCACACTTTATTTTTTTAATTTCTGTCAGAATGAATAATCATGGAATTGTTGAAACCATCTGGCGGTGGCGAATGGGGACTACTCAATGATAGTGATGATTACAGTGATGCGGGTCAAGTGCATTGCTAAAATATTTACAAGGAGAAGGTTCCTCAACAAGAGTCCTTGTGAAAATACCCAGTGAGGTATGCTGAAAATGAATTATACTTATATATAATTGTTTTTATATTTATAATTATATAATTATAAAATAAAAAGGAAATAACTAAATAGATTTATCAAATTGTTTTAATACGGGGAGAAAAGAACTAATAAGTTAAATGTAAATCAATAAATAAAATATAGCTAAACCTTCAAAAAATTATGAGAACGATTCCCAAAACATGATAATTAATGTTTACTAAGTTTTTATCGTACATATATCTATCATCAGTTTTCCTTTCTGTTTTAACAAGCAACATAACTAAGTTATATCAAAAACTTGGATAGAGCTGTAATACCTACTAAAACTAGGTAACTTATACCCTTATTTTATGTGACTTTACCCCTTTAATTTTTTGCGTGTATAATTGAGGTCGTAGAAATTCGTATCAGAGATGGAAAAATTCGTACTTTGTTTACAAAAAAATTAATTTTTTTGGCAGAAGAAATATAATTGAAATTAAAAATATCGAATTTACCGCAAATAAGAAAAATTTAATACAATAAAATGAAAAACAATAAGAATTAATGCAAAACAAATTGAATTTGTGAAGAATTATGCTTTCCTTTTTTTATAAAAGTCAAAAAATGTCGACCGTCGATTGCCGCTGATTTTAAATTAATCGCGACGACTTTTGCCATCGTCGGTCGACAGTCGATCCAGTTGTGATTAAACTTTCATGTGGAGAATAAAAGTTACAAATGAGAGTAGATTTTATTTATTATTTTTTAGGGGTATTCATTATAACTCGTAAATTCCTTGTAAACCTTGTATAAATACAAACCATATTTTTTATATATGGAGTTTGACATTAAACTCATAAACATACCAGGTTTACATCGTTTACGAGTAGAATACGAATTTATATGAAAACCCCTTTTATTTTATTTTTATATGGAGATTTAGGGAGATTTTTTTTCGTCAATGGGGATACAGTTATGTCTCTATATGAAAAACTTTTTGTGTATTGCCATGACCGGGGATTGAACCGGTCTTCTTTTTTTAAATATTTGAATATATTCGAATCAATAAAATATAATAAAATTGTAAAAAAATCTGCAATTAACATATCAAATTATTTTTTTAATAAAACTATCAAAAGTTCAATAGAACTTAAAAAAATAACAATATGTTAATTGATTTTAAAATTTAAAATTTTTTTTTGTCATCCTCTTATAATTTTGTAAAAGAAAAAATAAAGAAAAGAACCAATTTCTTAATTTAACTATAAAAAAAAATTTTACAAGTGTCAAAAAATGAATTCATCTTTTGTGGGTTACGAAAAAGTTTCCAACTTTCTTGGATTTTAATAAAATGGTATAATTTTTTTTTTTCCAAAAAATTAAGGTAATATTATTTAAACAAAAAAATATAAACTTTGGCAAAAACACATTTCCTATCTCATTAATTAATCTTTAAATTTTTGGTTAAAATCCTAAAAATTACCAATGTTTGATGTTAATTGATTTTCATATTATTATCCTTTTTGTTAGGAATATACCTTCATTTATTATATTTAAAAAAAAAATATCTACCAATTTTGTTATAAAGAAATGCTTTTTTTAAGGACTCCTTTTTATATCTCATTCACGTAATAAAAGCTACATATATTTCATTTTTTATTTAAATTACCAGCTGATAAAAAAAACTATCTTTGGACTTTGGGAGCAAATTCACTAAAGTATCACCGCAAAAAACATTCCGAGGAACATTTTTGTGGAACATTCTAACCCTCTAACTCTTCAATGAAAGGGAATTTTTTGGCCCCTTTTTAAAAAGGGACCAAAAAGACCCGTAAGTTAAAGAGTTAGAGGGTTAAAATGTTCCAAAAAATATTTCTCATAGTGTTTTACATAAGTTCGCTGAACACATCCTATACCTAAAATGGAAGATTCCCATGGTTTCTCCCTAAAATCCAGGTTTGTTGGACATTTGAGCGCCAATTCTGAATAAGTGTGTGGGCGCTGTGGT